>CAWUFW010013200.1:0-490916 GCA_963921515.1 Calotriton arnoldi
AGCCACGTATTGCTTTAGAGGAATATTTGCACAATGGTGAAGGGAGGGGGCGGGGCCTGAGGTGACATCTTTGCAAACGCGCCCCGTGGCGCGTTTTAAGTTGGGGATTAAGTCCCCTTGAATCCTGAGGGTCCCTAGGGGCCAACTAGACCACCAGGAACCTCCAATATGCGCCAGGGGCTGCGTTGCAGAGACGTGTAGAGAGGCCACACCCCTTTACACCTCTCTGCAACGCAGCTCTGTGGCGCATTCTGGATGTACCTGTTGGGCTAGTTGGCCCCAGGGACCCTCAGGATTGAAGGGGATTTAATTCCCCATCTTAAAACGGGCCACGGGGCCTGTTTGCACACATGTCACCTGAAGCCCCGCCCCTCCCTTCACCACAGTGCAAACGCGCCCGTGGCGCGTTTTAAGTTGGGGGATTAAGTCCCCTTGAATCCTGAGGGTCCCCGGAGTCCAACTAGCCCACCATATACCTCCAAAAAGCGCCACAGAGCTGCGTTGCAGAGAGGTGTAAAAGGGGTGTGGCCTCTCTACACGTCTCTGCAAGGCAGCCCCCTGGTGCATACTGGAGGTTCCTGGTGGGCTAGTTGGCCCCCAGGGACCCCCAGTATTCAAGGTGAATTTGTTCCCCTCTGCAAACGCGCCAGGGGCGCGTTTGCAGAGTGGTGAAGTAAGGCGGGGGCCTGCGGGCCCGATCGTTTTTTTTGTTTTGTTTTTTGTCCCCTGAAGGGGAGCTGTGTGGCCCCCTTCCTTTTTTCTGTTTTGGGCCCTGGGGACCCCATCCCCCAGGGCCTTACCCCTTTTTTAATTACCAAAAAAAACGGGAAGGGGGCCGCGTGGCCCCCTCCCTTGGCCTGTATTGGCCCCGGGGACCCCATCCCCGGGGCATGGCCTCTTTATTTATTATTTTGAGGGGGCAGCGTGGCCCCCTCCTCTGGCCATTTTAAGGCCCCGGGGACCCCATCCCCCGGGGCTGGCCTTTCTATTTTTTAATTTTTTTTTCTTTTTTGGGGAGGGGGCCGCGTGGCCCCCCTCCCGGGCCACTACTTGCCCCGGGGACCCCATCCCCCGGGGCTGGCCCTCTCCGTTGGGGACTGTGGGGGGTCCCCAATCCCCCACAGTCCCGCCGGCTCCCCGCGTCCCTTGGGAGCCGGCATTGCTTTCCACATGGGGAGCAGCTGACATGCTGCTCCCCATGTGGAAAGCAATGTGCTTTGGATATTGGAGAGAGAGCAGGTTTCCCTGCTCTCTCTTCCAATATCCAAGCAGTTTAGCTATGGCAGGGACGGGAGCCGCGAGGCTCCCGTCCTGCCATAGCAAACTACAGTGTCCCGGGGTAGGCACCCCGGGACACTGCAGGAGCCGGCCCTGGGGGGTGGTGGTCCCCAGGGCCATCAAGGGCTCCAGGAGGGGGCCGCGCGGCCCCCTCCAATTCAGTTCAAAGCCCCGGGGAGGTGGTGGTCCCCGGGCTCTGGGAGTCCGTAACGGACCCCCATATTTAAATGTTTAGTACCCTGGGGAGGTGGCGGTCCCGGGCGTGTGGGGGCTGGAGCCCCCCCACACAGGTTGTCATTAATTTTAAAAAGCCCCGGGAGGTGGTGGTCCCAGGGGCTGCGGGAGGGCTCAGAGCGCTCCCGCACCATTTTTAAAAAAGCCCCGGGGGTGGCGGTCCTCGGGGCTTGGGGGCCCTTGAGGCCCCACACATTAAATTATCCCCCCCCACCATGCCCCCGGGACTTGGGCCACCCGGGGGCCAATTAACATCAAAGCGCGGGAGACCGCGCTTCGATTTTTTTTTTTTTCGGCAGGATTCGCGCACCCTGAGCGCATCCTGCCGATTTTTAAAAAAAAATTTTTTTTTTTTGCCCAGGGGGTCCTTGTGGGACCCCCTGAGCAAACCTAGGGGGTCAGGGTGTTTCTACCCTGCCCCCTTTGTGCGCTTTGCGCACTTGTTTCTGTCCCTCGGTTCTACCGAGGGACAAAATGGCTGCCAACATTTCCTGAATCGGAATGTTGACAGCCAATTAAAATGCAGCTCGTGATCGGGACGGTGCGCGCAGGGTGCGCTGAGGGTGCGCGAATCCTCCGTGCCCATAGATATCACTAACTTTTTACTTTTCATTTTCTCAGCAACTACTGAACGGATTTACACCATTTAACAAAAGGGTTCTTTCTGAACCAAGAACTACCTCTTTGCCAAATTTGGTGTAATTCCGTTCAGCAGTTCGGGCTGTAGCCGTATCTAAAGTTTCCTATGGAAAATGCATGGGGAAAACGCGTTTTGGGACCCCTTTTTCTCGGCCCCCACTTGACGTATCACCCCGAGACTTTCAGGGTAGGAGCGGACCGGAGCGCCCCACGAAGTTTGAAAATTTCGCGAAGATACGTCAACCGGCAAGAGAGTTATTTCAAATAGAATGTCGCGGATTTCCTATGGATAATAGGTTGTAACTATAACTATCTACTGGCGACCGCCAGTAGATAATATATATGTATATATATATATATATATATATATATATATATATATTCACTGAAAAAACCATAGGTTTCAGACACGTTATAGTTAGAAATTAGCATTTAAAAAAACCTTTGAAATTCACTGAAAAAACCATAGGTTTTAGGGACAGTTATAGTTAGTTGGACATTGCACTCGTACAAAACCCGTGAAATTCCCTGTTATAGTTAGTTCAGCTAACTATAACTCGCGCCCCCGCAATGCACTGCTGATGACGTCACATATTCCATCACTCATGACATGGTCAGTGACATCACTGATGACATCACTGATGACATCATCCAGTGACTGTGTGTTTCTGTAAAGTTTAAATATGTTTAATATATATAGGGAAAGGCGTATTGAAGAATGAGTGGGTGTATAAGTGTCTGAATGGATGATTTAGTACGTGAGTGACTGACTCTACAAGTGAGTGATTAAACGTATCTTACTGAATGCATGGGTTAGTGACCAAACTGTGTGAATGTCTGTATCCGTCTGTTTGTTGGTGTGTAAGTGGATGCATGGATTTGCGAATAGCTACATGAGTGTCTATATGGGTTATTGATTGGTTCTCTGAGTATCTGTATGGCTGCCTGAGTGTTTGTGTGGGTGGGGTGTGTTTGACTCTATACATAGATGTGTGAGTGGGTGATTCACTGGGTGCATGATTTCAAGAGTGCATCTGTGATGGACTGCTTGGGTGGGTGAGTGTGTGTATGGGTGTGTTAGTGAGTGAATGTATATCTCAGTGGTACATGTGCGAGTAACTACATATGTAAAAGGCAGTATATATGTATGTTAGAGTATTTAAATGGCTATAAGTGAGAGTGTGTTATTGTGAGAGTGGCTGTATGGATGCGTGTGTGCTTGTATCAGTTATTGTATAAGAGCGTAAGAATGTGCTAGTATTTGTATGAGTAAGTGAGCTGGTGTGTGTATAACTGTATAGGTGAGTAAATGGGTGTGTGATTAATTTTTTGCATGACTGACTAGGTGTGTGAGTACCTCTATGGATGAGTGGCGGTGTGTGAGTGTTTATATAGGTGTATGAGTGCATATGATAGTCCTGTACTGAGTGACTGTAAGTATGAGTGACTGTACAGGTGAGTGAGTGGATGTGTGTGTAGACCTAAGAATCAGTGAGTGGGTATGTAGTTTTTGGTGTTGGAGTGTCTATGGTTTTGAGAATGGCAGTCTGTAATTTAGAGTGGGTGTATCAAAAGTTATATTAGGGTGTGAGAAGATGCATGAAATTATCACATGGATGATGTCATCAGTGATGTCATTTGAGATGTCATCAGTGATGTCATCAGTGATGTCACTGACCATGTCATGAGTGATGTAATATGTGACGTCATCAGCAGTGCATTGCGGGGACGCGAGTTATAGTTAGCTGAACTAACTATAACAGGGGAATTTCACGGGTTTTGTACGAGTGCAATGTCCAACTAACTATAACTGTCCCTAAAACCTATGGTTTTTTCAGTGAATTTCAAAGGTTTTTTAAATGCTAATTTCTAACTATAACGTGTCTGAAACCTATGGTTTTTTCAGTGAATTTCAAAGGTTTTTTAAATGCTAATTTCTAACTATAACGTGCCTGAAACCTATGGTTTTTTCAGTGAATTTCAGAGGTTTTTTAAATGCTAATTTCTAACTATAACGTGCCTGAAACCTATGATTTTTAAGTGAATTTCAAAGGTTTTTTAAATGCTAGTTTCTAACTATGCCAACAGAGGTAGGACATGTGAAGAAAGAAGAAAAAACGCACAGAAAGAAGCAAAAGATGTGCAGAAAGAACCAAAAGAGGAGCAGAAAGAGGCCTTGTTGCAAAATCATCCTGTGCCCACAACTTTTTCAGACGGGTACTGGTGGTAACTGACTCTGACTAACCAGAGCCAGTGCGGGTTTGCACAGTGGTGAAGGGAGGGGGGGCCTGAGGTGACATGTGTGCAAACGCGCCCCGTGGCGCGTTTTAAGTTGCGGGATTAAGTTCCCTTGAATCCTGAGGGTCCCTGGGGCCCAACTAGCCCCCCAGGTACCTACAGTTAGGACCACAGAGCTGAGTTGCAGAGAGGCGTTCCGAGGCCACGCACCTTTTTTCAACTCTCCGCAACGCAACTCTGTTGTGCTTACTGAAGGTACCTGGTGGGCTAGTTGGCCCCCAGGATTCAAAGGGAATTAACTCCCCAACTTAAAACGCACCACAGGGCGTGTTTGCGCACATGTCACCTGAGGCCCCGCCCCCTCCCTTCACCACTGTGCAAACGCGCCCCGTGGCGCGTTTTAAGTTGGGGGATTAGGTCACCTTGAATCCTGAGAGTCCCTGGGGCCCAACTAGCCCACCAGGTACTTCCAGTAAGCAACACAGGCCTGCGTTGCAACGCCTGTAACAAATTGTGCAGTTGTGTTTAGGTAGTGAAGAGGGTCGTGCTGGGGGTAGTGTTTTAGGGTTTAGGGTAGTGCAGTGGTGTTTGTGTAGTGTAGGGGGTCATGCTGGGGGTAGATTTAGGGTTTAGGGTAGTGCAGTGGTGTTTGGGTAGTGTAGGGAGTCATGCTGGGGGGAGTGTTTTAGGGTTTAGGGTAGTACAGTGGTGTTTGGGTAGTGTAGGGGGTCGTGCTGGGGTTAGTGTTTTAGGGTTTAGGGTAGTGCAGTGGTGTTTGGGTAGTGTAGGGGATACTGCTGGGGGTAGTGTTTTAGGGTTTAGGGTAGTGCAATGGTGTTTGGGTAGTGTAGGGGTACTGCTGGGGGTAGTGTTTTAGGGTTTAGGGTAGTGCAGTGGTGTTTGGATAGCGTAGGGGGTACTGCTGGGGGTAGTGTTTTATGGTTTAGGGTAGTGCAGTGGTGTTTGGGTAGTGTAGGGGTTCGTGCTGGGGGTAGTATTTTAGGGTTTAGGGTAGTGCAGTGGTGTTTGTGTAGTGTAGGAGGTCGTGTTTTAGGGTTTAGGGTAGTGCAGTGGTCTTTGGGTAGTGTAGGGAGTAGTGCGGGGGTATTGTTTTAGAGTTTAGGGAAGTGCAGTGGTGTTTGCGTAGTGTAGGGGGTTGTGCGGGGGTAGTGTTTTAGGGATTAGGGTAGTGCATTGGTATTTGGGTAGTGTAGGGGGTCATGCGGGGGTAGTGTTTTAGGGTTTAGGGCAGTGCAGTGGTGTTTAGGTAGTGTAGGGGGTTGTGCTGGGGGAGTGTTTTAGGGTTTAGGGCAGTGCAGTGGTGTTCGGGTAGTGTAGGGGGTCATGCTGGGGGAGTGTTTTAGGGTTTAGGGCAGTGCAGTCGTGTTCGGGTAGTGTAGGGGGTCGTGCTGGGGGGAGTATTTTAGGGTTTAGGGTAGTGCAGTGGTGTTCAGGTAGTGCAGGGGGTCATGCTGGGGGTAGTGTTCTAGGGTTTAGGGCAGTGCAGTGGTGTTCGGGCAGTGTAGGGGGTCGTGCTGGGGGTGGTGTTTTAGGGTTTAGGGCAGTGCAGTGGTGTTCGGGCAGTGTAGGGGGTCGTGCTGGGGGTGGTGTTTCAGGGTTTAGGGCAGTGCAGTGGTGTTCGGGCAGTGTAGGGGGTCGTGCAGGGGGTGGTGTTTCAGGGTTTAGGGCAGTGCAGTGGTGTTCGGGCAGTGTAGGGGGTCGTGCAGGGGTGGTGTTTCAGGGTTTAGGGCAGTGGTGTTCGGGCAGTGTAGGGGGTCATGCTGGGGGTGGTGTTTCAGGAATTGGGGCAGTGCAGTGGTGTTCGAGCAGTAAAGGGGGTCATGCTGGGGGTGGTGTTTCAGGGTTTAGGGCAGTGCAGTGGTGTTCGGGCAGTGTAGGGGGCGGTGCAGGGGTGGTGTTTCAGGGTTTAGGGCAGTGCAGTGGTGTTTGGGCAGTGTAGGGGGTGGTGTTTCAGGGTTTAGGGCAGTACAGTGGTGTTCGGGCAGTGTAGGGGGTCGTGCAGGGGTGGTGTTTCAGGGTTTAGGGCAGTGCAGTGGTG
Organism: Calotriton arnoldi; assembly: GCA_963921515.1. Taxonomy (NCBI): domain Eukaryota; kingdom Metazoa; phylum Chordata; class Amphibia; order Caudata; family Salamandridae; genus Calotriton; species Calotriton arnoldi. The sequence goes on from CAWUFW010013200.1 coordinate 6,449, forward strand.
TTTGGGCAGTGTAGGGGGCGGTGCAGGGGGTGGTGTTTCAGGGTTTAGGGCAGTACAGTGGTGTTCGGGCATTGTAGGGGGTGGTGCTGGGGCTGGTGTTTCAGAGTTTAGGGCAGTGCAGTGGTGTTCGGGCAGTGTAGGGGGTCGTGCTGGGGCTGGTGTTTCAGAGTTTAGGGCAGTGCAGTGGAGTTCGGGCAGTGTAGGGGTTTGTGCTGGGGCTGGTGTTTCAGGGTTTAGGGCAGTGCAGTGGTGCTCGGGCAGTGTAGGGGGTCGTGCTGGGGGTGATGTTTCAGGGTTTAGGGTAGTGCAGTGGTGTTCGGGCAGTGTAGGGGGTCGTGCAGGGACTGGTGTTTCAAGGTTTAGGCAGTGCAGTGGTGTTTGGGCAGTGTAGGGGGTCATGCTGGGGGTAGTGTTTCAGGGTTTAGGGCAGTGCAGTGGTGTTCGGGCAGTGTAGGGGGTCGTGCTGGGGCTGGTGTTTCAGGGTTTAGGGCAGTGCAGTGGAGTTCGGGCAGTGTAGGGGTTCGTGCTGGGGCTGGTGTTTCAGGGTTTAGGGCAGTGCAGTGGTGTTCGGGCAGTGTAGGGGGTCATGATGGGGCTGGTGTTTCAGGGTTTAGGGCAGTGCAGTGGTGTTCGGGCAGTGTAGGGGGTCTTGCTGGGGCTGGTGTTTCAGAGTCTAGGGCAATGCAGTGGTGTTCGGGCAGTGTAGGGGGTCTTGCTGGGGCTGGTGTTTCAGAGTCTAGGGCAATGCAGTGGTGTTCGGGCAGTGTAGGGGGTCTTGCTGGGGCTGGTGTTTCAGGGTTTAGGGAAGTGCAGTGGTGTTCGGGCAGTGTAGGGGGTCGTGCTGGGGGTGGTGTTTCAGGGTTTAGGGCAGTGCAGTGGTGTTCGGGCAGTGTAGTGGGTCGTGCTGGGGCTAGTGTTTCAGGGTTTAGGGCAGAGCAATGGTGCTTAGGCAGTGTAGGGGGTTGTGCTGGGGGTGATGTTTCAGGGTTTAGGGCAGTGCAGTGGTGTTAGGGCAGTGTAGGGGGTCGTGCTGGGGTGGTGTTTCAGGGTTTAGGGCAGTGCAGTGGTGTTCCGGCAGTGTAGGGGGTCGTGCAGGGGGTGGTGTTTCAGGGTTTAGTGCAGTGGTGTTTGGGCAGTGTAGGGGGTCGTGCTGGGGTGGTGTTTCAGGGTTTAGGGCAGTGCAGTGGTGTTCGGGCAGTGTAGGGTGTCGTGCTGAGGGGTGGTGTTTCAGGGTTTAGGGCAGTGCAGTAGTGTTTGGGCAGTGTAGGGGGTCGTGCGGGGGTGGTGTTTCAGGGTTTAGGGCAGTGCAGTGGTGTTCGGCCAGTGTAGGTAGTCTTGCTGGGGGTGGTGTTTTAGGGTTTAGGGCAGTGCAGTAGTTTTCGGGCAGTGCAGGCGGTCGTGCTGGGGCTGGTGTTTCAGGGTTTAGGGCAGTGCAGTGGTGTTCGGGCAGTGTACGGGGTTGTGCTGGGGCTGGTGTTTCAGGGTTTAGGGCAGTGCAGTGGTGTGCGGGCAGTGTACGGGGTTGTGCTGGGGCTGGTGTTTCAGGGTTTAGGGCAGTGCAGTGGTGTTTGGGAAGTGTAGGGGGTCGTGCTGGGGGTGGTGTTTCAGGGTTTAGGGCAGTGGTGTTCGGGCAGTGTAGGGGGTCGTGCTGGGGCTGGTGTTTCAGGGTTTAGGGCAGTGCAGTGGTGTTCGGGCAGTGTAGGGGGTCGTGCTGGGGCTGGTGTTTCAGGGTTTTGGGCAGAGCAGTGGTGTTCGGGAAGTGTAGGGGGTCGTGCTGGGGGTGGTGTTTCAGGGTTTAGGGCAGTGCAGTGGTGTTCGGGCAGTGTAGGGGGTCTTGCTGGGGGTAGTGTTTCAGGGTTTAGGGCGGTGCAGTGGTGTTCGTGCAGTGTAGGGGGTCGTGCTGGGGGTGGTGTTTCAGGGTTTAGGGCAGTGCAGTAGTGTTTGGGCAGTGTAGGGGGTCGTGCAGGGGGTGGTGTTTCAGGGTTTAGGGCAGTGCAGTGGTGTTCTGGCAGTGTAGGGGGTTATGCTGGGGGTGGGGTTTCAGGGTTTAGGGCAGTACAGTGGTGTTCGGGCAGTGTAGGGGGTCGTGCAGGGGGTGGTGTTTCAGGGTTTAGGGCAGTGCAGTGGTGTTCGGGCAGTGTAGGGGGTCGTGCTGGGGCTGGTGTTTCAGGGTTTAGGGCAGTGCAGTGGTGTTTGGGCAGTGTAGGGGGTCTTGCTGGGGGTGGTGTTTCAGGGTTTAGGGCAGTGGTGTTCGGGCAGTGTAGGGGGTCTTGCTGGGGGTGATGTTTCAGGGTTTAGGGCAGTGCAGTGGTGTTCGGGCAGTGTAGGGGGTCTTGCTGGGGGTGGTGTTTCAGGGTTTAGGGCAGTGCAGTGGTGTTCGGGCAGTGTAGGGGGCGGTGCAGGGGGTGGTGTTTCAGGGTTTAGGGCAGTACAGTGGTGTTCGGGCATTGTAGGGGGTGGTGCTGGGGCTGGTGTTTCAGAGTTTAGGGCAGTGCAGTGGTGTTCGGGCAGTGTAGGGGTCGTGCTGGGGCTGGTGTTTCAGGGTTTAGGGCAGTGCAGTGGAGTTCGGGCAGTGTAGGGGTTCGTGCTGGGGCTGGTGTTTCAGGGTTTAGGGCAGTGCAGTGGTGCTCGGGCAGTGTAGGGGGTCGTGCTGGGGGTGATGTTTCAGGGTTTAGGGTAGTGCAGTGGTGTTCGGGCAGTGTAGGGGGTCGTGCAGGGGCTGGTGTTTCAAGGTTTAGGGCAGTGCAGTGGTGTTTGGGCAGTGTAGGGGGTCATGCTGGGGGTAGTGTTTCAGGGTTTAGGGCAGTGCAGTGGTGTTCGGGCAGTGTAGGGGGTCGTGCTGGGGCTGGTGTTTCAGGGTTTAGGGCAGTGCAGTGGAGTTCGGGCAGTGTAGGGGTTCGTGCTGGGGCTGGTGTTTCAGGGTTTAGGGCAGTGCAGTGGTGTTCGGGCAGTGTAGGGGGTCATGCTGGGGCTGGTGTTTCAGGGTTTAGGGCAGTGCAGTGGTGTTCGGGCAGTGTAGGGGGTCTTGCTGGGGCTGGTGTTTCAGAGTCTAGGGCAATGCAGTGGTGTTCGGGTAGTGTAGGGGGTCTTGCTGGGGCTGGTGTTTCAGAGTCTAGGGCAATGCAGTGGTGTTCGGGCAGTGTAGGGGGTCTTGCTGGGGCTGGTGTTTCAGGGTTTAGGGCAGTGCAGTGGTGTTCGGGCAGTGTAGGGGGTCGTGCTGGGGGTGGTGTTTCAGGGTTTAGGGCAGTGCAGTGGTGTTCGGGCAGTGTAGGGGGTTGTGCTGGGGGTGATGTTTCAGGGTTTAGGGCAGTGCAGTGGTGTTAGGGCAGTGTAGGGGGTCGTGCTGGGGGTGGTGTTTCAGGGTTTAGGGCAGTGGTGTTCGGGCAGTGTAGGGGGTCGTGCTGGGGTGGTGTTTCAGGGTTTAGGGCAGTGCAGTGGTGTTCGGGCAGTGTAGGGTGTCGTGCTGAGGGGTGGTGTTTCAGGGTTTAGGGCAGTGCAGTAGTGTTTGGGCAGTGTAGGGGGTCGTGCAGGGGGTGGTGTTTCAGGGATTAGGGCAGTGCAGTGGTGTTCGGCCAGTGTAGGTAGTCTTGCTGGGGGTGGTGTTTCAGGGTTTAGGGCAGTGCAGTAGTTTTCGGGCAGTGCAGGCGGTCGTGCTGGGGCTGGTGTTTCAGGGTTTAGGGCAGTGCAGTGGTGTTCGGGCAGTGTACGGGGTTGTGCTGGGGCTGGTGTTTCAGGGTTTAGGGCAGTGCAGTGGTGTGCGGGCAGTGTACGGGGTTGTGCTGGGGCTGGTGTTTCAGGGTTTAGGGCAGTGCAGTGGTGTTTGGGAAGTGTAGGGGGTCGTGCTGGGGGTGGTGTTTCAGGGTTTAGGGCAGTGGTGTTCGGACAGTGTAGGGGGTCGTGCTGGGGCTGGTGTTTCAGGGTTTAGGGCAGTGCAGTGGTGTTCGGGCAGTGTAGGGGGTCGTGCTGGGGCTGGTGTTTCAGGGTTTTGGGCAGAGCAGTGGTGTTCGGGAAGTGTAGGGGGTCGTGCTGGGGGTGGTGTTTCAGGGTTTCGGGCAGTGTAGGGGGTCTTGCTGGGGGTGGTGTTTCAGGGTTTAGGGCAGTGCAGTGGTGTTCGGGCAGTGTAGGGGGTCTTGCTAGGGGTGGTGTTTCAGGGTTTAGGGCAGTGGTGTTCGGGCAGTGTAGGGGGTCTTGCTGGGGGTGATGTTTCAGGGTTTAGGGCAGTGCAGTGGTGTTTGGGCAGTGTAGGGGGTCTTGCTGGGGGTAGTGTTTCAGGGTTTAGGGCGGTGCAGTGGTGTTCGTGCAGTGTAGGGGGTCGTGCTGGGGGTGGTGTTTCAGGGTTTAGGGCAGTGCAGTAGTGTTTGGGCAGTGTAGGGGGTCGTGCAGGGGGTGGTGTTTCAGGGTTTAGGGCAGTGCAGTGGTGTTCTGGCAGTGTAGGGGGTTATGCTGGGGGTGGGGTTTCAGGGTTTAGGGCAGTACAGTGGTGTTCGGGCAGTGTAGGGGGTCGTGCAGGGGTGGTGTTTCAGGGTTTAGGGCAGTGCAGTGGTGTTCGGGCAGTGTAGGGGGTCGTGCTGGGGCTGGTGTTTCAGGGTTTAGGGCAGTGCAGTGGTGTTTGGGCAGTGTAGGGGGTCTTGCTGGGGGTGGTGTTTCAGGGTTTAGGGCAGTGGTGTTCGGGCAGTGTAGGGGGTCTTGCTGGGGGTGATGTTTCAGGGTTTAGGGCAGTGCAGTGGTGTTCGGGCAGTGTAGGGGGTCTTGCTGGGGGTAGTGTTTCAGGGTTTAGGGCAGTGCAGTGGTGTTTGTGCAGTATAGGGGGTCGTGCTGGGGATGGTGTTTCTGGGTTTAGGGCAGTGCAGTAGTGTTCAAGCAGTGTAGGGGGTTGTGCAGGGGTGGTGTTTCAAGGTTTAGGGCAGTGCAGTGGTGTTCGGGCAGTGTAGGGGGTCGCGCTGGGGGTGGTGTTTCAGGGTTTAGGGCAGTGCAGTGGTGTTCGGGCAGTGTAGGGGGTCATGCACGGGGTGGTGTTTCAGGGTTTAGGGCAGTGCAGTGGTGTTCGGGCAGTGTAGGGTGTTGTGCTGGGGTTGGTGTTTCAGGGTTCAGGGCAGTGCAGTGGTGTTCAGGCAGTGTAGGGGGTCGTGCTGAGGCTGGTGTTTCACGGTTTAGGGCAGTGCAGTGGTGTTCGTGCAGTGTAGGGGGTCGTGCTGGGGCTGGTGTTTCAGGGTTTAGGGCAGTGCAGTGGTGTTCGGGCAGTGTAGGCGGTCGTGCTGGGGCTGGTGTTTCAGGGTTTAGGGCAGTGCAGTTGTGCTCAGGCAGTGTAGGGGGTCGTGCTGGGGCTGGTGTTTCAGGGTTTAGGGCAGTGCAGTGGTGCTCGGGCAGTGTAGGGGGTCGTGCTGGGGGTGATGTTTCAGGGTTTAGGGTAGTGCAGTGGTGTTCGGGCAGTGTAGGGGGTCGTGCAGGGGCTGGTGTTTCAAGGTTTAGGGCAGTGCAGTGGTGTTTGGGCAGTGTAGGGGGTCATGCTGGGGGTAGTGTTTCAGGGTTTAGGGCAGTGCAGTGGTGTTCGGGCAGTGTAGGGGGTCGTGCTGGGGGTGGTGTTTCAGGGTTTAGGTCAGTGGTGTTCGGGCAGTGTAGGGGGTCTTGCTGGGGGTGATGTTTCAGGGTTTAGGGCAGTGCAGTGGTGTTCGGGCAGTGTAGGGGTCTTGCTGGGGGTAGTGTTTCAGGGTTTAGGGCAGTGCAGTGGTGTTCGGGCAGTGTAGGGGGTCATGCTGGGGGTGGTGTTTCAGGGTTTAGGGCAGTGCAGTGGTGTTCGGGCAGTGTAGGGGGTCGTGAAGGGGGTGGTGTTTCAGGGTTTAGGGCAGTGCAGTGGTGTTCGGGCAGTGTAGGGGGTCGTGCTAGGGGTGGTGTTTCAGGGTTTAGGGCAGTGCAGTGGTGTTCGGGCAGTGTAGGGGGTCATGCAGGGGCTGGTGTTTCAGGGTTTAGGGCAGTGCAGTGGTGTTCGGGCAGTGTAGGGGGTCGTGCTGGGGGTAGTGTTTTAGGGTTTAGGGTAGTGCAGTGGTGCTTGTGTAGTGTAGGGGGTCGTGCTGGGGGTAGTGTTTTAGGGTTTAGGGTAGTGCAGTGGTGTTTGTGTAGTGTAGGGGGTCATGTTTTAGGGTAGTGCAGTGGTGTTTGGGTAGTGTAGGGGGTCGTGCTGGGGGTAGTGTTTTAGGGTTTAGGGTAGTGCAGTGGTGTTTGTGTAGTGTAGGGGGTCGTGCTGGGGGTAGTGTTTTAGGGTTTAGGGTAGTGCAGTGGTGCTTGTGTAGTTTAGGGGGTCGTGCTGGGGGTAGTGTTTTAGGGTTTAGGGTAGTGCAGTGGTTTTGTGTAGTGTAGGGGGTCATGTTTTAGGGTAGTGCAGTGGTGTTTGGGTAGTGTAGGGGGTCGTGCTGGTGGTAGTGTTTTAGGTTTTAGGTTAGTGCAGTGGTGTTTGGGTAGTGTAGGGGGTCGTGCTGGGGGTAGTGTTTTAGGGTTTAGGATAGTGCAGTGGTGCTTGTGTAGTGTAGGGGGTCGTGCTGGGGGTAGTGTTTTAGGGTTTAAGGTAGTGCAGTGGTGTTTTTGTAGTGTAGGGGGGTCATGTTTTAAGATGAAATGCTCCAATACCTGACCAGTCTGCACTACATAAAACTGCAAAAAAACTAAAAATAAAAAGTGTTTTGCACACTTTTGTCATTGGGCTATATGTGGGCTACATCTGGGTAATATTTGTGCTACATTTGGGCTCTTTTTTCACTGGTGGCCATCTTGGAAGACTTCTTTGTTATGAAGTTTCCTAATTTCTTCATTTACTGCAGTCTCCTCAGTAGGAAATGCTTTCAGTTTTTTACTTTGATTCCATCAAGAAGGCATTCAGATGTGTCTCACATCTGCCATAAATTCAGAATGTTAGCACTCTAGTTGCTCATTAGATCACTGGAGTAAAGCTACTGCTCACCAGGGAGTTAACTGGTAGTCTGCTGCTGGTATTGAAAGTGATTGTTTCAGTCTGCATGTCAGAATTTTCTAATGAAATAGAATAGGATTTGAGATCTCACTTAAAACATGCCCTAATTTTTCTTTCTGCAGCACTAACCATAATTTCTATTTCAAAAAGAACCCCTCATTTTGTTCCTTTTTAAATTAAATGTTTTAAGTGTTACCGGTTTATTCCAATCAAGATGGCTTCAGGTGTGCCATACTTTTGTCATAAGTAAGGCTGTTAGCGCTCTAGTTGTTCTTTAGAACACTCTGGGAAGCTGCAGTAGAACACAAAGGCATCAACTGGCAGGCTGCTCCTGTTGAAATATAACAGGAAGATATTTGAGATCACACTTGAAATATGTCCTAATTTTTCTTTCTACAGCACTAACCATAATTTCTATGACAAAATGAACCCCATCATTTTGTTCCTTTTTAAATTAAATGTTTTAAGTGTTACCAGTTTATTCCAATCAAGATGGCTTCAGGTGTGCCATACTTTTGTCATAGGTAAGGCTGTTAGCACTCTAGTTGTTTTTTAGAACACTCTGGGAAGCTGCAGTAGAACACAAAGGCATCAACTGGCAGGCTGCTCCTGTTGAAATATAACAGGAAGATATTTGAGATCACACTTGAAACATGTCCTAATTTTTCTTTCTACAGCACTAACCATAATTTCTATGACAAAATGAACCCCATCATTTTGTTCCTTTTTAAATTAAATTGTTTAAGTGTTACCAGTTTATTCCAATCAAGATGGCTTCAGGTGTGCCATACTTTTGTCATAAGTAAGGCAGTTAGCACTCTAGTTGTTCTTTAGAACACTCTGGGAAGCTGCAGTAGAACACAAAGGAATCAACTGACAGTCTCTGCCCTTGTTGGATGTACATGTTTTACTGAGAATGTCAGACTTCATTCTCACATGAGTGAGAAAGATAATGTGAATTTACAGAAAATATGCTCTCATTTTAGCTTCTGGAGCACCTTCCAAACCTCCATGGGACAAGCATGAGAAAATAGTGTTCTCTCAAACATGATTCATGATATCCCAGCAGAAGGTTTTTCACATGGTAAAATCACCTTAGAATACACCACAATTCCTAAAATTAGTATGGTACCATCAACAAATAAATTCTAATGTAACTAAAGCCTGTTATCACCCTTTATAGTTCTCCTTTTGGTGACCCTCAAAATCTTCTATTCACTACAATGCATTTCAATGAGGTACTATCATTTATATTGGTCCCAAGATGGCTGCCAGCAATTCCAGGATGAAGTGCTGACAGCCAATCAGATCTCACGATGACATGTGTGGTTAGGCTCCGCCCAGATATATATGTGACTTTACTTTTGATTTTCTCAGGAACTACTGAACGGATTTACACCATTTAAGCATAAGGCACGACACTGAACCAAGGGCTACCTCTTTGCCAAATTTGGTGTAATTCCGTTCAGCAGTTCGGGCTGTAGCTGCGACTAAAGGTTCCTATGGAAAAATGAATGGGGAAAACGCGTTTTGGGACCCCCCTTTTTCTCGGCCCCCGCTTGAAGTATCACCCCGAGACTTTCAGGATAGGAGCGGACCGGAGCGCCCCAACAAGTTGGAAACTTTCGCGAAGATTCGTCAACCGGCGCCAACGTTATTTCAAATAGAATGTCGCGGATTTCCTATGGATAATAGGTTTTAACTATAACTATCTACTGGCGACCGCCAGTAGATAATATATATATATATATATATATATATATATCAGTTGATATTTTTACAATGATGTTCTTTAGCTACACAGCCGATGCATATTGACCACATACATTTTCCTCTCATAAGGGCATGATGCTTGTACCAGGCTATTAAGGTATTAAGGTATTCAACACACATAACAGATTATCTCATCAGAATCACATTATTATGGATTTGAGGGAACTCATCTCCAGCTTCCATGAAGACTGTGCCCTGTCTTTCCTCTAGTTTAATGATAGTTGCCCTGTATGGAAGGTTTCTAAACCACCCATCTTTCTTTCACTTCATTCCAGAATCAGCAAATGCAAAACATCCATCAGCACAAAGACTTTCTCTCCCTCATCCATGTCTAGTTGTCAAGTACCAACTTCAATCTGAACCCAATGAGAACCAATGAGAACCAAATTCACCTTCATTGCCAACAGTACTAAACAAGCACTCGGTGATGACTTGCTGTCTAACAGCCCTGATAATTTAAGCTCACTTTATTAAATCAACATAAGTGGGTGGCCCAATAAGTGCTGCAGGCCTACCGGTAGCATTAAATGTAGATACCCTGAGTACATGTTGTACCACTTTACTAGGTATTTACAAGTTTGCATTGTTCAGCATTCCGTCCATCATTTGTTTCTTTTGCATGTGTCGCCCTAAGTGGGAAGGGTATTCCAAGACATGAGTCCCATGCTCACTGCACCACTGGATTCAAGCTAGCCTTGCTGATGAGGGGTGATGCCCCGAAACCAGTCCCAGGATGCTTGTTTCCGGTCCAGGGAGGACCTGGCTTGACAGTTCAGGCTGGACTGTTCCTATGAGGAACAGGTTCAAGACTTCTTTGCATTTGGCTGGGTCCAAACTGGGGTGGGGTGGTGAGCAAAAGAACGATGGATTAAACCCAGATCTTTGTGACTGCGGGTGAATGTTTGCATTGTTCAGCATTCCGTCCATCATTTGTTTCTTTTGAATTTGTCGCCCTAAGTGGGAAGGGTATGCCCAGAAGTGGGTCCCGTGCCAACTACGCCAATGGATTCAAGCTAGCCTGGCTGATGAGGGGTGAGTCCCCGAAACTGGTCCCATGAGGCTTGTTTCCGGTCCAGGGAGGACCTGGCTTGGCAGTTCAGGCTGGACTGTTCCAATGAGGAACAGGGTCAAGACTGATTTGCATATGGCTGGGTCCAAACTGGGGTAGCGTGGTGAGTAAAAGAACAATGGATTAAACACAGATCTTTGTGACTGTGGGTGAATGTTTGCTTTGTTCAGCATTCCATCCATCATTTATTTCTTTTGAATTTGTTGCCCTAAGTGGGAAGGGTATGCCCAGACGTGGGTCCCGTGCCCACTGCACCAATGGATTCAGGCTAGCCTGGCTGATGAGGGGTGATGCCCCAACACCGTTCCCAGGATGATTGTTTCCGGTCCAAGAAGGACCTGGCTTGGCAGTTCGGGCTGGACGGTTCCTACGAGAAACAGGGTCAAGACTGATTTGCATATGGCTGGGTCCAAACTGGGATAGTGGGGTGAGCAAAACAATGGATTAAACCCAGATCTTTGTGACTGCGGGTGAATGTTTGCATTGTTCAGCATTCCGTCCATCATTTGTTTATTTTGCATTTGTCGCCCTAAGTGGGAAGAGTATGCCCAGACGTGGGTCCCGTGCTCACTGCGCCACTGGATTCAAGCTAGCCTGGCTGATGAGGGATGATGCCCCGAAACCGGTCCCAGGATGCTTACTTCCGGTCCGGGGAGGACCTGGCTTGGCAGTTTGGGCTGGATAGTTCCTATGAGGACCAGGGTCAAGACTGATTTGCATATGGCTGGGTCCAAACTGGGGTGGTGTGGCGAGCAAAAGAACAATGGATTAAATCCAAATCTTTGCAACTGCGGGTTAATGTTTGCATTGGTCAGCATTCCGTCCATCATTTGTTTCTTTTGCAACTTTCTAAAAATATGTTTCTTGAAAATTGCAATTTAAAATCCGACTTTGCCATAATTTAGTATTTTAAATTGTGATTCGAGAGACACCAAACATGAACTGGTTACCTATTCCCATTTGGAAATTGCACTTAAAAAATGTAATAAGGTAACTCCAATGTTATCTTATTGCAGAGGTGGCCTTGCTGTAGTCAAAAATGATTTTAAGAGTTTTTCATTACGAGGACATCTAAAACCTAAAAGTGCACAACCTACTTTTTGGATACATTGCACCGTGCCCTCTGGCAGTCCAGGGCCTACCCTAGGGGTGTCTAATATGTATTAAAAAGGATGGTCTGGGCCTAGCAAAAGGTTTATTTTGCCAGGTCAAATTGGCAGTTAAAAAACTGCACACACTGGCTACAATGGCATGCTTGAGACATGTTTAAATGGCTACTTGACAATCAGTGCTGCAGACTCACTGATAACATTTAATTTACAGGCCCTGGGCACATGTAGTGCCACTTTACTAGGGACTTATAAGTAAATTAAATATACAAAGCAAAATCAGCAAAACAGGCGGTCTGAAAATATAAAAAGATGGGGGGAAACCACACCAAGAATGACAGGACTAATACTTTCTTAATTTCTAAAGGTTTGGCAATGGTAGATTGGGCCAAAAAAGGAAAAATAAATTACCTTTGTAGTCTGCAATGTGAGGTTTTTATTAGTCACTGGATTCCATGGCAAGATTAAAAACTGTAATGGATTCACTGGGTGCAATTATCCACAGAATCCTGTTAGGTCGACATTTTTCTTGCCTATAAATGGTATTCATCAGTACCAGTGTAGAAATAAGTCCTAATCTTGTAGAGTAATTTTGTTAGTTCTGAAGGTGCTTTACATCTTAACACAATGGAAAACTCACATGAGAAACTTTTCATGATTGAAGACCTGTCTAGGAATGATCAATGTGGTGAATGTGGGCCTGGCTGCATCCAATCAAAGGAGTATTTCTCCAAATAGGAGCAGCTGGTGATTACACCAAGTTATTAGTCTCTGCGTCCCTGAATAGTTATCGTATCTCCAAGGCTTTTTGTAGGTTGTCTTGGAGAGACTCCCTTGTTACCGCTCAGATTTTCTGCAGTCTTGCACTCTCAGCATTTATTGCTCCTCTGAACACTCTTTTAGTGTGACTGTTTTAATACCACACACCATAGGGTCATTAAGAATTATGAATTCTTAAATTTGGTCTGCTACATGTTTAAGTGTAACAGGGCCCCTAAGAACTGCCTCGTCCATTCTCCATGATGGATAGACATTAGTGTGACTATCCCGCCATGTCATTTGACAAATTACTGGGGTGTTTTGTCAAAATATCAGATAAACAATATTGTGTTGCAGAAATATCCTGTCAAGAATATCTGGATTTCAAATATATCATGGACAGGAATATCAAAGGTAAAAATGTTGTTTTAAGTGTTATTTTTAAAATTGATGTAAAAAATATCAATGTAGGTAATATTGTTGGATAGAATATTGTTTTTTAGTGTTAAATAGTATGCAATGCATTGCATTTTTTATTGTATGTCTTTATATTTTTTAATTTGTTTTCATTTTTGAATATTTTTTATTTATTAAATTGTTATAATTTGTAATTTTTGATTGTTTTTTTGTAGCGGGATATTGGGTTAATAGTGGATAAGGGTGGGGATATTGTTAAAATATGTATTTTATTTTTTAATTTTACATTTAGAATTTGTAAGATATGCAATCTTTTTATTAATTGTAAAATGGATTTCATTATGTTATTTGTATTTTAATTTTAAAATGTTATGTGTAATCAGATATATTATAATGTTATCTGAAAATAAAATATTTAAAACATTTATAATATTTTTGTAAAGTTTTATAAAGTATAATATATGCATTTATATAAATGTTTAAACTATAATTATTATATTTTTATATTAAATTGTTATAGTTGAATAAAACAAACTGTAAAAATATTATTTAGAAAGAAAAAAGGTTTATAATTGCCATAATGTAAATAAAAAATAGTTAAAAAGTGAAAAGATATTTAGAAAATTCCGTTATTTGAAACCAATGTAATTGTATTTTTTAAATATATGAATGTAGAAAATATTATTACAATTTTGGAAATATTAGTACTAAATAAAATGAGAATCTTATCTTTAAATTTAAATTTTCTAAATACATTTTAGTAGATTATATTAGTGTGTAATAATATAATAATTTTGACAATTTTACATTTTCTAAAGTGTGATTATGTGTAGTATTAGTTGTGTATTTTGGATTTTAAAAATAGAATGTTCTTTGTAAAAAGTTTTATTTTGAATTGGATTTAATACATTTGCCTTTGTACTTGTTTTACACCTTCCCTGAGTTGGTTTAGATTGGAGTGGGAATAGTACATTTTACGTTTTTAGTGTCCAGCACCTGCCCCAAATTTGTTTAGATCGGAGTGGGAATAGTAAATATCACCCCTTTAGTGTCCAACACCTTCCCTGAGTTGGTTTAAATTGGAGTGGGAATAGTAAGTTTCCCCCTTTTAGCGTCCAACGCCTTTCCAAAATTGGTTTAGAATGGAGAGGGAATAGTAAATATCACACCTTTAGTGTGCAACATCTTCCCTAAATTAATTTAGATTGGAGTGAGAATAGTAAATTTCACTCCTTTAGTGTCCAACGCCTTCCCCAAGTTGCTTTATATTGGAGAGGGAATAGTAAATGTAACTCCTTTAGAGTTTAACACCTTCCCTGTGTATGTTTATATTGGACAGGGAATAGTACAATTCAATTCAATTTTATTTATGATTCGGAACTCCAATGAGTTCCAAATAAAAGATATACAAAAAAAAGAAATTTTCAATATATAAAAACATCCTAATCTTAATACCAGAATAAAATACATGCGAGAAAGCAGCTTTATGATTACATTATACAATTAGAATTAAAAGACATTATTTAAAAAAGGCATAAATAAGTCCATTTAATCACACCACCTAATGTATAAAGTGCAAGTACATATAAATAAAAACTTTACTCAATCACTTATAAAATAGTAAAAAAAACTACAGTTTACCATATCCCAAAAATGTTCTAACATTTTCCTTTATGTCCATTTATAATCCAAAAGTGTATACTACCCTACAAATATGACCTATCAGAACTGAACAAATAGTGGAGGGCGGACAAGTGACACTTAACCTACAGCTTGGCCTACGCTCTGTTTTATAATTTGCAAAATATGCTACCCATATTTGTGAACAGGTATATTTAATTTAACGGAGCTGAACACTACGATGTACATTTATTTAAAAAGTGTTTAAAAATTGTTTACAGAAGCTAAAAGCTTTAAAGCCTACTAATTCAGACGGGGGGCTAAAAGACAATTACAGGCCTCCTCTGCGGTAGTAATATTATACTTTCAAAATACAGGTCTTAATAAACGACAACGTAATTGTTGTAGTGGGGGGACAAACAAATAAAACATGATTTAGATCTTGCACCCAACTTCCGCATAGATCACAAAGTCTATTCTCCCTAGGCAATCCCTCCCATGCCCCTGTTATAATTCGTAATGGGAGAAGATTCATCCTTAACAGCAAGATGGTTCTACGTACTCCATGGGGGAGATTCCATAAAACATATGGTTGGGGTTTTTTATACATGCAACTCCCCACTATTATATTGTTTCTAGATTGCCCTGAACACTGCAAGCCTATTGCCGTTAAATCCAGTAGGATAGCTTCATCTGCATAAAGAAGACAACACAATTCCAAAGGGCCTAATTTAGGCGAATCTCCTTTACACTGCGCTACCCGGCTCGGCAGGTCATTGATGTACAAAGAAAAAAGGAGAGGTGCCAATAGGCATCCTTGCTTCAGCCCATTGTGAGTTACCACTTCACTTGACAGGCCCTCATTACCTCCCATCAACACCTGCGTCCATGTAGAGGAATGCAATGCGATGATAAATCTTAATAGTTGGCCCGGAAGCCCCATTTCAGCCAGTTTCCTCCACAGTGTCCCCCGGTCAACCCGGTCGAAGGCCGTGGAGAAATCAATAAAGGCTGCATATAAGGTCTTCCCTTTACCTATTGGATATTTTTCAATAGGAGTTTGTAAAATGGAGATATTATCCAAAGTGCACTATGCTTACGGAAACCCGCTTGTTATGCAAGTACAAGATTACCAAACACCCAATCCTGAAGGTGAAAAAGTATGCTCTTGGCAAACAGTTTTCCAGTTGCATCCAATAAGGAAATCTGCCTAAAACTGGAAGTTGAAATCTTAGGGCCCTTTTTATATAATGGGACCACTATACTTCCTCTCCAGGGAGGACGAATTTCATAAGAATAGCAGTAAGAAAACATCGGGAAAAGGAAGTGAGCTCATGACTGGCTATCTTGTATAATAATGGCTATTAGGAGATCATCGGGGCACATCGCACCAGAGTACCCTGACCCTATATTAAAACTCTCTATTTCCTTACAGGAAGGAGGGCCATAAGTATTCATCAGAGAGGGCTCTGGAATTGACTCCAAATTGAAACTCCTCCCAGTATTTAGAGCATATAACTGTGAAATATATTGGGTCCATTCTGCGTCAGATATTGAAATGGCTTTTGCCTTAGTTCTAGTATCACAGAATTTAGGAATTAGAGCCCAGTATTTACGTGAATCCCCAGAGCGTGCAACCTCCATCAGTTTAATCCATTTGGAATCCTCCACCCCTGCGTTCAGTAGTCTTAAATCTAGTTCTTACCCTTTTTAATCTATTAATTTCCTTTTGCCTAGACAATGAGGCCTGCTTAAATTGGTCCCTTACCAAAGCATTCAATTCCCAATGTAACTTTTTTACCTTCCGTGAAGTAACCGCAGAGTTAATAATAACATTGCCTATTTTTTTACTTCTACATGATCTAAATAGGGCCAGATGCTTCTCAAACCAACTGATGGGTTTTTCTGTCTAGGGCCAGAGCTCACATTTTTAACATACCTCCCTAGGCTTGTCAGATTTTTATTAGCCCTAAAGATTCGCCCATTTGTTCTATTACACTTAATAGTATCATTTCTCCTATTCCAGCGATCAAGTAACTTAAGCTCCAAATTAACATCTACCAATAAAATATTGTGGTCGCTCAGATCAGTACCCAGTATTTTAAATAAGGGTGGGCGGAGCTCACGGAGTTTCACTCCATGGAATTCCGCGGAGTCAGCAAGAAACTCCGCCGAATTCCGTGGAGTTCCGTGAGCAGGCAGAGTATATTGCTCTGCAATGCATATACTCTCTGTAGCGCCATGTGCGGGATACACCCGGGCGAGCAGATATTGGCAGGCAGAAGCTGCCACTACAGCAAGGTGTGGGCTCCACCTGCTGCAACTGGTGGTGACACTGTACTGAATCCTGACACTGTTCTTATATCAGCCCGGCCCAGGTGGATCGCACTTCAGAGGGCCCTGTGTGTGCAGAGGCCACACCTGCCGAGGGGGGTAATCTCAATCTGAACTCCCAGCCACAGACAACTGTGTGTTTCCAACTTAGCACCCACACGCAACAGTCATTGTCTGCCCAGCCCTTCTCCAACGCTGCGCTGACCCGAGGTGCTGTCTGTCCTTCTAGTGCAAAAGAAACAATTGACGGATGGAATGCTGGACAATGCAAACATTCATCCCCAGTCACAAGGATCTGGATTAAATCCATCATTCTTTTGCTCACCACACCACCCCAGTTTGGACCCAGCCATATGCAAATCAGGGGGATATTCTCAAGAACGTGCGATAAACATCGCCAAAATAGGTTAACTCAAGTTTACATATCGCCGTCTATCGCGGGAAAATAACCCCGCGTTAACGTGGCATTCACAACACGGCGGTAACATGCGATAGTACCCCGATAACGCGTCAAATGTCCACGATAACACTACCGGAACGGCGATGAAAATCCAAACCTGAACGCGAAAAAAGTTGCGATGGGCCCAACCGCGATAAGACAATCAGCGAAAAGCAGCACCAGGCCTGCAAATCACACACGTCAGGCGGGAAAAATCACTACAAAAGCAGAAAAAATAAATAAACAAACAAAAACCGAACTACAGCGAAGCACAATGGAGGCAGCCGGAGCAGGTACAGAGGACGGCCAGAACCCCACAAGCCCCACGGAGGAGCAGCCTGGGACGTCGGGGACAGGGAAGGGCAAGGACAAGAAGAAGAGGAAGACGCGGTTCAGTCCGCAGGAAAACAGGATCCTGATCACGGAGGTGTTAGAACACCATCAACAACTGTTCATCACCTCCACTGTGTCATTGGCAACAAAAAATGGAATATGGCAGTCCATCCTGGACAAGGTGAATGCAGTCGGAGTGCTGAGGAGGACAATGGAAGAGCTCAAGAGACTCTGGAATGATGTGAAGCGCAAAACCAAGCTGAAACTCGGCAACAACCAGAAGGCAGCAATGCAGACTGGAGGTGGGAGTCCAGCGCCACAGGAGGAGCTGGATGAGATGGAGGAAATGGTGTCCACAGTCATCAGTGTGGAGATGGTGGCAGGAGTTGGAGCACCGGACACTGCTCAACATGACCTGACACAACAGCAACAGGGTGAGTAACCACCAGGGACTGGGGGGACGGGGAGAGATGGGCACAATGGCAAACATGCACAATCAAGTATAGCACACTGCACAACCACAATGACTCTGGATCATGTCCCTGATCTCCTTGACATACTGCAGCACACAGAGAAACAGCAAGTAGGCCCTCGTCGACAATGTGCACAGAGGGGGCTCTTTCCACACATCAAACCCATGCACATGTGCTGAACTTAGCAAAGCGGCGTGTCTGTGAGCCACACTGACTATGCAAGTGACACTGCATGACGAATAGCATGGTTGCAGTCAATACATCATGACATGTTGTACGCTACGACACTGAGGTGGCTGAGTGTGGACCACATCCGTAAAGGAGCAGGTCACACTCTGACACATCCACGTGCACAAACAACCCCTGACCTCAACAACACAACTGCGGACAAACCATGCCCCAGTGTCCCAAGTCCCACCAAGAGCCCAATTTCCCTAAGAATGCAACATCTCAGCACTGTAGAAGCACAGAAGTCAAAGGCACACCACCTGAAAGGGATAAGGGCCAGCCAAATCAGAGCTGCAGGGGTAACTCTTCAGAGCACATCAACATTGACAACAATGTGGTATAAACTGCAACACGTTCACAGCAGAACAGAGGACAAAACTGGTGCCGCTTGTGTGTAGAAACTGGTCAATCACATTTGGCATAGCAGGGAAATGTGAGATGATAATGTACAAGTACAAACACACATCCGTGATGTTGTCGAAATATCCACTGTCACGCATCAAATAGGCAGCTCCTCCCAAATAGTCACCATGTACATTGTCATGCAGTTTGTATGTAAACCTGTACAATGCGTCAACATACATGTGAACACAATGTTAAACTGCATCTCCCCATCACATTGCAGAGGGAGAACCAACACCTCCTGCAGAGCAGACCCAACAGCTCTTCACTGATGACGAAGAGGACCTCCACACCTTCGACACCGACGCCCTCCAAGAGTTCATGGACAGCTACGGCACCTCACCTCCAGGAGCAGGGCAGCCCAGCTGCATCGAGGAGACCCCACCCCTGCACAGACCACACAGCAGGAAGCACCCACCACCACGGCTGTCTCCCAGGACCCCCACGACCAACACATGGCCTTTCAACGCCGTGTGTTAGAGGTCCAGGAGAAGATGGCTGATCAGGTGCGGGTGGGGTTCGACCTCATGGCAGCCAAACTTGATGCCATACATGGGTGTCTGAGTACCATCAGGGACCACTTACAGTCCCTAACGGACACCCACAGTCCGCTCCATGCTCTCCAACGATCCATGGCTGACATCGCTGGAGTCATGATACTGAGACAAGAACAACTGTCCAGTCAGAGTGGCTCCAGCGATGTCATCCGGGAGTTGGGACAGATGCTGGGGGTCATGGAGAACATGGAGCAGATGACGGCGGAAAGAATGGCTGCCACAGCTGCACACCAGCAAGATGTGGCTGGGACCTTCCGTGCCCTGCAGCACATCATCATGGCATTGCTGCCTCAAGGCCTTGCGCAGATTAATGCTGCTGCTGCTTCTACATCCACATCTCCGCCCCCTGATGTATCAGTGCCTCACAGTGTGGCAGGCAATCCACCACCACCCACGTGTGGGGCACATGTGACATCAGAGGACGAAGATGCGGGTGAATCAACCTTACTGGTAAGGAGGAGGCAGTAGCATTCATCTCCGCCATGTGGCCTGTTTCTGCTTGGTTCTGCCCTTTGCATCATCACCTTCCACTGTCCCCCGATACACTCTACGACACTCACCTTGGACCTCGACATGGACTGCCATTTTCTGTTTGGTTACCAATGACACAGCGATCAGACTGCGGACTGAACTCTTCCCCTTCCGATGTACTTGTCATTCCCTGAAGGACTCTGGCTGGGCCTCCACGGGCCAATAATGTGAAGTGGGGTTTGCATGGCCCTGTACTGCTCCAGCTGCAACACTCCACTGGATGTGAATTAAACATTCAGAATCGTACAGATGTGTCATGCCTTTGATCATTCAAGTATGACAGTATGGATGAATGTAGGGCCAGTGATTTCCCCTTACGTCCATGTTGCTCATGTCGTGGGACTTGAGTCACAGGGTGCAACAGTGCCGATTGCGGTCCGGGTGGCGTAGACACTACAACAGACACAAGCATCAGTTACTTCCATGTCCAGCCCAGAACTGAAGCACGGCCAGAGCCCCGGGCTCATTGTTCACACCCCTACGCTGGCCTGCCATACGCCAGGCCAGTCCACTCCGCTTACGATCAGAGGGGACGACACAGCTACATGTCCCAGGTCTTCCCTGTAGTGATCTGCTGATCACTGGTCTAGTCGTCAGCATGCCACAGCCACTCCCTGAGGGCTGGTTCACACCAACACCACACCCATCCAGCACAGGCGTCACAGGACATGTGACCCTGCCAATAAAAGGGGCCTAGCACGTCACATACCCCACTGCCGGAGATGACATGATGGCGTCCGCACCACGCGACCCAATCATGAAGGGTCCATGACTTGTGGCACACTGAGTTGGTGGCACCCGCTGCACTGCGGCCCGCACGGACCTACTGCCACGGGACGATGACTTGCGGTGCACTGAGTTGGTGGCACCCGCTGCACTGCGGCCCGCACGGTCCTACCGCCACGTGATGATGACTTGCGTTGCACAGGGTCAGTGGCACCCGCTGCACTGCGGCCCGCACGGGCCTACCGCCACGTGACGATGACTTGCGTTGCACAGGGTCAGTGGCACCCGCTGCACTGCGGCTGGCAGGGGCCTACTGCCACGTGACGATGACTTGCGTTGCACAGGGTTAGTGGCACCTGAAGAGCTGAGTGGGTGTGCAGCCTGCGATGATACGTTGGCCTCGATACGGCGTCCAGCGAATCAAGACTCAAATTGAACAGTGTGCCCTGCTGGACCGAAGTGTATGCGCAGGCAGCAGTCAGCACACACATGACTCCGCGGTGCGGTGCCGCAGAGTGCGCTGGGGTTCTGTGGCGCGGAATCCAGTGATCGGCTGAGGAGGATGCACCGGCACGTGGTGGGCCCTCTTGGAGACATGCCGGTGGCGGCAGGTGATTATTGAGGCCTGGGTGCGCAGGGGCGGCCAGTCATCGCTGGGCGGAGGACCGGTCTGGGGACCTGGGCTGGGGTGCATAGGGCGCACAGGATCGCGCAGGCACCACCGGTCATGGCGGCGGACTCATGGCTGGGTGGGGGGCGCTGCCCTTGCTGACACGGCCCTGCATGCGATGTTCGTGATGTGCGCGGGTTGGTTTGTGACGTAGCCACCTCGTCTCCAGTGTGAGTGTGCCCATTGAAGGTGGTCGGCCACGTTTGTGTAGGCCTATGGGCAGGTTGTGGCGGAGACTGAGACACACGCAGTAGTCACATTGGTGGTGGATTGGTGACGTGTGCATTCCCACAGTTGTGAGTTGGGGGATTGTGGAGTTGAGGTGTGTGGTGTGTTCAGTTTGTACTTGCCGATGGTCAGTGCATTTCCATGGGGGCCATCCTCAAAGCGCTGGTTGGCGGCAGACTTGCGGACATGTGGGTATCATGCACACTGCCTGGGGTATTTGCGACGACATTGGTGGACAGCCCATGATGGTCCACTTTTGTATGCACAGTGATGGCATGCGTGTGGTTGCTGTTGCGGTGATTGTGTGCAATGTCGGCAGGGGGCACAAGGCATACACGTGTGCTGTGAATTGCCCCAACACGTGCGTGATGCCAGCTATGGCGTAGTTCCCTTGCGTGGCCTCAAGATGTTCCTGCGCAGTGTGGGGGGTGTGAGGGGCAGGAGTATCGAGCTGACACACACTGTGATGCTTTCAGGAGTGATGAGTCCTGCATGATGTGACCGTAGCAGCAGTTCGTGTGATCGTTACCTTCCTCTTCATTCCTACGACGGTTACGGCCACACGTAGTTCTGTTACGGTCTTCTCATGCATGGTTTATCTGGCCTGTGAGCATTCCGGTTTGTCCAAGTGAAGTAAACTGTACCAGATTAGGCATGTGACTATACGGAAGTTTGACCATTGTCACCATTTCTCCCACAGGTTTCTGAAGACACGTTGCCCTGTTGGAGTTCCCCGTTGGGAATGGAACACGTTGGCTGAGCTTTTTGTTTTGTTGATTTATGTATTTGTAATAAAGTTCTGTTTTTCCACTACCGTTGACTACTGGACTTCATGACCTTGGGGGGAGGGTCCGGGGGGGGTGCCTGGGGGTGGTGGCGGTGGGTGTTGTGGCCCTCTTGGGTCTCCGAGCTGCATGATCAGTGTCTCCATGACATTTGTTGGGCTTCAGATGTGGCTCTGGGCTGGGCTCTCTTTCAACTGCAGTTGATCATCCTGCTTAACACCAGTAAAAGGCAGGTGTTAAATCCTTGCTGCTAACGCACCTTATCGCCTGTTCTTGGTTCGCATCGCAGATCTGACTGGTCGTTGTGAATCTCGCGAAGTGGTATTTTCGTGTGTTTTTGCACGGGAACGCCTACTCTGCATATCATTAGCGTTAGTTGTCGCACTGATCTGTGGCGATGTTTTTTGCGGCAGCTATCGCTGGAAAACTGGCGATATTGGCCGTTTGCACCAGCTTGAGAATAGGGCGATAAATCTATCGCCACTTTTGCGGCGCTAAAGTGCCGATAAATCGGCGATGAGTCCTTGAGAATACGCCCCTCAGTCTTGACCCTGTTCATTGTGGGAACAGTCCAGCCCGAACTGCCAAGCCAGGTCCCCCTGGACCGGAAACAAGCATCCTGGGACCGGTTTCAGAGCATCACCATCATCAGCCAGGCTAGCTTGAATCCAGTGGTGTAGTGAGCACGGGACCCATGTCTGGGCATACCCTTCCCACTTAAGGCGACATATGCAAAAGAAACAATTGATGGATGGAATGCTGGACAATGCAAACATTCACCCCCAGTCACAAGGATCTGGGTTAAATCCATCATTCTTTTGCTCACCACACCACCCCAGTTTGGTCCCAGTCATATGCAAATCAGTCTTGACCCTGTTCCTTGTGGGAACAGTCCAGCCCGAACTGCCAAGCCAGGTCCTCCCTGGACCGGAAACAAGCACCCTGGGACCGGTTTCAGAGCATCACCCTTCATCAGCCAGGCTAGCTTGAATTCAGTGGTGTAGTGAGCACGGGACCCACGTCTGGGCATACCCTTCTCACTTAAGGCGACATATGCAAAAGAAACAATTGATGGATGGAATGCTGGACAATGCAGACATTCACCCCCAGTCACAAGGATCTGGGTTAAATCCATCATTCTTTTGCTCACCACACCACCCCAGCTTGGACCCAGCCATATGCAAATCAGTCTTGACCCTGTTCCTTGTGGGAACAGTCCAGCCCGAACTGCCAAGCCGGGTCCTCCCTGGACCGGAAACAAGCATCCTGGGACCGGTTTCAGAGCATCACCCTTCATCAGCCAGGCTAGCTTGAATCCAGTGGTGTAGTGAGCACGGGACCCACGTCTGGGCATACCCTTCCAACTTAAGGTGACATATGAAAAAGAAACAATTGATGGATGGAATGCAGGACAATGCAAACATTCACCCCCAGTCACAAGGATCTGGGTTAAATCCATCATTCTTTTGCTCACCACACCACCCCAGTTTGGACCCAGCCATATGCAAATCAGTCTTGACCCGGTTCCTTGTGGGAACAGTCCAGCCCGAACTGCCAAGCCAGGTCCTCCCTGGACCGGAAACAAGCATCCTGGGACCGGTTTCAGAGCATCACCCTTCATCAGCCAGGTTAGCTTGAATCCAGTGGTGTAGTGAGCACGGGACCCACATCTGGGCATACCCTTCCCACTTAAGTCAACATATGCAAAAGAAACAATTGATGGATGGAATGCTGGACAATGCAAACATTCACCCCCAGTCACAAGGATCTGGGTTAAATCCATCATTCTTTTGCCCATGTAAATCTTGTAAAGCCTGTAGAAATAGCTCCAAGTGTAAAGATATGATATTGTCCAAAGATAGGAAACCGTTTGCCATAACGAAACATCTCACATGTAAGTCTGACTACTGTGTTTATGCCCTGAGTTGCCCTTGTCTGCTTATTTATATAGGAAGCACTATTCATCCGGTTAAAATGCGGATACTTGAACACACAAGGGCAATTGTAAATGAGGATAGACAATATCCTGTCGCCAGACATTTTAAAGAAGTTCATAATAAAAATACAAGCCTCTTACGTTTCTGTGCATTGGACAGAATCCCTAAATCAGAGAGAGGAGGGAATAGAGTGCGAGATCTGAGATGTCTGGAATCCAGGTTAATCATTAAGTATGACACAGTACATCCCAAAGGATTAAATAAAGATGAGGAGATGTGGGTTCATTTAGGTTAATTGGTGGAATCAGAGTGTAATATCAGGTCTGAACCATTGTATATATTGAATACAGAGATGTCTTAGCTATGTTTGTGATTTTATTACACTTAATGTATTGATGGCACTATTTTAATTTTAATTTTTTGTAGGAGACAGAATTATCAGCTGTTCAGGTTGAAGATATGGCAACTGAAGCAATTGTGACTGCAGTGTGTGAGATCGAAAATTATTTGAGAAAAGCTATATATTTTTATACTCGAACTGTGATAAAGAATAGAATTTGTTATTTACTTTCATGAAAATGAAGTTTGAAATTAATTTGGCCCACAGGGGCAGAACTGAACACATTTGTCATCTTTGTTAGTGACCCACTGGGGCAGTATTTTGATGCTTTGGCGGTATGTATTTACCGTTTTCGCCATATTGCGCACTTGCGTACATTTGCCCATTGAGGATTATAGTAAGGGGTTGGCAGATGAAATATCGGCAGTTATTGGCAATCTGTCGTAACTGTAGTCAAATACAATATATCAAATTTAGTTCTTGTGTGTATAAAATGATAAAAAGATTGTGATCAATGTATTTTTTTATATAAAACATTGCATGCCGCTATGTAAAAAACACCATTACAAAATGGATGCCACTTTGAACATTGGGATAGGTAGTCCTACATTGATGTTTATTATTTGTGCACTATATGTATTCTAATTTGACAAACAGTTCCTTGACCCGTGACCAAGGTGCGGCTGCACCGAAACGCATCGGGCGTTGTGCTTGTTTCATGTTTTGAATAAACTACACGCTTTATGGAAATTGGGCTCGAGTTGAATGTGTACGGGAGGAGTAACATTAGTATTTGAATATTGTGAGGGTCGCGACCTCACTCGAAGCCCGCCGCCGGAAAGTGACAGAGAGACCCGCGACTTCCGTGGTTCATATATATATATATATATATTATCTACTGGCGGTCGCCAGTAGATAGTTATAGTTAGGACCTATTTTCCATAGGAAATTCACAACATTCTATTTCCAATAACTTTGGCGCCGGTTGACAAATCATTGCGCAATTTTCAAAACTCGTGGGGCACTCCGGTCCGCTCCTATCCTGAAAGTTTCGGGGTGATTCGGCAAGCGTGGGCCGAGAAAAAAGGGGGGTCCCAAAACGTGTTTTCCCCATGCAATTTTCCATAGGAAACTTTAGACACGGCTACAGCCCGAACTGCTGAACGGAATTACACCAAATTTGGCAAAGAGGTAGTTCTTGGTTCAGAAAGAAACCTTTTTGTTAAATGGTGTAAATCCGTTCAGTAGTTGCTGAGAAAATCAAAAGTAAAAACACATATATATCTATGGCCACGGAGGATCCGCGCACCCTGCGCGCACCCTCCCGATCACGAGCTGTATGCTAATTGGCTGTCAACACTCCAAACCAGGAAGTGTTGGCAGCCATCTTGTGCCTCGGTAGAACCGAGGCACAAGAAATGAGAGAAACAAGTGCGCAAAACGCAAAAAGGGGGCAGGGTAGAAACACCCTGACCCCCTAGGCCTGCTTAGGGGGTCCCACAAGGACCCCCAGGGCCAAAAAAAGCATTTTTTTTTTTTTAAATCAGCGGGATGCGCTTAGGATGCGCTTAGGATGCGCGGATCCCGCCGTGAAAAAAAAAAACGAAGCGCGGGCTCCCGCGCTTCTTTGTTATTTGGCCCCCGGGTGGGCCAAGTCCCGGGGGCATGCGGGGGTTCATAAAATATTTGTGTGGGGGGCCTCTAAGGCACCCCCAAGCCCCGGGGACTGCCACCCCCCGGGGCTTTGAATTAAAAATGGTGCGGGAGGGCACTCGGCCCTCCCGCAGCCCTGGGGACCGCCACCCCCCAGGGCTTCTTTTTTTTAAATAAAATTACCTGTGTGGGGGGCTCAAGCCCCCCCACATGCCCCGGGGACCACCACCTCCCCGGGGCACTAAGAATTTTAATGTGGGGGTCCGTTTCGGACCCCCAGGGACCACCACCTCCCCGGGGCTTTGCACATGATGGGAGGGGGGCCACGCGGCCCCCCTCCTGGAGCCTGTGATGGCCCTGTGGACCACCACCCCCCAGGGCCAGCTCCTGCAGTGTCCCGGGGTGCCCACCCCCGGGACACTGCTGTTTGCTATGACAGGGCGGAGAGGGCCAGCCCCGGGGGATGGGGTCCCCGGGGCTACAAGTGGCCCGGGAGGGGGGCCACGCGGCCCCCTTCACCAAAAGTTTAAAAATATATATATATTTTTTTTAAACAAAGGCCGGCCCCAGGGGATGGGGTCACCGGGGCCATAAGTGGCCTGAGGAGGGGGGCAACGCAGCCCCCTCCAAAAGATTTAAAAAAACAAAAAAGGCCATGCCCCGGGGGATGGGGTCCCCGGGGCCGATTAAGGCCTCGGGAGGGGTGCCACTCGGCCCCCTTCCAAATTTTATTTAAAAAAAAAAATAGGGGGCAGACCCTTGGGGATGGGGTCCCCAGGGCCAATAAATTAGAAAAAGAAGGGGGGCTACACAGCCCCCTTCTTAAAAACAAAATAAAATAAAAGACCGGCATCGCGCCGGAGGCCACGCCCCCTACCTTGCAGCACTCTGCAAACGCGCCCCTGGCGCGTTTGCAGATGGGGAACGAATTCCCCTTGAATACTGGGGGTCCCTGGGGCCAACTAGCCCACCAGGAACCTTCAGTATGCGCCAGGGGCTGCGTTGCAGTGAGGTGTTCTGAGGCCACGCCCCTTTTACACCTCTCTGCAACGCAGCTCTGTGGCGCTTAATGGAGGTAGCTGGTGGGCTAGTTGCACCCCAGGGACCCTCAGGATTCAAGGGGAGTTAATCCCCAACTTAAAATGCGCCACGGGGCGCGTTTGCACAGTGGTGAAGGGAGGGGGCGGGGCCTGAGGTGACATGTGTGCAAACACGCCCTGTGGCGCGTTTTAAGTTGAGGAATTAATACCTCTTTAATCCTGAGGGTCCCTGGGGGCCAACTAGCCCACCAGGTACCTCCAGTAAGCGCCACAGAGCTGCGTTGCAGAGTGTTGTAAAAAGGGGCGTGGCCTCTGAACACCTCTCTGCAGAGCAGCTCTCTGGCGCATACTGGAGGTACCTGGCGGGCTAGTTGGCCCCAGGGACCCTCAGGATTGAGGAGGAATTAATTCTCCAACTTAAAACGTGCCACAGGGCGTGTTTGCAGACATGTCACCTCAGGCCATGCCCCCTTCCTTCACCATTGTGCAAACACGCCCCGTGGCGAGTTGTACGTTGGGGAATTAATTCTCTTTCAATACTGAAGGTCCCTGAGGGCCAACTAGCCCAACAGGTATCTCCAGTATGCGCCAGGGAATTGCGTTGCAGAAAGGTGTTCAGAGGCCACGCCCCTTTTTACACCTCTCTGCAACGCAGCTCTGTGGCGCTTACTGGAGGTACCTAGTGGGCTAGTTTGAGCCTAGGGACCCTTAGGATTCAAGGGGGCTTAATCTCTCAACTTAGAACGGCCACAGGGTGCGTTTACACAGTGGTGAAGGGAGGGGACAGGGCCTGAGGTGACGTGTGCAAACACGCCCTGTGGCGCATTTTAAGTTGGGGAAATAATTCCCCTTCAATCCTGAGGGACCCTGGGGGCCAACTAGCCCAGCAGGTGCTTCCAGTAAGCGCCACTGCGTTGCGTTGCAGAGAGGTGATCCGAGGCCACGCCCCTTTTTAAAACCTCTCTGCAAAGCAGCTCTGTAGCGCTTATTGGAGGTACCTGGTGGGCTAGTTGGGCCCCAGGGACCCTCAGGATTCAAGGGGACTTAATCCCGCTACTTAAAATGCGGCACGGGGCGCGTTTGCACACATGTCACCTCAGGCCCCCCCTCCCTTCACCACTGTGCAAACGCGCCCTGTAGCGTGTTTTAAGAGGTAGTTTTAATCCCTCTGCCCTATTATGTACTAGGGACTTACAGAGGAGGTCATGCTAATCACAGGGGTACCCTAACGCATAGTGTTCCCTAGTGTATGTAGGTGTTTTCACTGTATTCTAAGTGTCTTTTAGCATAGCACTGGCTCTGGTTAGTCAGTTACCACCAGTACCCGTCTGAAAAAGTTGTGGGCACAGGATGATTTTGCAACAAGGCCTCTTTCTGCTCCTCTGTTGGTTCTTTCTGCACATCTTTTGCTCCTTCCTGCACTTTTCTTCGTCTTTGTGGACTGCTGTTGCTTCTTTCTGCATTTCTTTGGCATCTTTCTGTGCGTTTTTTCTTCTTTCTTCACATGTCCTACCTCTGTAGGCATAGTTAGAAACTAGCATTTAAAAAACCTTTGAAATTCACTTAAAAACAATAGGTTTCAGGCACGTTATAGTTAGAAATTAGCATTTAAAAAACCTTTGAAATTCACTGAAAAAACCATAGGTTTCAGACACATTATAGTTAGAAATTAGCATTTAACAAAACCTTTGAAATTCACTGAAAAAACCATAGGTTTTAGGAACAGTTATAGTTAGTTGGACATTTCACTCGTACAAAACTATAGAAATTCCCCTGTTATAGTTAGTTCAGCTAACTATAACTCGCGCCCCAGCAATGCACTGCTGATGACGTCACATATTACATCACTCATGACATGGTCAGTGACATCACTGATGACATCTCAAATGACATCACTGATGACATCACTGATGACATCATCCATGTGATAATTTCATGCATCTTCTCACACCCTAATATAACTTTTGATACACCCACTCTAAATTACAGACTGCCATTCTCAAAACCATACACACTCCAATACCAATAACTACATACCCACTCACTGATTGTTAGGTCTACACACACACATCTACTCACTCACCCGTACAGTCACTCATACTTACAGTCACTCAGTACAGGACTATCATATGCACTCATACACCTATATAAACACTCACACACCGCCACTCATCCATAGAGGTACTCACACACCTAGTCAGTCATGCACAAAATTAATCACACACCCATTTACTCACCTATACATTTATACACACACCAGCTCACTTACTCATACAAATACTAGCATATTCTTACGCTCTTATACAATAACTGATACAAGCACACACGCATCCAAACAGCCACTCTCACAATCACAGACTCTCACTTATAGACATTTAAATACTCTAACACACATATATACTGCCTTTTACATATGTAGTTACTCGCACATGTACCACTCAGATATACATTCACTCACTAACACACCCATACACACACTCACCCACCCAAGCAGTCCATCACAGATGCACTCTTGAAATCATGCACCCAGTGAATCACCCACTCACACATCTATGTACAGAGTCACACACACCCCACCCACACAAACACTCAGGCACCCATACAGATACTCAGAGAACCAATCAATAACCCATATAGACACTCATGTAGCTATTCGCAAATCCATGCATCCACTTACACACCAACAGACAGACGGATACAGACATTCACACAGTTTAGTCACTAACCCATGCATTCAGTAAGATACGTTTAATCACTCACTTGTAGAGTCAATCACGCACGTACTAAATCATCCATTCAGACACTTATACACCCACTCATTCTTCAATACGCCTTTCCCTATATATATTAAACATATTTAAACTTTACAGAAACACACAGACACTGGATGATGTCATCGGTGATGTCATTTGAGATGTCATCAGTGATGTCATCAGTGATGTCACTGACCATGTCATGAGTGATGTAATATGTGACGTCATCAGCAGTGCATTGCAGGGGCGCGAGTTATAGTTAGCTGAACTAACTATAACGGGGGAATTTCTATGGTTTTGTACGAGTGAAATGTCTAACTAACTAAAACTGTCCCTAAAACCTATGGTTTTATCAGTGAATTTCAAAGGTTTTTTAAATGCTCATTTCTAACTATAACGTGTCTGAAACCTATGGTTTTTTCAGTGAATATATATATAGATAGATAGATAGATAGATAGATAGATAGATATAGATATATTATTAATATTGATATTTGTATTAATTCAGTGATTATTAATTTTTAGATTTTACATCATATTTTCACTGATGTACTAAAATACTAATATCACAATTAAAAGGCACATTTGGTTTGTTGTGTTAGAGTATGTTATCGTATTTGAGGTTTTTGGTACGTTAATATGTACTTTAGAGGATAGATTTCTAAGTAGTCTAGTCCTTTGTTATTTATGAAGATTTTGACTTCACATTGTAGCATGTCAACATTTTGTTAGTTTGCTTGTTAAGTTTAGGGCCAATTTGGGCAATAAATTGTTCTATTCTCAGTTCTTGGTAGGTTTCCGGACTCAAGAGGAACCTTTGCCAAGGAGAAGAGCTGGAAAGCTGTGACAAAGAGTACTTCCCCTTTTGCTGTGTGCTATGTGGGGTTGGCCTGCAGTTGCTGCTTCTGCCAAGGAAAGGACAAAGACTGGAACTTTGCTGAGAAACCTGCTTGAAGAAGAAACTCCAAGGGTTTGTGCATGCTGGCCTCCTGTTCTGAAGTCTCAGGGACACAAAGACTTCACCCCCAGCTTCCCTGAGCTCTATTGCTGATAGTTCTGACCTGCCAGGTGCCTGTTCCAGTTGTGGGCCTCTGGAGGTTGTTCCTTCTGTTGGGAGCTGGAAGAAACCCAAGAGAAGTAAGAAAAGCAATATTGACGCCTGCAGCGACACCGATGTGACGCCGCGACCTGCACTGAGGCCTGGGGCACCACCCGTGAAGTGCACGACGCACCGCTCGGCCCACCGCAGCTCCGATGCCCTTCTACGTCCTTTGATGTCTGCAGTTATTGGCATTCCCGATACCAGGGCTCGAACCGACTCCGTCACTGCCAGCGTCTGTATCCTGTTATCGCAGTACCGATAACAGCTGAGGGTGACTCCACAAACTCACCGACTTCGCATCGCCTCACTGGAACCGATGCCTCACCGCTGATTAAACCGACTTCCCCTGTCCTGGATTCGACACATCGTCTCCTCGAGGACACGGCGCCTCACCTCCCCCATGGCAGACAGGAAGCCGGCCTCGATCTCAGTGCCGACACCTCACCTCCACGAAGCTGTGCATTATCATAGACTTCGTTTTCCAAGGTACTGTTTGTTTGGGGGTCCTTGTGACTCCGTGCCCGATGCCGTGCACCTCACGGCAGGCACAGTACTTTGGATTTATTGCTGTCACGAAGTTGTGATAGCACCAGGTGGAGCCGTTTGTTTTCTACAAGCTTTATTTTGGAAATAACTGTTTTGAAGTGCTATTTTACTACTTGTATGTTGGAGTTTTGTTGTTTTGGCCTTGTTGAGTTTAGGTAAAGTTTTCCTGATGCATCACCTGCGGACCAGGACTGTCTTGGAGGCGACGCATCATTTCCGCCTCCAGTCCGATTCGACGCACCACTTCTCCTGTGTGCAGTCGAATTGTCGCATCGCCTCCCTAAGGACTCAGGAACTGATGCGTCTCTTTGTTTCTCAACTCTTCCTATCTCTGCGGCTGTTTGGCCTTGTGAATTTTGACACATCTACAGGTACTCTGTGTAGAATCACGCATCCAAAGTTTTCTATGGACCCAGTTACTTGAAACCTTTGAAAAGTCATATTCCTGTCACATGTATGGTGGATTTTTGTCATTTTGGTCTTGTTGAGTTTAGATAAAGATACTTTATTTTTCTACACTGGTGTGGTATCCACTTGTGGTGTTTTCACTGTATTACTGTGTGTATTGAGTACAAATACTTTACACATTGCCTTTGGGATAAGCATGTCTGCTTGTGTCAAGATACACAGGGGGTGAGCAGGGGTTATCTAAAGTGTGTATCCCCTTTACTCTGACTAGAATCAAGGGTACCTACTTAGACAAAGGTACCTACCTCTGCCAATTAGAGACTCCCAGTTCTATGGTGTATATCTGAGTGAATGGTTTGGACATATGTTGAAGGTCCCATCAATCATCCATGTTTGGCATTGGTTAAGTCTCATTAAGTTGTTTTCAGTGGAGAAGAACAGGATTTTTTTTTTCATTATTTTCATTGTCATGTAAAAGGAAGGTTTCCTGATTATGTGTAATTGTTAAATGGTCTGGTATGCCTATCTATTGCTTTGTTCTAGGAGCAGGTGGGGTATCGCTGGTGGCTTTTTTAGTGCATGTAATTAGACATTTAAAAGTAGGGCTAGATGGTAGTTGGCCTGTTATGTGTTCGGGGACTTTGGGTAGAATGTCTTTAAGGAATTTGCTTGTAGGTTCCTGAGAACTAGTGTTTGCCTCTCTTATATCTTGTAAAATTTCTCTAACTTCTATTTCTGTAACATTTGGTGGGTGGCTGTGCTCTTTTACATTTATTAGAAAAAAAATCTTTTGGGGTTGTCTTTGCATAGCATGCATTAGAATAATATTTAGTACAGTTCCAGTTTATAGTTTATGTCGATACACAATTTCTTTGCTGTAGGTATAGCCCATGCGACTTAATAATTGCTTTCCTTTTTGTAAAGTGATAAATTTGGTACCTTCTGTCATGATATCTGTAAGTAGTTTAATAATATACTTGTACTGTAATTGTATTGTAATAGCGCTTACAACCCCTGACGTGGCGATGAAGCGCTTTTTCGGCGAGTAGCAAGCTACTCCGGAACCCATAAAGGATTAGTGTTGAATTAGTATAGTGAAATATGAAAGTAATTTGAGTGGTGGATAGGTTAGTCACTTATTTGGATTCAGAAGGATAGCGGAGGGATAGAAGAGGGAAAAAGGTTTGCATTTATATAACGCTTGTTACCCCTGATGGGGTGTTGAAGCGCTTTTTTCGCACGCTACTCCGGAACCCATAAAGGATTAGTGGTGAATTAGTATAGTGAAATATGAAAGTAATTTGAGTGGTGGATATTAGTCAGTTATTTGGATTGAGAAGGATAGCGGAGGGATAGAAGAGGGAAAAAGGTTTGCATTTATATAGCGCTTGTTATCCCTGATGGGGTGTTGAAGCACTTTTTTTGGTGAGTAGCACGCTACTCTGGAACCCATAAAGAATTAGTGGTGAATTAGTATAGTGAAATATGAAAGTAATTTGAGTGGTGGATATTAGTCAATTATGTGGATTGAGAAGGATAGCGGAGGGATAGAAGAGGGAAAAAGGTTTGCATTTATATAGCGCTTGTCACCCCGATGGGGTGTTGAAGCTCTTTCTTGGCGAGCAGCACTCTGCTCCGGAACTCATAAAAGGATTATTGGTGAATTATTATAGTGAAATATGAAAGTAATTTGAGTGGTGGATATGTTATTCAGTTATTTGGATAGAGAAGGGTAGCCGAGGGTTAGAAGAGGGAAAAAAGGTTTGCATTTATATAGTGCTTGCTATCCCTGTTGAGATGTTGAAACGCTTTTTTCGGCGAGTAGCATGCTACTCTGGAACCCATAAAGGATTATTGGTGAATTAGTAAGTGAAATATGAAATGTGAGAAGTGGACATGTTAGTCTGTTATTTTGTTGAAAAGGATAGTGGAGGGATAGAAGAGTGAAGGATTTAAACTTTTTTTTTAGGTCATAGCAGTAGTAGGAGGCTAGGGATGAGCAAAAAGGGATGTGGAGTGGAAGAGTCGGAGGCAAGAGTTTAAAAAGGCTTGTTTTGGGGGATCGGTATAGTAAAAGAGGAGTCAAATGGTGCGAGGACAGGTAGAGTAGGGGAGAGTCTAGAAAGGGCTATTTTGGGGATTATAGTAGTGGTATGGGGTTTGGGATGAATGAGAGCGTGGATGTAGAGGATATATTGATGGAGGTATAGGGTGAGAAATAGGGTAGTGCATTGGAAAGAGTAGCAGAAAGAGGTTTGAGATGAGTCATAGAGTTGAGGTAGAAGATATGTTGAGAGAGGTATAGGGTGAGAAATAGGGTAGTGCATTGGATATACTGAATTAGAATAAAGTAATAAATATATAGATCCATAAGTACATGGAAAGTATATAGATGCATAAAGGAAGTAAGTATATGTAGATTAAAGATATTGATAGAGGTATAGGGTAAGAAATCGGGTAGTGCATTGAATATGCTTTTTGTTTTTTTCTTTTTTTGAGAAAAGTAATAAATATATAGATCCAAGTACTTGGAAGGTATATAGATGCATAAAGGAAGTAAGTAGATGTAGATTAAAGATGCATTAGATAAACTGTGGTTTTCAAGTGTTGTACTTAATAATTTTTTTTTTAAACATAATTATTCTACATGTTTTACAAAGCAATACTCACATATATAGATACATATCTATAGTACAAATAAATGCTTATATACAGAGGGTTATGCTGTATATTTCTGTTTGTGTATGGTGCTTATGTGGGGAAGAGCCAATTCTTGAGTAGTTTTCTGAAGATAAGGTGGCTGTCCGTGGATCTTATGTTGGGGATAAAGAGTTCCATAGTTTGGCTGCTTGAACAGAGAAGGATGTGCCACCCAAGGTTTTTTTCTTGTAGCTTGGGATTTTGAGGCGAGGTGCCACTCTAGAGCGGAGGTTCCTATGTTGAATGTGTTTGGTGATTTTATTTCTGATGAAGAGTGGTCCCATTCCATGTATCACTTTGTGGGTGATACAAAGCAGCTTGAACATGGATCTTCTGGCAACCGGTAACCAATGCAGGGCTTTCAAGGGAGGAGAAATGTGGTCTTGCGGTTTGATATGCAAGAGTAGTCTGGCAGCTGAGTTCTGAATCCGTTGTAGTCTTTTCATGGTCGTTAAAGGTGATCCGTGGTAGAGGCTATTGGTGTAATCGAGTTTGGACAGAACAAGGGAGATGGTAGCTTGGACCTTGTGTGGAAATCCCAAATTGGGGAACATTCATCACAGAGTTTTTATAGTAACAAAGCTTGATCTTGCTAGTTTGTCTACTTGGGCATTCATCGAAAGCTTGGAGTCCATGGTCATTCCGAGGTTAGAGGGGGGGTCATAGATATAGTTTAATTTTTGGAAGTCATTTTTAATATATTTAAAAATGCAGTTACTTTTATTTTATTTACTTACTTGTATGTTTTGCTGAGATGTTTTCCACAATTTTTGCAGCTTTTCCTTTCAGCTCTTTTTAACTTGGAGCAAGTGTTTGTTTTCTCTTAAAAGACGAAAAAAAGTTAGAGTAGTTTAAAATGGTATTTGTTGCTAGTTTCTTGAAGTATAGGGATTTAGGTCTATTTTTGGTTGCTGTTTGGGAGAGTTTTAGATTAATTATCGATGTATTCTTACTTTATTATATATTTTTGGTGCTTTGTTATAGTTGAGATTTTCTAGCAGTTTCTTTTTTTTTATTTTAGATAGTCTGTGTAAAACAATTAAAAATTAAAGAGTGTGCATTTATTTACTTGTTAAATAATATATTTTTTTTATTTAGCAACATTTAAGTTTTAGTTTAAATATAAGTATTACTTACTTTAATATGTAGTTGTAGAGATGTATATTTTCATGCATATTCATCTGTTGTGAGAATCTGGCAGAGCTTCCTCCTCTTGCAGGGTTTATCATTTTTGAAGTAATTATTTGCATTAATTAGTGTGTCTTTTATGTTGTTTGTTTAATTGATTTAGTTAATTTATTGGTCAAAGTTGTTTATAGTGTTATATTATTGGTTGGGTTAGTATAATTAGATTTTTTTAAATCAGTTAAATCCTTGTCTGGTAAATGCTAATTTATGTTTTCTTTTTATGGTATTTTATGTAATTGTTTTAATTTACATATTAATGTATTTGTTTTATATATTATGTTATATTGTTCTTTGTATTTAAATGTTTATAGTTAATAATATTGTTTTTGGTGTATTTATTGTATATTTTTTAGGTGTACTGTTTTTGGGTGCTAAATGTTTAAATTGTGGGCAATGTAATGTACTTTTATTTCATTATAGATGTTTATTATTAGTTTAAAATGTATTTGAAGTAATTGGTTTATGTAAAAATTGGGTTTTGGTGTATTTTATATAGATGTATTTGTTATTTTGACAATAATTTTATAGTTGATATTGCAAAAATCAATATTTTTTACATGGTATATGTTTATTCATAGGTGACGATATTTGTGTTTCCGATATTTTGTTATAGACATATGCAAAAATCTGCATTTTTTTAACAATATTTGTGTGCACCATAGTAGTGATTTTTATGGTTATGTGTGCAGAGTCAATATTTTTGTTCTCGATATTTAATTTCCGGTATTTGTGTTTCCTGATATTTGTTGGACCATTATTATGTCTCTGATCCATTACTGGTGCTTGGTTAGAAACAGAGATCACTCCGTGCTTCACCAATTTTATTTATGCTGGGTGTTCTAATAGTAGCATATCTATTCTAGCGCATGATTTAATTTGTGCTTTGCAGAGTAGTGCAGGCCAGCTACCTTTTCTGGATTGATCATCATCCGTATGTCAAGTAGACCTACCTTGCTTAACCACTTTAATCCATCTTTAGAGAAGACTACTATAGCCCCATAAGCTGCCAGATTGTTCTCTGTTTCTATTCAAAACTAACTTCCATTCACCACCTACCAGGAAAGGACCTTTTGCATTGTCTATAAATTTTAGTATTTTTTGCTCCAAAAAAGAGTTTTTTTCCTATGTTATGGGTTTTGCTTTGTGTGTAAGATTTTGTATTTTTTATTCCACGAAAGTGTGTGGCCTGTGTGAGGGGCATACACTGAAAATACATTTCTCCTTCTAAGATTGCGATTTAGACTTAGCCATCTTCTTTCACAGTCTACATGTATTTAGTTTAACCAGAAATGTGTGTGTGAGACTACAAGGATGCCCACTCTCCACATTTTGCTTTGAAGGGTGTGAAAAAATGTGTAGGAGTACAGTAGTCAGGTATTCTTTTTAATCAGATGTATTTCTTGAAGGAAACTAATGTCTCCTTTCGGCTTTCCAAATGTCTGTACTGTCATGGCTTTTTTAGCTGGCGCATTTAAACCCCTAACAGTAAAGCAGATTAAATTTGGGTCTTTTACCACGGTGGCTTGGTGTGTTTAGCAGTGTGTGATTCCTATCTCAACCAAAATGTTTGTATCTGGTGGACCCCGGGACCTGTAATAACTAAACCCAGGTTAACTCTTTTTTCTTAATTGAGGATGAAAAAGGTTTGGACTCACTGGTGGACTACCTTTAATCTCCCAATCCTACGCTATTTGTTGCCTCCCTCCACCAACCCCGTGACCTAATTTTTCCTCAAAAGGATATGTGCTTTAAGGTTATCCATTGCTTTCTGACCATCTCACCTTCTCTTTGTGATCTTTACTTCTAGTTCCTGTGCTTTGCACACCTCATGCACTTGTTTCTTTCTTGCAGCTTCAGTTGAAGGATGTCTTGATGATTCTTTTCTAAAGGCAGAAGTCCATTCTCATCATGTATGCAGGGTTGATGAATTTGGAGGCCTTGCATTTGGTCTTAATGAGTTTAGGCTTATCATCTGTGCCACCTCCCCCAGTAACTTCAAATGGTGCAGTTTCCCTTTCCACTTGAATATGATTCTAAAGGGGTGTCTCCATTTATTAGGTCTCGGCTAGGCAGCGCATGCGCTGTCTCGTCGAGAGATGCTGTATACAGTATAGTGGGGGAAGCTCCGCCCACTTTCCAGCCTTATTTTTCATTGGCTTGAATCATAATTCCTGCATTGTCATTGGTGCTTGGCTTCTTAATCACGCCTCCCGACGGCCATGTCGTCATTTTTATCCTTACGAGGCTATCAGCCCCTTTACTAGAAAAACTGTTTTGTTCCCCTGCCTCTCCCCATTCCCTCCTGTAGTCTGTAACTTCTTACACCACAACCACCCCCCACCTCCTCCCGTTAGTGCCTTCTTTTACCCCCGCACTTCCGTGTAAAATGCAATAGGGCTCGTGTAAATACGAGCCCTATTGTATTTTCAGTGCTTGTTTGCCATCTCATTGGTCGGCGAATTCGCACTCTTTGTCTCGCATGCGCGCGATGCCTTACATCGTGCGCATGCTAGACAAAGGGAGGCAGAGACAGCACAAGCAGTGAAGCAGGACGAGGGGAAGCGCGGCCGGGTTCCACTCCATCCTCCCCACCCACAGATCACCCGCTTGACTACACAATGCTTCTGGGAGAGGCAAAGGCCTGCAGGGGTCGGTCTGGAGGAAGCACTCCCGCGGTCCACTTGTCTCCTCCGCTCTCGTTTACCCTTATATTATACTTTCACATTCCAGATCTGTTTGTTTTCTTTGTTTATTTTACATGTATCTATTTTTGCGAGAGTGTCACGATGTCGTCGGTGCTTGTAGTCAGCGCTGCGGGAACGGTATGTAAATGGGATCCGTTCAGTGCTCCTTGTTGGGGTGTCTTCTTGTTGGGGCGCTGCTTCTGTCTCCACCTACCGAAGCAGGGCTTTGGTTCGTTTGCCTCTCCTTGGGTGGGCGGGCGGGCGGGCGGTCTGTCAGATGAGCCATCGGAGGTGTGCAATGGAGCAAGAGCTCCGAAAAGAGCCGAAGAGAAAACTAAACACGTTTTCTTGGTATACCAATGATTACACAACACCGGTTCACTTGCTGCTGATGCATGCATTCCCGGAGCACAGCAGATGGAATTTCTCTTCCGGTGCAGTAGGAGAGGTGGTCTCCTCCGGGGCATCAATGTTCTAACCAATCGAAGTGCTCAACGGGATGCCCAGCCACATAGTCTCTTGTTCAGTCAGGCGGTGCCTTGAGGTGAGGCCCCGGGGTCACAAAGCTGCTCCATATGCAGAAGGAACGAGTTACGTTTGTAGAGTTATATAACGCAGCTTAGCAAATCACCTCTGGGGTATCCAGGCGCTGTCCATGTTCACGGGGGGATTAAGTGATTTGCCCAGAATCACGGGATGTTGTGCCGACGCCAAGACTCGAACCGGATCCCCGGCTGCTCTGGCGCTGCGCTACATCCACACCCTATGTTACAGGCATTATTCATTCGTAATGGAGGGTTCGTTTAACCTAAACATTAAATATACAGCACTCAACAGGACATGGGGAGAGGTTGGAAGTTTCACACAGGATGACTGTCTTCCGACAGGAGGCACTTTTAGGGCGCATTTAATGAGCACCTCTGTGTATGAGTAGGCGTTGAGCATGAAATTAGCTGTGAAACAACAGAGCACTGTACAAAAAAGGACAGTGGAGAACAATAACCAGTACAAGTAATGGTAACAATTTCCAAGCGCTATAAATAACCGGTAGAACAACGACCTCCTTTATCGCACTGAATTTGCTGACCTTGGAAGGACTGAACGCTGAGTTGTTCTTGTGAGAGCTCAAACTGGTGCCTGTCACACGTGTCCAACCCACGCAGCCACCCTGCTTGCATAGTTCGTGAAAAAGCGTGTCTTTCATCACCTGGTATCAACAGAGGTGTATTTTCTTATACCAGATGAATCGCCCAGTTCAAGAGAAACATAAAACGGGGTAAAAAATATTCAAAAGGACGAAAAGACGTTAAAGTCAGTAGCTCTTAGAAGCCTCAGTTGTGATGGTATCACTTAGTGATAAAATCGAACCAACCAGCTGAAAATCGGCAGAATGAAAACATACATGTTTATATGAGTAAGTAGGTTTTGGAGTCAGCGAAGGTGCTCACAGGCTTTGATGTTAGTGTTACCTGGTTCAGGGTCGGTCAGTCTTATACGGCAACTTGGCAGTGCCAGAAGTCCTGGTTTGATAGGTCAGTGTGTTGTAATTTGGCAGCACTTAAGTTAAGCATTGGCTAAAGACAGCCTGTATTTAGAGGCTAAATTGTCCGCTTTGTGGAATCCATTTTGTATTTCTGGCAGCCATTTTGGTTGCCATGTGCTGCCATGTGCTCACCATGTGCTCTGTCCTACCTTCCTGTTAACTGCTCTTGAAATCTGCCTAGAGACAAGTTATATTTAGTTCCTCTTGCTTTGCACATGCTCAGTTGAGCTTGCAGCTGTTCCGAGTTTATAAATGTCAGGATGTGTCTACTAGAAGTAGAAACTGTTAGCTCCACCCACTTGTCGACTGTGCATTTTCTGTATGACCTTATATGTATCTAAAACCAGCATTTGTGTTTGTACCGCCTTCATTTGAGCCCCTGTGTGGGTATAAAAGGACCATGGTCCTTCCATTCAGTGTGCTACTTCATGCATTACTGAAGGGTGATGTGCGAACTTAGCTCCACCTCATGAGGTTTAATAAACTCTGTCTTTCTTATTCCAGTTTCTATGCCAACTTCTTCCTAAGTGTCTGAGGACTCTGTGCAGAGAAGGGTGAACCCCTAAGCACTGGTAGGCCTTGCTGAGGCTCACTACTACAG
This sequence comes from Calotriton arnoldi, assembly GCA_963921515.1. Taxonomy (NCBI): domain Eukaryota; kingdom Metazoa; phylum Chordata; class Amphibia; order Caudata; family Salamandridae; genus Calotriton; species Calotriton arnoldi. Next base: position 46,358 of record CAWUFW010013200.1, read on the forward strand.
ATTGGCGCTTCCAACGTGGGACTCATCAGTGACTCGGATGCCCGAAGGACTGGTCAAGACGAAGGATTGGAATCTCGCTCTTGGACGCGATCGCTGCCTGAGGAGACCTGAGTCTTGGCACCCATGGCGTTTTTCCTTTCTTTCTGATCTGACCATCCCGGCGGCGCCGGTCCTTGACTGAGATCTCTTTTGTTGATTCGCCGTGCAGTGACCATTTGGTCGATTTGAGAACTTGGCAGTTGGAACCTGGACACCATTTGATTGGTAAGAGCCGTTTTGCGGCACTTGCTGTTGGTTTGATGCCTTTGATTGGTAAGGTAGTTTTAGTAACACTTACTGTGGCTTTGTTTGTATGATTGGCCAATTTTGGAATTTGTTTTGTAAGTTATATATGCATTGCAATTCATATAGGCAGGTAATGAGGAGATTTTTCTCTATTTGAAATTGTTTGAACAGCGCAACGTACGAAGAGTACCTTAAGCGCTACTTTGATTATAATACTGCATATTCTGCACTATTTTTGGCATGCCTGTTTCTAGCACACTTCGCAGAAAGTGTTGCTGTTTTGGAGGTACCAATAGGGATTTAGTAAGTACTCAGTTGACTCCCCTCAGAGGGGATACCTAAATAGGTTTAGATATAGTAAAAAGATATTTCTTTCTTGGTGACTAAGTACCCCATGGAACTAAATATGTACATAAAACGGATCCTGATCTGTGCACTTAGTAACATTCATAAGTGGTGATATGCAGAGCGCTTTTTGAGTGTTCTACCAGCCAAAAATGACGAATTTGGTGTATTTTGGCTTCTTGACCATGGAACAGTTTTTTGGGCTACTTTTGAGAGCTCTTCTTGTAAATATGACTTACAATTAGTATTTACAAATAGTTTGGTCTTGCGTACAATTTGTAAGCTGTCTTAAAGTCCTAAGTGTTGATTTGTGGGTTAAATGTGTGTTTCAATGTCTATGTGGTTTGACATTGGTGATACTTGTGTGAGTAAATAGCGATTGCGCTCTTTGTGTAAGAATGGCTAGCTTTAAGCGCGCTGTGTTGTGTGTTCTGAGTGTATGACCCCCTTCTGTAAATGTCTGGAATGAGCTCAATGAGTTTGTTTATGTTTTTTTGCTGTCATCATTCTGTTATGCAAACTGTCATTTAGTTACTTACATATTAAATAAAAATCCAGAAATGAATTATATAACATATGCTAAACAGCTGCATGTTACTATTAAATTGACAGAGTAAGACACTATACATGTGTGCAAATTGCCACAATGCTAAAGATAAAATTAGAATTCGTATTCAATAGGATTAAAATAGGCCTCATACAGAGGAAGAAAAACGAAATTGTGTGTTTTGTAATCAATAGACTAAAATACAACATGTTACAGCATTTTCCTTAGATACATTGTATTACACATTAAAAGGCATGCACATAATTTGAGTGAATTTGGTCGTTGCTGAACTAAATACACATTATAGAAAGATAGATTTGACTGCATTGAAATGCCTCAGTTTTTAAATAGACTGTGACATGCTTTTCTTTCAGCACCCGAGAAAAAAAGCTTTCCAACAGCTGTGTTTAAACTGACTAATTGAAAAGAAACTGTTTGACACAGCAAATGGGGATTTAACTCTGTCAGGGTATTTCAAATAATAAAGGGGTTTTTTCCTGAGAAAGGCGTGAAAATTCGACGCCTGCTGACAAACAACAGCTGCATAAATAGCATATGGCTATTCCTGATCACGGCCACAGACAGGAATGCTGAGTCAGCGAAATTTTAAGTCAGTGTAAAACTGGTATGAAGGCCTGCATTATTTTAAAAGTTTCAAAAAACCAGTTTCATTATTTTGGATAACAGAGAACAAAATTGAAAGTAGGGATTTCCTTTCTTAATGCCTTTTTAACAAGTACATCTGTGGTTCTGCTGTTAAATAATAACTGTCCTTTTAAAAAGTGGCGCAGACTTTTTCAGTTTTAGTAAGGCTTCTGTGCTTTGTATTATAAATGAATACATTTAAAGGTGATAGGAAAGGAATGAGGCTTGCTTTTCATATATGGAACCATCAAAAGGGTTTGTGATCATTAGTTTTAAAAAAATAATAATAAAGGAGGAGAATTTTGATTCTATGCAGGGAAAAAATGTTTCTTAAAAATAATTGCCATAAAATTGTTTTTGATCTTTTGTAATGTCTGATAATCATATTGTGAATAATATATAGCTCCTAGCATCAAAGTTGGATTTGAGTAGCACTTTACCATGATGTGGGGAGTACAATGTGAAATTTCACTTTATCTAGGCATATACAAACCTATTTTTTAAGGGTATACCTTATACATTTCTGATCCCCCATCTCTGGGATATCTAGAGGACACCCTGGTGATCCCTAATATGCCAAAATATTGTAGGATATTCATTTTTAAGTGCCCCTACCACCAAAGTCGAAATTGAGCAAAAGTCACTATTTTAAAAGCAATTCTGCCACTCAGGGCAATTTTTAAACTGATCAGAGGCTTCAATAAAGTACACATGCAAGTATAGAATAAACAGCTGACCTACTGCACCCAACACACTCTACACAAATGAAAATAAGTATACAGAAACCACAGCAGAAGTTATTATCCTACCTTTAAATTACTGGCAAACACATCGGACAGGACTGCCTATCAGCCGTGATTCTCCAGAGTTGCTTTGAATTACAAAAACTGCATGGCAAGCCTTGCAAAAAAAATAAAAATGACCAGCTGCTGAACGGGTCAAAGGTCGGAGTTCTGCATTTAGCAACTTAGCAGGGTGAAGGGTAAGGTTTGCTTGGCCACTTCGACCTCTGAAAAGTTTTTGAAAGACGAGATGACAGCGCAGAGAGAGGAATGAGAAGCTTTGCTTCCTATTTTTGGCAAACACACGTTTTGCGCAGTCATATGAAACGAAGGAAAAGCAGCCCTCAGTTGAGCATTGATCTGTCATGTATATAAAAATAATGGTTTTAGTTTAAAGAATACTGTGCAAGGGCTAAGATAAGGAGGAAATGGATTTTAGTTTGCATTCATGCGCCCTCATGTTAATCTACTACAATTGCTGAAGGAATTGGTACATTGGTTACTAACGCTTTCCACAGTACTCAATGTGCTTGTGTTAGGCTGAATCAGAAAATAGCCACTTTCTAAGATATGTCCTACAAGTTGTTTGTGCCCAGTTGCCACAAATAGGGGTAAATAGTGTTGACAGAAGGTAAACCTGTTTCAGGTTTTCCTACTGTCAAAATGGGGGAAGGAGGCTAGCTCCTATACAAATTAAGGGTAGGCAAAATTATGTTTTCTCTCTCTTTTTCTCACTCTCTCTTGAGTCTGTCTAAGCTGTCTAGGAAATAGCCATGAGATAGTTATTGGCTATTCAGTAATACTGTTTTAAAAATTGTTAGCATTAATAAAATGATGAAACATATATACTATGTTACTGCCCATCCTGTATGAAAGAATGAGTAGAACAGATTGATGTTCCCTTATTTGACCTTTAAAGGGAACTGTATAGTGGGGGTTTCTGTTCAAAAATCTCAGGTGGCAATACCATTATTGTTTATGTTATTCTCATGTTCTATACAGTTTTGCAAGGGCATTGCTAGTCTTTTATTAGCTAGTCTGTGTAATTGAGCTGACAGCCCTTATTAGAGCTGGAGATAGGGTTTTTTCCTTTTGAAAATGATGTTGCATAGTCCGGATCGTGAAAAGTAGAATGCAGGAAAGACGCCCATGTGATCCTTAGCAAACATTTTGAAGGAAAATATTGTTTTTAAGGAGTTTGTTTGTCATAACATGTTCTGCTGGAGAAAATGTACCCACTATGTTGAAGTTTAGTTCTTTTTGCAATAAGAATCTGTTAAATTAGCAGTTTTAGATTTTTCCTGCTGCGCCTATAACATGAAAGCATGACCTTAAGTGTAACATGTAGGTGTTTTTATTAAGAGAAAGTATTTTAGAAGTGTCTGCAGTCCTGTACAAGTAATGCAAGGTTCATAAGTAGTAGTGTAGGAAAAGTTTCTTTTTCTTGAGGTTCTTCAGATGAATAATATAGGAATATACAAATGTAAGGATTTGGAGTATGTCTGTATTGTTTTTCTTTTTTCCTCAGAATTTAGTAAATGAACACAGACTTCCTTGGCTGTTTGGGATTGGGTGATGTATTACTCTTGTCAGTTCACCAAAACGTTCCTTTTATACTTGCCAATAGGTCTAGGGTGTTTTTTTTTATTCTCAGATAAGATGAAGTGGTTCTTGGGTGCCTTGCTAATGAATGGGGCCCCAGGACTAAGAGAGTATTCTGAGACTATCCTCTCTGTTGATAGATTATTTTTATGCCTTGTCTAAAGACTTTTTGTTCTGCCCACCAATAGATATTTGCTGCCCTACAACCATTGCCAGAGGGGCCCGGACATCAGATCCAGCCTGGGAGTCAGCACCAGTCCAGCCTACAGTCAAGATAAAGGGAACCAGCACAGACGTTGCTGGCAACTAGGACCTCAGTGAAGGCCGGAAGCACTGGGACGTAAAGTGTGTACCCCTGCCACTGTCTTGGGCGAAAGACGGGGTCACAAATCAGGATGAAGAAATCTTTCTGTGGATCCAGTTTTTGATGCCGCCCAGCTGAGAGAGTCACAGACCGATAAGGACGGCAAGGAGGCTTTTGCTTGAGGTGACCCCCTTTGAAACAAGGGTTGCTTCAGGCCTTGAGTCCTGGTCCCAAAGTGAATGCAAGTCTACGCCTTTGTTTGTTGATCAAGGGATGCCTGAGCATATTGGCTACAATCAGTGGCCCCAACAAAAGAGCAGTGCGCCAGTGGTGCAATACAGGAGTTAGGGAAGGACTTGAGTTTAGGGTACAGGTGCTGTGCCCTTGGTGCTTGTTAGATTAAAGTGAAGAAAACTGGTGCACTGCCTGAGACACTGGACAGGATCGTTGAGGGTATTTGCCCTGGGGGGTGATTGCCCCATTCTGAAAGAAAGACTTTTTCTTCTCAAACTGGGCCGTGATTCTTGAGTTGCGAGTTGTGCAGCTCCACCGTGGGAACAACAAGAGCCTGCCTGTGAGGCTCAAACGGACACAGGGAGAAGACTCCCCTCTGGCTGGTTTGTACAGCGGCTACAATTTCCCAAGGACTCTTTTTTTTGTTAGTAATGTACCCCTTTGGTCGTCCCATTTTTGAGGAGGAACAGCCCTTTGCGGCTCCTTGTCCTAATTCCTATGGCCCTGTGTGGTCCTCCTGGTCCCCCGGAGCCAGGATTGTTTTTGTAATAATATGTCTGACTGCATTAATATTTTTTTTAGGAGTAATGTTTATTCTGCACGAGAAAAGTTCATCTGAGCAGTTTAAAAATGTTACTTTACTCTTTCCTTAAGTATATTAATTGATACTCTAGCCCTCATAAAAGAAATACTGGAAAAGTCTATTGAAAATGTTTTTATTAGGTATGTGCTGTTGGCTATTCTGAAATTGAAATAGATAGTCACTGAAATACATCAGAGCCCTGAAACTTAGAATTAGACTAGATGGTTTTGGACTCTTGTTTCTGCTTGGGGCTGGAAGCTACTGACTATCCTGTATGTAATGTTGATACTTTTTTCATGCTGTGTATGTATCCAATGTGGTCCAATGCTTTGCTCCATTTGCATCTCTGCTTGTATACCTGCCAAAGGGAACGTTGCTGAAACAAAGGCCCAACAAATGTTGAATAAAGAGGTGGCCGAAATAATGTTAATAGATGTACGGGATGAATATCTAGATTACCCCAGATAAACGAATGTCTTCAGCCAATGCTGAAAGGGTCGTCTGTTGTAATTTGGCAGCACTTAAGTTAAGCATTGGCTAAAGACAGCCTGTATTTAGAGGCTAAATTGTCCGCTTTGTGGAATCCATTTTGTATTTCTGGCAGCCATTTTGGTTGCCATGTGCTGCCATGTGCTCACCATGTGCTCTGTCCTACCTTCCTGTTAACTGCTCTTGAAATCTGCCTAGAGACAAGTTATATTTAGTTCCTCTTGCTTTGCACATGCTCAGTTGAGCTTGCAGCTGTTCCGAGTTTATAAATGTCAGGATGTGTCTACTAGAAGTAGAAACTGTTAGCTCCACCCACTTGTCGACTGTGCATTTTCTGTATGACCTTATATGTATCTAAAACCAGCATTTGTGTTTGTACCGCCTTCATTTGAGCCCCTGTGTGGGTATAAAAGGACCATGGTCCTTCCATTCAGTGTGCTACTTCATGCATTACTGAAGGGTGATGTGCGAACTTAGCTCCACCTCATGAGGTTTAATAAACTCTGTCTTTCTTATTCCAGTTTCTATGCCAACTTCTTCCTAAGTGTCTGAGGACTCTGTGCAGAGAAGGGTGAACCCCTAAGCACTGGTAGGCCTTGCTGAGGCTCACTACTACAAGTGTTTGGACTGTTTTTTGGTTGTATGTGGACCTGCGTTTTGGTTTGGGAACATTTTTTACAGGTGATGTCTCTGATATTACCACAAACATTATCTGCAGCAAGCACAACTGCCTGCAATCTCCTGTACCTTGCCAAACACCTATTCAGAGTGCCATTACAACTTCAAAACAACCCTGAATTGCAATTGAGTACCACTTTTTGTTTTATCTATCTGATTCACTAATGGGGTCCACTTTTATTTTGGTGCCTGGATCTATGTTCTGTCTTAGCCTGCCACAAGGGGGCCTATTACAGCTGAGATTCATGTGGCTCACGGTACCCCACCATTTGACCGGACCACCCCCCAGCCAAGAAAAAGAAGAAAGGTTCAGAACTAATGTAGGGAACCCGATCATCAATAAGGAGAACAATTCGCCGCCGCCACGGGGTCCCCCTAATAACTCTGATTCAGGGGAAACTATGTATTTAGCCTCATTTTCAAGTAATATTAAAACAGTGTTGCAGCCTTTGCTCCCTACTTTACTAGAACGCATTGTGAAGTTAAATAAAAGTTCAATGAGAGGTTTTCAGTCGAAATTGGAGACCTTGGAAACAGCTGTTGATAATTTGAACACTTTATTAATCGGAAATGTGGGAAGAGTACGTAGTCACCTGTTGTAGGGTACCCAGAAGGCCCATTCTGAACGAAACGCCCACATTAGGTATCATTGGCACACCTCTTTCAAACCTTGAAATAATTCTAAATCCAACGAGGCATCGGGGAAATTAAGGACATAAATGCGTTCTTATGGGAAAGGTAAACACAAATGTGAGCCCTTGTAATGACAGACCACTTGGGAATGTGGGGGTACCATCCTCTTCCACTCACTGACTAACTCTCCCACTCTCTCACTAACTAACTCTCCCACTTGCTCTCACTGACTGACTGGCTCACTCACTCTCACTGACAGACTCTCACTGATAGACTCTCACTGACAGACTCTCCCACTCTCTCTCACTCACTGACAGACTCTCCCACTCTCTCTCACTCACTGACTGACTCACTCACTCTCACTCACTGACTGACTCACTCACTCTCACTCACTCTCACTCACTGACTGACTGACTCACTCTCACTCACTGACTGACTCACTCACACTCACTGACTGACTGACTCACTCACTCTCACTGACTGACTGACTCCCTCTGACTGACTCACTCTCACTGACTCTCCCCCACTCTCACTCACTGACTCTCCCACTCTCTCTCTCACTGACTCACTCTCCCACTCTCTCTCACTCACTGACTGACTCTCCCACTCACTGACTGACTCTCCCACTCACTCTCACTCAGTGACGAATGTATGACGTTACAACGCATACATTTACAACGCGTTGCTTTACAGCGCAGTTTTTACATCGCAACACCCTTTACAACGCACACATTTACATCGCATACCATTACAAAGCATCTTTAAAAACTACCTTTACAACACATTCCATTACATTGCATACTACCTTTACAACGCATACGATTACAACGCATACCATTACAACGCATGTAAGGTAAGTATTGGATAGTATAGGGGTAAAAATTACTATTCTAACTCCAGGGGGGTGCAACAGTAGGGTAAGTGTTGGATAGTGTAGGGGTAAAAATTACTATTCTAACTCCAGGGGGTGCAGCAGTAGGGTAAGTTTTGAATAGTGTAGGGGTAAAAATTACTATTCTAACTCCAGGGGGTGCAACAGTAGGGTAAGTGTTGGATAGTGTAGGGGTACTCTGCGTTGTAATGGTATGCGTTGTAATGGTATGTGTTGTAATGCCTGCGTTGTAATGATATGCGTTGTAATGCCTGCGTTGTAATGGTATGCGTTGTAAAGGATGCTGCGATGTAATGACTGCGTTGTAAGTGTAGTGCAATGTAATGACTGCGTTGTAAAGGTTGTTTCCCCTCAGTGACTGACTCACTCTCACTGACTGACTGACTCACTCAGTCTCACTGACTGACTGACTCTCACTGACTGACTCTCACTGACTGACTCTCACTGACTGACTCTCACTGACAGACTCTCACTGACACTTTCTCACTCTCTCACTGACTGACTCTCTCACTAACTGACTGACTCACTCACTCTCACTAACAGACTCTCACTGACTGACTCACTCTCACTGACAGACTCTCACTGACCGACTCTGCCACTCTCTCACTGACTCACTGACTGACTCACTCACTCTCACTGACTGACTCACTCACTCACTTTCACTGACTGACAGACTCTCTCTCAATGACTGACAGAATCTCTCTTACTTACTGACTGACTGACTCACTCTCACTGACTGACAAACTCTCACCGACAAACTCTCCCACTCTCTCTGACTGACTGACTCACTCACTCTCACTGACTGACAGACTCACTCTCACTCACTGACTGACTCACTCTCACAGACTGACTGACTCTCTCACTCTCACTGACCGACTGACTCTCACTCTCTCACTGACTGACTGACTCTCTCACTGACTCTCACTCTCTCACTGACTGACTGACTCTCACTCTCTCACTGACTGACTGACTCTCACTGACTGACTCTCTCACTCACTCTGACTAACTGACTGACTGACTGACCTTCACCCTCCTGTTATTTATGCCCCCCCATAACAAACAAAACCACAACAAGCAACCATTGGGACAGGCAGGTACAAGTTGCCAGCATTGAAAGGACAAAAATAACTCGAGACATTATTTTTAATACTTTTTTAATATGGTCGTTCAGTTGTACATAATGCTTTTTCGGTCATATCTAAGGTAACAAAAATGATTCTGACACTTCTTTATTATAACTTTTCAGCATGTTGCAGACTTCTGTACAGCACAGCTTAAAGACATAGGTAAAGTGAATATCTGTGGCTAAACACTTATAAGTTCCCAAAGGCGAGACCTATTGGCTATGCCAATGCTTGTATTTTGTTTCATTGTCTCTGAGGAAGTCATGGATCATTGGAAGGCTCTACTTTTCTGCAGCGTGGTATTTGACAACTTTTAATAAAGGGGAATTTGTCGCCTTTGTAATGAAGTTCTTTTTCTCTTGGGATGCTGCCATTATTCTCTCTTACAGTTGCAAAATTATGCAGTCTGGTGAGAATGACTGGTGCTCGACTCCTCAGATGCTCTCTGAGTCCTATCTATTTTTTCCAGCTCTAACACAATTTTCTTATTCGACTGGAGTAGTTCCTTAAACATATTTTCAATGAAGGTTTCGATGTCAAAGTCTTCTGCCCCTCGAGCTGCCCCCCCAATGCCCACATTATTTCATCAACATCTATTTTCCAAGTCCCCAGCTTTTAATGAAGTTTGATGCTGTTTTTCACACCATCACTTCTTGTTTTAGATACTCTTGTTCCTCTGCTCTATTGTCAACTGTTTCCACAAGGTGGGCCACACTCTTGCTGAGGGAGTGAATGCCTTCCTTCATTCCTTTTAATTCCGCACCATTTTTATCCAAGTAATGTCAGGTGATCTTTTAGCCTCCTGAAGTCTTTAGTTACAGATGAATGTGTTGAAGGAGCCAAGGAACTGGCTATCAGAGGGTTAGCTCTCCTTTGAGGGAAGTGGTCTGCTGCTAGTAATTTATTAGAGGCATTCTTAAAGCTAAATGATCTTGTAGACATGTCCCTGACTGAGGACTCTTTTTAATTACTTTTTGCTGCCCTCATGATCTTGAGGGTAACTTCGAGCCTCTTGGAATGCGTTTGAGGTTATTGTAAGTTTGTTTTGCCGAGTTGCTGACTTTGTTTGACATTTATAATGCCATTTAGATTTCAGGGTCGTTTGGAATTCTGTTGTTTCTATTGTGGATGACCATGCTTGAACTGGCCTTCTAGAGATCTTCAAAGGGGCTTGTATCCTGTACGACATTGCAGATCCAGCCTATTTTCTGACCAGGGGGATCTTTCACTATTCAGGGCAGACAATAGGGCTCACCCTTTCCTAACCAGACTATGTTCTCAAAGTTATTTATTGCCATTGTTTCACTGTTGGTGCCAGGGATCACCTACACGATTATGTTCCTCGCAGTTTATTTTAAAACCATGAAACCTTTGAGTTGCAACCATTCTTTTGCGTGAGGAAGGTAGAGTGATCTCTTTGAATTGTATTTTTACCATGTGAGAAATTCCCCACCATGATCTGCACCTATATGGGGAGAAGTAGGGCGGACATATTTCTTAGGATGCCAGGGGGCCCGCCTCTTAGGCCATTGCTGGACTCTCTTCAGTTTCTCGATTGCATCCTTGCTGTCTACTCCTGGGTCACTGACTCCAGAGACCAGTTGTCTAAATAACGATCCCCTTCTTTTCAGTGGTAGGTAGCATTAGCAGCCAGTAATTCAAGCAGGGGGTGGGCAACCACACATGCACACCTGGATGCTCACACCCATGTATTGACACGTGTGCACACATTCAAGCACCATTCACAACCACATACACTCACACGCACGCACACACATCCATTCCCAGCACGCACTCAAATGCACATATTCATACATACACACAAGCACACACGCACAAAACATAATAAAAAAGAATCTTGCCAGGCCGCAGCGGCTCTTCGTCACTGAGTGGGAGGGACTCACTGAGACTGCTGACCCACTCTGTAATGAGTATTACTGATGGACATTCACCCCTTGTACACTTCAGGGCTTAAAACTGAAGTGCCCATGTTCGAGGCTATTAGTGATGCTCCCCTCATCATGAGGGGATAACCACCAAGCACTTTGCCAGCCTGTGACATTTTCAGCCCAACAAAGTTCAGCTTAGGCAGCCAGGTGCCTGTGCATTTAGCGCAAGTGCCGCGCTTGCCTCCCTGACCTCAAGATGAACAGTATCTGTCAGGCTGAAATTTACTCAGCCTTACAGACACTCTTCACACTTGGAAAAAGGTGAGGGGCGCGCCCCTCTGCCCTTAAGGACTGGCCGTCGCTGGTAGGTAGTTCAGTATAGGTTCTTTCACTTGCTCAGAGTTGCAGGTTCTGCTTTTGGGGTTTCAACAGCCTCGTGTTGCTCCCATGTTGGATCAGCCACAATTGTCTCATGTCCAAGTGTGTTCAATTCCTCCATTCAGAATCACTCACCCATGCAGTATAGGTTCAAACCCCTCAGGTGGATGCTGAGTGCTTTGATAAAGAGAGTGATTGCAGGAAACGAGAGGCTGAGTTGAGCAGCACAGAGAGCATCCTACTCAATGTCTGTCTTAACCACACTGTCCTAGTTTCAATTTTGAAATGATGGTAATATTTTAAACAGAAGCATTCAGTGGCACCTCTAGTTCACGCTAGTGTTGCATTATTTTACTCTTTTATTTGGACATTTTCAAGCATATTTTCAAGAAGTCACTTTTAGAATAAAAACGAAATGACAAGGCAGTATTGACATTTCTGTAACAGACTGAAAACAGACCTGGGGACATTGCAGTTAAGATCACATGGCTGTTACTGTTTGTGGTGAGTGTAGAAGTTTCAAGAGCAGAGCTCGGTCTTTCGTTTTCGGGTCTTAAAATAACTCGCGAGAAGACAAAGTACATGCCACCAACGATACAGAACGTGACACCACTTGGAAGCTGCAGGCTCTCGGATTCTTGGTGCTCAGATTAGAATAGCTGCCAATCTTTAAATAGGGTTGTTTTTGGCTGATGTCATTGTTGTTCTACAGTCGGGACAAGGCGTTTAAGTTCACGAGGTCAAGCAAACATACCTGTTTATGCACTGCTATTCGACTAGTTATGTAAAATCAGGAAAAAGGCAAAGTACAATGCGAAAATATTTATGTAAATTAAGTGGTAGGCCAGTGCACTGTGTATCTTGGAAAAAAATTGGAGCGAGAACAGGAGGACGTGAAGGAACTAGTTAATACAATGGAGAAGATTTTGTTCTGCACATCAACTGCGGATCCCTTGTCAAACATGCTTTTGTCATTCACTAATAAAGAAGATGCTATTGCATTTGCAGAAAAAAATGGCTGGAGTTACGAAGTTGACGAGAGGAGGACTCCAAAACCAAAATTAAAGTCTTACGGAGCAAACTTTTCATGGAACAAAAAAGAACGAGGCCTTCCACAAAACAAACTGGCAGAGGCTATGTGTATGTCTGACTGAATAAAGTCTGCTGTGCCCTATTTATAGACCCTGTCTAATACAACTCTTAATCTCCTAATAACTATGACCTTTAAACTATAAAAAAGGGAAAGAAAGAGGCATGCAAAGGCAAAAAGGAACGATAGGGGAACAGATGAAACAAGATCAAACAAACGCGTCATAGAGAGGAAATTTATTAAGAAGAGGAGAGAAGCGAGAAAATAATTAGAGTAATAACTTGTTTTTTATATGTGTTTCATACCTCAGATTGACCATCTTTTAGCTCTATAAACAGGTATAATTAGGGAGTTTAATGTTACTTAATTTACGAACCTCGGAAAAGATTCAGGGGCAGATTTACAAGCCCCTTGCACCGCCGGTGCCTCACAATGCATGACGCACCGGCAGCGTAACCTGCTGAGTGATATTTACAAGCACAGGTAAAGCCACCCTGCGTGGCTTTACCTGTGCTTGTAAATATAGCCCCTTTTCACGCAACACTTTGCGTGTCAGAGGCGTGACATGGGTGTTGCTGCGGGTGTTCCCACGCAACACCCATGTTCACTGATGCATTTCCAGATTTACGAGGAATCGTAAATCTGGAAATGCGTCAGAATGCTATGCCACCCTAGGGGTGGCGTAGCGAGGTGCAACGAGGAGAAATGTTTTCATTTCTCCTCGTTTCTTTCTTCTTTCAATTCGTGCTGCATTCTACAGCGAATATTGGAAGAGGAAATCACCTCAAATGATTGTTTTGGTGCAGGAAGGTACCCATTCCTCCACAAAAACAATCTCCCCACGACACAGGCATCCTTGCACCATGGTGCAAGGGTGCCTGCACCAGCGCATGGCAGCAGTTTGTGCACCAGCGCAGGGGGAAGCACAGAGATGCGACATACTGTTGTAAATATGTTGCATCCCTGTTTTTCGAAACTAACGCAGCGTGGAGCAGCAAAATGACTTGCTGCACCGCGCTACGTTAGTTTCTTGTAAATCTGCCCCTCAGGGCCTTATTTATGGGCTTTGGCTGTAGGGCAGCATCGCAGGCCTCCCTGCTGCGCAGCCCTACGGCAAAACAAAAGGGCAGGAATGTGCCGTATCTATATGATACAGCACATTCCTGTCCTTTTCCCCTGCACCGGTGCACAATGGGCTGCCGTGCGCCAGCGCAGGCACCTTTACACCATGGTACAAGGGTGCCTGCGTTGCGGGGATGATTGATTTTGCGCAGGAAGGGACCCTTCCTGCACAAAATCAATCCCTTCAGGCACTTTCCTTTTTCTATGTGTGCTGCAGAATGCAGCACATATAGAAAAATTAAAGCACGAGGAGAAATGTTTTCATTTCTCTTCGTTGCGCCTCCCTTACACCACCCCTGGGGTGGTGTTAGGTTCTGACGCATTCCGAGGTTTACGATGCCTCATAAATCTGGGAATGTGTATGGTTCCATGGGTGTTGCGTGGGAACACCCACAGCAACACCCATGGAACGCCCCTTTCACGCAGTTTTCTGCGTGAAAGGGGCACATATTTACAAGGCCATGAAAAGCCACGTAAAGTGGCTTTACGTGGCCTTGTGAATATGCGGTGGCATGCTGCACCACCGGAACGTTAAAAAAGTGACGTTCCCAGGGTGCAAAAGTGCCGATAGGGCCTCATAAATGAGGCCCTCAGCCTGAGCTGCTTTCGAACTTGCGGCTCACGGGTCCCAGTAGACGTCATCGCAGACTGTATACCTCGCTTGTCTTGGGGTGAAAAAGAGGGAAATTTGAATAATGGGGAAAGAGCGAGGGCAACAGGGAGAGTAGAAAGGGAGATGGATTCAAATCGTAGCGAAAGAGCGAGTGATCAAGAGAGAGAGCTGGAAACAGAGCAAGAGCGAGCAAGATTGAGGAAAAAGAGAGAACATGGGCATCGATTGTTCGGTATTATCGAGGGGTCTGCGCTGCCCCCCCAAACACAATGAAGGCAATCTTGAAGGAAATTTTCGTGAAAAGTAACAACTCGTGGGCCAACAGCCTTCTAACTGCTTGCACTGAATTGCACCTTGACTTGTCCAACTGGCAGGATTTTATTTACAAACCTGGAATTTTAAAAACCATTTTAAAGAAACAAGTTAGACTATTATCCAAGGAAGAGGATATGAAGGAACTAGAGTCCTCTAGCAGTAACATCAGGCTATTAGCCAGTTCCTTCCACGATAAACTGAGACAGCCATACCTTGACTCTGCCTTGAATAAGTCAATTTTAAAGCAAATTTTGTTAGTGAGATTGATGGTATTACCGATAAAAGACATTAACATCCTTTGGAAAACTTTAGAGGCGGTCACTACTTGCAGACTGTGCCATCAGTATGAGGAATCCATGGCTCACATGGTCTGCATATGTCACCGTTTGAATTATGCACGGCGCACATTACTGAAACCCTTGTTTTTAAAATATGGGATATGCACCTGTACAGATGCCATGAAATTTCTCTTTAATCTGGAGATTCCAATGGAATTGGCAAGACTAGCGAAATTTGCACACCAGGTGAAAGAACTATTACATAACGACTCAGTCAAGGACTAGAGACGGATTCTAGTTTTGATCCTGCGTTCCCACTCTTTATTGCAGTGATTATTAGAACGGTTCAATGAAATGATTACGTTTTAGATATGACTAACAGTCTTGTTAAATGAAATGACCATGTTTTATTTATGATTGAAAAGTGTCTGGGCGGAGAGACCTCCAACCAGTCTTTTTTTGTAACAATTTTAATTAATTGACACAATAAATAAATACAAACAAACAAATACTCTGGTAGAAGAGTGACCGTCAAGGAAAGGGGAGAAAACAATAAGACCGAAAAAAAGTGCAGAAGAAAGAATAAAAGGAGGAAAAAAGAGTGAGGAATATAAATTAGAAAGAGTGTGCATCATAGAAGGGGAAGATGTGCTCAGATGTTCCCTAAATCACTGTTTGGTATCGTTTAAATGAGTGCATTACTCTGTTATGTTTAGGTATTTCATTTCATTATTGCAGACCACCCTTTTAGTAGATTGTGTGCGAGGGATTTTGTGCGTGTGTGTCTTTTTGGAAAGGCCGGCCATGAATAAGTGCATATTAAGGATTTAAGAGATTGCACTGCGATGATATAACAGCCTTTCACGCATCTTGTTTATATAACGGTAGCTTAAAAAAAACACTCTATGAACAATTCTAAACCCAAAAGCAGCCAAAGCGATTTGTAGAGTGCCCAGATCACAGCCCCTGCATTTCCTCATAAAAAGACAAAGGGCCATATTATCAAGGAAACACGATAAATATCGCATTTCCCGCTTTGCGCGATTCTGTTTAACGCCGCATATCGCAGGATTTAATCGCCGAGATATCGCGTTATTATCAACGCATATCTCCACGGCGATTAAATCCTGCGATAGCGGCGTAAAACAGAATCGCGCAAAGCGGGAAATGCGATATTTATCGTGTTTCCTGATAATATGCCCCAGGGTCTCAGCTGTACGATCCACCTGCCATATCAAGTATGGCTAAGTCGGATTCAAACAAGGCGTTGCAAACCCGCGATAACCGGCGGTTAGCGCGGTTAATTCTATCGCATCGCGGGTTTGCTCGAGGCTTGGTAATAGTGCGCTGCCGTGTCAGCGCGGATTTCCAGGAGGAATGGAAGGGAACGCCCACTTTGCATGTCATTAGCGATATTCTTCGCTGACATGCAAAGTGGAGTTCATTGGGCTGCTTACTCAAGGAAACACGCGTTAGCGTGTCCTTGATAATTGTGCGGAGTACAGTTCGCCGCTTTTCGGCCGAAAACGGCCGATAAAGCGGCGAAAATGGGCTTGATAATATGCCCCAAAATGTACTGGTGGTTCAAGAAGATGTGAACAGATGCTGCCTTTATCGATCGCACGTGCTCTTAGCAAATTAGGGCGCTTTCCAAAATAAACAAGTTGGCACGATTTGAAAGTTTATCTGGCATGGTAAAATGTTTTCTTAGCCTAGAAGGATAACACGTTTAGGACATGCCTGCCCTGCCCGGGGCTTTCTGGCTAAGGGGTGGCGTGCGCGTGTTACGCAGAGTGTGAAAACCAAATCGTTCATCACTTCTGCAAGAATTAGTTGCTATTTCTGTCCTTTTCGGTTTCATTACATTCTCACAAAATCAAAGTAGTTACCTGTCCACAGCTGCGAAGCATCAGTGTTTCCGTCATTAGTACAACAGCAACCCCTGGGTTTTTGTTAGAGAGAACATCTGTCTAATTTCCTTCAGTCTGAAATGTTAGCTATAGAAACTTCTAAAGCTAAAGGGACAGAAATACCTTCAAAAGGACTGATGACACTTTGACAGAGTGTAGGAATCTAGCACAGTGAGTAGGCAGATCCGACAACGAGTTGTGGGCTGAATGTTTCAACAAAGGTGCAGCAAATTATGTCAAACATTTGTTTCCACCTTTTAAATATAGACCTCCTTAAGTACAAGAAAAAAGAAATGGAGAGCCCTTTTATGATATTCATGTTTTGTTGAACATAGAAGCTGCTTGTTCCTTTGTTTGAGTTAACATGGGAATGTATCCCTTTGTCGTCCTCATTTACAGAAGGCACGTGATATCCCAGCTTCGGACTCGCAAGTTTGCCATTAAAATAAAAGAATCGGGGGCATATTATCAAGAACTGCGTTAAAATTATCGCCGCTTTAGCGGCAGAAAACTGCCGCTAAAGCGGCGATAATGGGCTTGATAATATGCCCTGGAGAATTCCAATAGAAGCCCAGGTTGACACCAGAACATGGGCTTCTATTGGAATTCTCACAGGCATATTATCAAGCCCATTATCGCCGCTTTAGCGGCAGAAAACTGCCGCTAAAGCGCCGATAATTTTAACGCCGTTTCTTGATAATATGCCCCTCAGAGTTTTGTCCCAGTACATTTCCTCTGGTCAAACTTTCGGAAATTTACTGTGTGAAAAATGCCTGGGAAATACAGCGACATGTAGATTTTGTTGTGTTAAGCACCCAAATCCAGGTTATGTTGCATTTCACCGGGGGAAACTCGTAACAGGAGCTATTTGTGGCCCAAGTTAAATTCCGAACCCCATGGTATCAATATTTACCAGGTGCCATGAATATCCCACTGATTCCGAGCCACGCATAATATAGGACTTAGGACATAGGTACTAAAAAATAAATCCTAAGGGTCCAAAAAGTATGTTTTGTGGTTTTAGTGTGAGCCACACTGATACTGCCAAGACACAACAAAATATAGATTCACTAGAATAAAGAAGCAAGGTAAGAGCGAAAGCATAATATATATGAGTTCTCTTCTGATGCATCCTTAAAGTAAAACAAAGACTTTGAAAATAAGTTTTTGACGTTTGTCAGTTATATGATGCATCCTCTAGGGGCCATTTCTAGTTTGTTTCGAGATGGATAGGCTAAGACGGCAAGTGCAAATGGGAGTTTGGGGTCCACCCCAAAAGGCTTTATAAAACAATACAGCAAAATGTTGCATTTTAAAGTAGAAAAGACCCATTAGGTTGATCAAAAGATTATAGGTTTCAAATGCCAGTTCAAATGGACTCTTTGTGGGTTACCCCAAAACCATTTCAAGATGTGCTTACACATTTAAACTATATTTTGGCCAAATACACTTTGGTAACACCTGTTTTCTTAAGCTATTCAATACACAATACACACTTCACAATGGCAGAAGATTCATCTAGGCCCCCAAGTGGCACTTTGAGCCATGTGTGATCCTCACATGCGCCCTTGAAATTAAAGGGTTTGCTGCCAAGATCTCCTATATAAGGGATACTTCAGGTACCCCTCTGTAAGAGATCACTAAATCCCCAACTAGACGTGTGAGCCATTTGACAGGCAGGTGTAAGGAATTCACAGCAGACCATTGTGTAGGTGTCCCCTCCTGGTCATGGTTGAAGCGTGGCCTGACTGGGAAACTAAAAGCAACCCTGGCAGAAATGCATAAACCAGCCCCACTCCCTTTGTCTCCTCACACACTCTCTCTCCTTCCATCCATCCATTCTCTTTCTCTTTCTCTCTCCTCTCTCTCTGGTCCTTTTCTCTCTACCTTCTGCTGCAGTTAACCTCAGAGAGCTGGGAAAAGCGACAGAGGCATCAGGACTGGCCCACGGGCTTCGGAGTTTTGGTTTGCAGTGCCTCACATATGAACATTTAATTTCTCCCATTTTCAGATCACTCATTGTATTGAGTGGGTTAGGCCCATTTTGAGCATACTACAAATCAATATTAGAATAGCTTTTTTGACACATTCAGATGTTGTTCAAATACATTAGCAACAATTCTAACGAGGAAGGGCTTTAATCATTAGCCACATTCCTCTTCTGATCAGACATGGGAAAGACTGTATATTCTGATGCATGGCGGGGCGAATCAAAACATATATTATTGTTCCCTATCTGTAATGATACCGACTAGACTGATAAGCAATTAAAAAGAAAATGTGGCTTTTTTTTTGTTTTTTAGGGGAAGTGTTTGCGAAAAGTTTAGGTTTATTGACCCAGTGGTCTTAGAAAGAAAATCTCAAAATGGAGCAATATCTTGGACTACAATTATATGGAAGATAGGGTAGGGTCCATTTGCTTAACAGACTTCATTAGCACAGTGAAGCTGCATCCTCAAAAAATAAGGTACTGAAAATCAGAGGATGACATGTGTGCTGTTAGTTATTAACTTAAAAGGTATACACTGTAAATTGTTGGATAGTTGATACCATTAATAAAGGTCTACTGTTTTAAATGTCAGAAAGCCTAGATGTGCGCACGTCTACTTTGTGAACAAAAAAGATGTAAATTCAACAACGTGTTACTATGACATCAAAGAGAATCAAATGAACATTCAATGGTGACTAGTAAATAGTGCTATGTCTTTATGATAGTCTAAGGCATCTAAAGCTAGACACTTCCTAAACAAAAAAGGCACACATAAGCAATAAAAATTTGTGTCAACAATCTAAATACATTAAAAAAAAACACAAACTGGGTCTCAGTTACAAGCTACATGTTGAATCTGCAGGCTGATAGAAGGACTACTGTATGTCCCATTACCAAAACGTAATGACATCACAACTTAAACTACGAAAGCATCCTTAAGTGCCATGGATTTATTGCACAGCACATCAAATAAATGGCAAATCAAGAAAAACATATGATAGCTAATGGCTGAAGGTGGCTGACCAAAAGCATGTTCTCTCTCTGTACATCTTATTGTACTTTCTTTAAGAAATGATAACATGAGTTCTTCCAAACAGCTAATGATGGACTAGAAAGCAGTTCACAGTGATTACTACTGGCTGAGATTAATTGAAGCGGACTAACCATCACTTTTGTCTGTGTGATTTCTATAGTACATTCCATACTACAAAGGTAAGCAGTGCCATACAAAATTGGGGGTTGTCAGACTTTGCATCTTTGGCATGATTTCCCCTGATCTTTTGCCTCTACCTCCTGTACTTTTGATGCTGTGCTGGATTTCGTTTTTGCTGGCTTAGATGCTGGGGGCACTTTGCCACTGCTGATCAGTGTCAAAGTGCAAGTTATCTCTGTGTAAATTGCTATTACAATTGGTTCTCCCTGATTGGCATGTTTGATTTACTGGTAAGTCCGTAGTAAAGTGCAGAGTGTGCCAGGACCTGTAAATCAAATGCTACCAGTGGGCATGCATCACTGATTGTGCCACCCACATAAGTAGCCCTGAAAAGGTATCTCAGACCTGCCACTGCAGTGTCTGCACGCAGTTTTAAGCTGCCATGTCGACCTGGCAAGTGCACCCACATGCCATGCTCTAATTTTCCCTTTACCTACATTTAAGGCACCCCTATGGAAGGCCCAAAGTACCCCCATGGGCAGGGTGCAGTGTATGCGAAAGGTAGGACATGTACTGGTGTGTGTGACATGTCCTGGCACTAAAATACTGTGCATTTCGTTTTTCAATATTGAAAGGCTATCTGCCCTATAGGATAACATGGGAGATACTTTGTAACATCTTACAAGTATAACTTCCCATTGGGACAAGATAGAGAAATTAAGTTTAGGCTCTCTGATCTCAGAATTGAATAACGTATCTTTTAGTAAAGATTGCTTTTAAATTGTGTGTTTGAAAATGCCATTTTAGAAAGGCATTTTCTTGTTTAACCATTCTGTGTGCCTCTGCCTGTTTGTGGATTGACTGTCTGGCTTTGGAGTGACAGGGGCTGGGGATGTGCATTCACTGTAGACAGCTACTCGGGGGGTTGAGGTGTGCCTGGCCTTTACTGGATGACTCAGAGCTGAGCTGAATAGACCTTGGCTTCATTTAGAGTAGTGGGAGGATTTTCCTTGCACCTGAATAGGGCCTGTCTCCATTGCACAATGCTGTCTCTACTCCCTGTGGTCATACTGCACCAGTGAGGACCGAATTGGTTAGGACTGGGTTTAGAGACCATTGCACAAAGAAGACAAAATGGGGTATAGGTAGTGGACCTTAAACCCCAAAACTTGAGATCACTTCTGGAATCAAGATTAACTTTTACCAAGGAGAAGAGCTGGAGAGCTGTGATGAGAAGTACTGCCCCTTTGCTGTGGGCTGTGTGGGGTTGACCTGCAGTTGCTGTTTCTGCCAAGGAAAGGACAAAGACTGGAACTTTGCTGAGAAACCTGCTTGAAGAAGAATCTCCAAGGGCCTGTGTTTGTTGGCCTCCTGTTCCGAAGTCTCAGGGACACAAAGACTTCACCCCCCCAGCTCACCTGAACTCTACTGCTGAGAGTTCTGACCTGCCAGGCGGTGCCTGTTCTAGGTTTGAGTTTCTGGAGGTTGTTACTGCTGTTGGGAGCTGGAAGAACCTGAAAAACTAAGAAAACCGATGCATTGCCCTTCTTGCGGCTGTTTTTCCGACGCAGAACTGCTGTAGAGGAAGAATCTCCTTGCACCGTTGCTGCGCCGCAGCAGAGCCAACGCAGCGCCTGCAACCGCAAGAACCAACGCATCGTGGGATCCTGGCTGAAGAAAGCCAATGCAGTGCCGCTTGCCGCAGCGATCGCCAGCGCATCCCGGATTTCCACTCATCGCACCTGTGCGGCAAGTTTCCCGATGCATCACCCGTGGACCAGAACCATCTTGGAATTGACGCATCAGTTCCCCCTACAGTCAGGATTCGATGCATCACTTCTCCTGCGTACAGCAGAACTGTTGCATCGTCTCCCCAAGGACTCAGGAACTGACGCATCCCTTTGTTTCTCGATGCTTCCCTTCTCTGTGGCTGATTGGCCTTGGGAATTTTGACGCATCTATGGGTATTGTTTCTGAAATCACGCATCCATAGTTTCCTATAGACCTAGTTGCTTGAAGCATTTTAAAAGTCATATTCTTATATACAGCAAGTAACCCTGGCACTCACGGTGACTAGATATGCGATGCCCGGAAGCATCCGACAACAACCTTGATCGTTCAGCCTCAAGTAACTCCCATTTGAAAGTAGCCTGAATACTGGAGTAATCACAGCTGCTGGGGTACCCCTCAAGTGACAGGATAGGTTTGCTACTGAACCATTGGAGGCCCCGTGCAGCATAATATCCTGGCATATGAGAGATCCACTTAAAGCGTTCTCGCAGTTTGTACCGCTTAGAAGCACTTCTAGATCCCCACTCCTGCATCGAAATCTGTACGGTAATTCCCAAGATTACTTGATGAATTCCCTACCCATTTCTTCATATCTGCCTGCCTGTTGTTGTTCTAGATAGTACTGAAACTGGAAAGTTGTGACCGGTAAGGTTATATGGCCATGGATCAACCACTCTGTGGACGGTGATTCTGCCATAGTGAAAGGTAATCTGTCCAGTTTTTCAATGCGCAGCATTGTGTATTTTGCTCCCCTCTGTGCCATTTTCATCTGTTTTTCCATTAGATTATATGCAGAAAACAGGGACGTACTGTTGATAAAACGCCAAGGCACATAACCTGCGCGCAATGATTGCAGCATCCAGCTCAATAAAATAATAGAACGCAATTGTGATTGCCAGTACTGTAGTATGGGCAAATGTTGTTCTAGTACATCAATAGCAGAAGATACAATGTTGTCCAGTGAATAAATCCTGGAAGGTAACGTAGTCATGCCATTTTCAACTTCGGCTAATGCCTTTTCTAAGTTAATCCTATCTATTTCTCGTAATCTCTCCGCTGCTTCTTGTTGGGGGATTTTCCAAATTTCATTATAGACAGCACAATAGAAATGTTTTTGATGTGGCTTTCTGTGACCTAATAAAAAATCCTGTAGGTCCACATCCTCTGTAAGTAAGGATAAGTGTTGTTTCACCTGTGTTAGTGTTGAGGTATTTAGCCAATCGAGGCATAACTTCCCAACACTGTATGATGTCACCACCCTTGATGTTCTCTTTGTACATAGCGTGGGTCTGGCCTATGGATACTGAACCCTTCGGTTGTACCCCTGAATCTTTCCTGACATCTATTAGTGTCTGTGGACCAAACCAACCATCCCTTCCAATTGGGATCTGAACTATTCGTTTGTAAAATGTCATCTAATGTAGCCCCTTTTAGTGATGTAAAATTACCCTCGGCCTGTGATGGTGTTAGAATCCGACTTGTGTTCAAATCCTTGTTCTTGGCTATTCCAAGGCAGGAGGTATGTTGCACAGTATCATTCAGAAATATCATCTGCTGGGGAATGAGGCATGCTCTAAATAGCACTTCTGTTCCCTGGACTTGCCAGTCTCTAGAACCCCAGACTGATTTTAAGTCTATAGTGTCTTTTCATAAGTCGAAACCCTGTTCAGACTGTTGGGTAATGAAGGAAGCAGAGTAAATCTGTTTGGTGTTAGTCAGCATATTTTTCTGTGCAGGTGTTGGTGCAACATTATAGTAGTATGAGGTTGGGTCAGAAATATTGAACCCTGAAAAATATGAACATTTCTGTGCAAAAGTTTTCGAACTACTTTTCGGTGGTGTAGGGCAATGTTCCCATTGGTGATATGTGAAAACATTCCTAGGGGTATTGGATTTGTATAGAAAATGATGACCATAATGTTGATAACAATACATTGTGTTAATAAATTGTGTCTTCTAACATTTCATTGCTAGAAAAAGCGACAGATTGTTCTAAATCAGACAACACATTGTTCACAGTTTCAAAATCCCAATCATCGGAAAATGTACTGGCGGTAATGATATAATTCAAGGAAATTTTAAACAAATGAGGTATTTTTAAAAGTTCAGTCGGACCAAATATATCATAATCAACCTTGTCCCATACTATACCATGAGGTATAGGAACTGCTGTAATTTTCACTGATGACAAGTCTCTTTGTTCACGATGTGATGAAACATGAGGTTTCAGGAGCAAGTTCACTTTTGATGCTGCAGAGCTTTGGCGAAGGTAAGTTCCATTAACAAGTAAGCTGAAGACAGTTACTAAGCCTATCCAGAAAAGAAAGAAAAGTATCCCGGTGATTATCCAGAGTTCTAGCCAAGGTGACACCAGGTAAGTCTTTTTAAGAAAAATGAAGAAGTCTTTGATTTGTTGTTGACGAGATATTGGGGCTGGCGTTGTTTCAGATTCACTCGGATCCAAGGAAAAGGTATTGAAGTCGATGAAATAGCCAGATGCAGTTCAATCTATTTGTAATAGCTCAGCAGGTTTTGTTGAACTTGTAGATGGCTCTTGTTGAGGCATGTTTATGTAGACATCAGCGTTAGGTCGAATTGAAATTTGTCTTTTATTTTGGTTTTGAATCTCTGTTTCAAGAGGAACTAGTTCCATGGCATTGTTGCATAGTCCATCATTCCGTATAGGAGACTCTTCAAACGTGGTGAGCCTTTCCGTCTGAACTTCCTGTATGGTAGCGAGAGTAACCCTGGGCGGTGAACTACGCAACGCTCGCGGAGTATGCGTAGTTTCGGTAACTTCGCGATTCGCGTAGAATGCGAAGTTACCGAGCTCTACACAATTTGCAGCGTAGCGTAGCTGTTTTTTTTCTTCGCGCGGTCAATATGCGTTCTCGCGCGTGCGGTAACGACCTACCGTGATTCTGCGTTCAGCGACGCGATTTCCTATCCGTTCGCGGGTGCCTCGAGATTTGGAATCCGGCTGCACGATCCTGCGAGTGTGTGCGAACGCGAAAGCGTCATTCGGACGCGCGATCTGACTTCCGGCGGCAGTGTTGGTAAGATCGTGATCCCGAACACGAAGAAACTACAATCTGGCGAAGAATATCACTCGAGCATCATAAAACCTTCTCAAAAATTATTATTTTGCTCAAAAAAACTCCTCAGATTGTGATTTGGCTGTAGTTTTTTGTGCAAGGAGTCCTTTTTCTTTTTTACTTTTTTTTCAAGAGGAAGGAAGTGCCCCTGAGTTTCCAACTTCCTGTTCCTGTCCAGCAGGCTCCTCCCAGTGCTTTGTCCATGTGCTGTTCACTTTCATTTGGATTTGGAGCTGGAAGGATCACTTTTTGTGTCTGTCTGCTGCATCATATCATTGGATTGGATTTGAGGACTTTTGAATTTGAGATTTTACAAGTAAGTTGGAGAATTGGTGTACTTGTTTGTTTGATTGGGGCTTGTTTGTACCTACATTTTTTTGGGATTTTCATCGTTTTTAAATTTTATTGTTGTGGCCTGGGTGGCCTGTAGTTTCAGTAGGGGCCTAGTTGTTTTTCTTTGATTGAAATTTCAGCCAGTAGGCCCAGAGGTACCCATGGGTGCATGTTTCTGTGGTGTCTGTTGAATTTAAACATCATGTTGGACATGGATGGCATTGGATTGAATTGCTAAATGTGGTTTTTGGGGTGTATTTCACTTTTTGGGTGTGTGTTAATAAATAAATACCTTTGTTGGATGTGTGTGTGTGCTTGTTGTGTAACTTTCCAACCTTTCGTAGCCCTGTGGATTTTCCTTTTTGCATTTTTGTATTAAAGCTGTGTTGTTTACCAGGCCTCCTTTGTCTGGTCATATTATAGGCCTGCTTGAGTTCATTGTTTTCCATGGCCTGTTGTGACTGTGAGTGACCATGTGGCTTGGGGCCATTTTGTGGTGGTAGTTTAGTAGTGTGCTGCTTTTTCCATATAGGCCTGCATGTCTTTTCTTTGTTCCCCTTGGCTTATGCTTGTTGTTGTTGTGGCCTGGCCATGTGGGTGGTGGCCATTTTGTGAAGGCAGGCAGTGTGCTTTTGCCATAGGCTTGCATTGTCTGTCTTCCATTTCTTTTTGTTGTGGGTGGCTAGCAGCCATTTTGTGGAGCCATCCAGGCAGTGTGCTTTTGCCATAGGCCTGCATTGATTGTCTGTCTTCACTTTCTTGTTATTGTGGGTGGCCTGGCCATGTGGGTGGCGGCCATTTTGTGAAGCCAGGCATTGTGCTTTTGCCATAGGCCTGCATTGTCTGTCTTGTCTTCCTTTTCTTGTTGTTGTGGGTGGCCTGGCCATGTGGTGGCAGCCATTTTGTGGGTCCAGCCACTGTGCATTTGCCATAGGCCTCCAAGCTTGCGGCCTAGTCTGCCAGTAGGCCCAGAGGTAGTCATCATGGGTGCATAAAAACTGTTTGTGTTGTCTGTTGAATTTAAACATCATTTAAGGCATGGATGGCATTGGATTGAATTGCAAAATGTGGGTTTTTTGGGGAGTCTATTTCACTTTTTGGGTGTGTTAAATGAATGCCTTTTTTGCGTGTGTATGTGTGTGTTGTTGTTGTGGTTGTGTAACTTTCCAACCTGTTTTTAGCCATGTGGATTTTAGTTTTTGCATTAAAGCTGTGTGTGTTGTTTATCAGGCATCCTTTGTCTGGCCATATAGGCCTGCTTGAGTTCATTGTTTGCCGTGCCTTGTGCCTGTGAGTGACCATGTGGCTGGGGGCCATTTTGTGGTGGTAGTTAGTAGTGTGCTGTTTTTGCCAC
This sequence comes from Calotriton arnoldi, assembly GCA_963921515.1. Taxonomy (NCBI): domain Eukaryota; kingdom Metazoa; phylum Chordata; class Amphibia; order Caudata; family Salamandridae; genus Calotriton; species Calotriton arnoldi. Next base: position 72,812 of record CAWUFW010013200.1, read on the forward strand.
ATAGGCCTGCGTGTCTTTCCATTGTTCCTCTTGTCTTACTGCTTCCAAATCCATCCCCATTGCCAGCTGCAGCTCCCTGATGCTGCATCCATCCCACGTGATGCACAAATTTAGGCCAAACAGGCTCCACTACATTTTTGTTTTTGTTCTTTGCTATTCTTATTCTTCCTGAGTGTACACAGTACACCAGGAAAGCCCTGGCCTTGTTGTCAAAGTCTCATAAATGGCTACACTGTTGTTGTTCACTGAGTTTCTAAAATTTAATAATTGAGACAACCACACACTAAGTTATATATTATATTAGTTTGATTTGTGCTATCGTTTGACTGATGTTCTTCTGGCTTTTTTGCTTTTAGGTGCACAAAAGACTGAGGAGGAGGTGTGTCATCATTGCCCGTTTCACTGCCAGACAGACGTCCTGCTGCTGGTCACGACGTGACGTGTGACCTGACCAGACATCTCTGCAACTTGTGCAACTGAGTGCTGCTGACATCTGAAGAAGATGGGCCCAAAGAAAGCAGGTACCAGGTCCTCCAGTACCAAGAAAGTTGCTATTGAGAAGAAGGAACAGAAGAAGGAAGTGACACTTAAGTCTGGTGTGCCGCCCAATACCTTTTTGGGAAAAAAAAATTACGCCTGCAGCAGCGGTGTCCGGGGGCAAGCTGGGGGCAGCACCTCCGCATCAGTGGGCCCAACCCACCAACCCAGGCCCAAGCACATGAGTGTGGAAGAGGTAGCCAGCCTAATGGTGGAAAGCAGTGATGCTGAGCCTGAGATAAACTTATCGCTATCTCAAAGTAGTACCCAATCAACGCAGGAGGAAACACAGCAGATAAGTGGTCAACAACAACAGCTGCAACCACCGCCCGCAATAGTAGTTGTTGTTCCTCCCGAAGTAGGGGCAGTTCAGGAAATTGAGCCTCATGCAGAGGTAGAAGAAGAGGAAGCCACTCATTGAGAAGATCCATTGTCTTCCTAATCCCCAGCAAGGAAAAGGAGGGTTAGTCCATCAAGTTCTTCGCCAAGCCTCCCTTCTGATGATCTAGATGCCACTTGGAAGCCACAAACTGAGTCTGAGAGGGAGACACGTCCCAAGACCAGGCTAGGGAAAAGGAAGGTTCCAGAAAGCCTTACACTTATGGAGGTCGATGTAGAACAGCAGGATGATGATGATGAGCCAGTCATCACGAACATCACTCCCGGCCCCGAGGAGATGGAGACCAACATTATTACCCTATCCAAAATCGCTGCGAGGGATGTAGCACGCATACCTCCACAGGTAACACCAACACGACCTACAGCTTCCATATTTGCATTAGCAAAGGCCCGGCAGCGACCTACATCCAGCACAACCACCACCTCAGTAGAAGTAGGTAGTGGTACAGCACAGAGTCAAATTCAACCCACACCCTCCAGTTCATCCGGCATTGGAAGTGGCACCTCCAGCAGGAGGCAAAAGTTAAGCTCCCCAGTTTGGGACTTCTTTACGGTTAGCGAAAAGGAGGAGAACATTGCTATATGCTCCATTTGTAATACCTCTGTTAGTCGGGGTAAGCTTGGTACAAACTATGGTACCGGAGGCCAAATAACCCATCTGAAAAAACACCACTTGATCAGCTGGGAGGACCACCTTCGCGGCATAAAAACTGCAACCATTGGTGTTGGTGGGGATAAACGAGTAGAAGATCCGATCACGGTGGAAGAGGAAGGACAGGGAGACATTCTCTCTGGTAGTGCTACACAAAGTAGCCCTGTCCCCAGCAGTGCAGTGTTATCGTCGCCCACATCTTCAGCAACATCTCAGTGGCACAAGAGTAAGAGTCAGCCTGAGACAGCAAGGAGTACCGCAATGAAAAAAGTGCGTTGTTGAGCCTAAGAGAAAGGAAAACCATGCAGCCTACCATTATCAGCATGTTTGGGGGGAGGGGCAGTACGAACGCAACCACCCAATAGCACGTTTGTACAATGCGAAGCTGGCTAAAATGTTAGCACTGGACCTTCTCCCTTTTTCTTTTGTTGAAGGGGTGGGTTTTCTGGAATTTGTGACAGCCATCTGCCCAAAATGGCATGTTCCCAGCCGCTACTATTTTGCCAGAGTTGCTGTTCCAGCACTACATCACGACGTGCTGGAATTGCTTGGAAAAGCCTTGAAGCAGAGTGCTGTTCACAGTATCCACCTGACAACAGACATGTGGACCAGTTGCCAAGCCACTGATTACATGTGCATCACTGCACACTGGATCTCTTTTGCGGGGGTTAGAGAACAGATATCTGCTGGTGTTGACGCTGCTGAGATTTTTCATGCCACTCGCAAACATGCAACTGTAGCCATGTTTGCCATGGAGAAATCTCATACTGCTGCAAACATTTTGGAAGAGTTTAACACCAAGGTCTTTGAGTGGCTGCGCCCAAGAGGGCTTACGATTGGTTTTGTTGCCACGGACAATGGCAGTAATGTAGTTAGGGCCATGCAAAATGGTCGCTATTTCAGGGTCCCGTGTTTGGCACACTGCATTAACATTGTTGTTCAAGACTTTCTGAAAAATGAATACAAAGTCAGCAACTTACTGGCCACCTGCAGAAGAATATGCACACATTTCAGCCATTCTTTTAAAGCCCGGAAGCAGCTGAGGGTCATTCAACGTGAGCATAAAATGCCAGTCAAAGCACTCATCCAGGAGGTGCCAACACGTTGGAACTCAACTTATTACATGCTTGATCGTCTGTTTGAGCAGTACATACCACTCAATGCTTATGTCATGCAAAGATTAGGGGATCCTACTGTGAGAGGCATGACCGTTGAGATGGGTCAATGGGACCTCGTTAAATGCCTGACAGAGATGCTACTTCCTTTTGAGATCTTCACACGTGAAGTCAGCAGGGAGGACTGTACTATGGGCCAAGCTATCCCATTGTTGCACATGCTAGAGCAACAGCTGAAGGAGGTGTCTGAAACGTACGCAGGTGTGGATGACAAACAAGACGCATATCATTTGGCGGAGTCCTTAGCCGTTCGCTTATCTGAAAATACAAGGATTCAAAATAAAATTGTGTCAGATCCACATTACATTACTGCCACAATTTTGGATCCACGGTACAAAGTATTTCTGAACAGTAAGGCAGTAATTCCTTTTTCAGAAGTGGATGTTGCCAAGTACAAAACTTTGATAGCTCAGCTAGCCATTGACTTTGAAAACGAACGTCTGGTAATTACAGGCCCCCCGCCCCAGGCCATAACAAGTACTACAGGGCATCCAGAGTCAAGTTCTACTTCGGAGCCTGAGGGCAGTGCGTTTGCCTCCCAGCAGTCACCGACACCAACACTACCAATAACATCAACAACAGCAAGAACAGGATCATCCACAGTACAATCGGCAACTGATTGGTTTCTACGGCAGGGGTATGGTAAGTCCAGTGCTGATGCAAAGGCAAAACAGGCCGAGCACATCGGAGCACCCCTGAGCATTGAGCGGACGGTCCAGGCCTATCTGGATGACCCAACAGAGGTCTTCATGGATCGAAACCCATTGGTGTATTGGTATGGGAAAAGAAGCCAATGGACAGTGCTCAGCAGGCTGGCGATAAAGTATCTGGCTTCCCCTGTCGCAAGTGTCTCTTCTGAGCGTGTTTTCAGTGCTGCTGGTGCCATTGTAACTTTGAAAAGGACCAGTCTCTCGCCCAAAAGCGTGGAGAGGTTAACCATGATCAAAATGAATCAGCACTTTATACCACCGGATTACAAAATACGTGAATCACAGCAGGAAGAGGAGAGCGACTTCGATGACGTAAGTAGTGGGTTACAGGACCTACTTCTGTCCGAACCACCAGAGTTTGAGGACGAGCTCCTCTTCCCTGACAACTAGGCTTTCAAATTGTTACTTTCTTCCTTCCTTTATTTGTCTGTGTATCTGTCTTTCTGGTTCAAATCAAATCACAACAAATCCATCACCACCGTCTTCTCTTTTTATTTCCCTATTGGAGTTGCACGTCTGTGCATTTAACTGTCCACTCCTCAGAGTCCTGCTCCATCTTCCTGACTCGCCCTAATTACATTTCCATCAAGCCAGACATTGGAGTACAAGAAATGTTGCCTCTAACAGTCCCTCCATAAGAAGTGAAACGTGACTATAGCTATCCTCCGTTTTGTTTCCGAGCCGAAACTCATCACTGTCCGAAGGCTATCGCCTCTGCAGGCATCCACAACTCTTCACTGTCAGAACTTGGGCAGGCATCCAAAAGTAAACTCATCACTGTCAGAAGGCTACAGCCTCGGCAGGCATCCAAAGCTCATCACTGTCAGGACAGAAGGTACTTGGCAGAGAAAGACAAGACTCTTCGAAGAAACTTGCTGACATTTCTGCAAACTCAATTGACCAGCAATGACCGCTACCCAGGCCGCGGCCCATCACAGCGCTGACCATGTGAACCAACTTAAACTGCGACAAAGTGCCACAGATGAATAAGACGAAAACCGAAACAGCGACTACCAACACTCAAAATGAATGTGGAGTAATAATGAGGCCACTGCCTCGTTAAAAAAAAACACACACCTGTCAGAACTAGGCATCTGATGATCTGACAGCCAAAGAGAAGAGCAAGACAGGTATAATGATGGCATGCATTGGATGCTTGCTGACTCTGAGCGATTGCTGTTGTTTGTTGTGTTGATGTTGTGCATGAAGTCGAACTCTACTAGTTAATCTACAAAGTGAAAGTGACTCAAGTGACAGTCAATGTTTCCCTTCTTGTTGTTTAATAACCAAATTGTACTCCTACTACTGCAGGTGCAGGCCAATATCCGTTGCAATTTTTTAATATGGAATATGGACTTAATCGGAGACTAGTCACTACAGACTGAGTTGGAGTTGGACAACACGTACCACACCATGATGATGACCATACTACCTTTGCACGCAGTCAGTCAGTTGGATCGGAGATGATTGATGGAATAACTGCGTTTCATGAAGTGGCATAAAAGGTAAACACAACAATTCAACAAGAAAGTAAACACAGCAGACCTACATGTCCATGTAGTGGTGGAGTCGAGTGTAGTCATATGACTGACAGCGGCGCATTGATTTAGTCACTTAATTTTGAAAATGCTAGGTTGCTGTATATGCCTTTTGTCTGGCTCTGTCAAAATTTAAGGTAAATGGAGGTTGGGTCATGGCCTGGTGCCGTGGGCCTGTTCTGTCCTGTTGTTGTTGTAGCTTAATGCTGTAAACAGAATAGACACGATGTATCCAAGCCGCCTCAGACTGAAAGTGTTCTCTCTTCTCTTCTTGGACTCCACCGTAATTGATGCTTTTTTTTATTCATTGATTTTTCAATACCCCTTTTGTTTTTCCATCTACACTTACAGGCCGGCCTTTACCCTGTGCTATACTGGGAGAAACAACTCACACTTACCTTACCAATCCGCATCAGGCAGGCAGTGGCACCCAAGATTGATGTGCGGAGCGTCCATGGAAGATAGGACCAAGAGGAATGACGAGATTCAACTCCACAATTTGACCAGGATAATACAGTAACTTTAGTATCATTCATCATTCGTCTTTTAATTAATTTGATTCCTTTTTTCTCTTCAATCATTACGACTGTGTGTTGTGTTGTTGTTTGTTTGCTAATTGATCCCTACAACTATTTTTTAATTTTCTTTGCTATCTTTAAAAGTAAGCCCGGTACAACATGTAATTTGGGTCTCTCTGAGGGCATACAGGCAAGGCAAATTGCATAGAATATACTGCTGCCCTGTACTGTCTAATTGTCTAGTAGTAGTTAGTAAGTACTACTCATTAACCATCAAGTTATCTTCATCATCATGCATGCATTTCCTTTTTCTCCCTTTATAGATTTATTGGATAAGATCATGGTCGTCTGCCAAGATTGTGCTTTGCTTTTGTTGTGTCCATGCGTACTGTTTTTCTTTGTCAAACCTTTCCCCAAACCCCCTTCCCATCCATTCATCAAACCCTAACCCTCTTCCCCCGGGCTGTGATTTATATTGAGGTGTGATGTGACTACATTAAATGTACACCAATTGATCACACGCTTGCTGGGGCAGGTGTGGTGAAAGCAATACTAATTCAATTTCAAGGCAGGGCGAGGATCTTCTTCTATGCTCATTCCACAGATTGCGGGTCTGCTCTATGACCTGCACAGCCAATTTACAGCAATTTCCAAAGGGACTGTATTACTTCACTATAAGTGTTATTTCGGTGCATTGCATTGGATTCATCATCAACATCCTACCACACACAGTAAAGGTTACGTATTCCGACTAGTGTTAAGTTAAGTGACTGCCTCGACACAACTACAGTTTGTAACTTCACATACACCGAAAGCACATCAACGTAGACTATCAACTACTGCACTCACACCTGTTCAGAATAACGTCAATGAGTGGGCCAAGCAATTTACATCTCCTCAAACGCCAGCCACTGTATGGTGCAACTGTGCTCGCAGATCTATTTACTATTTTTTATAGATGGGTCCACAGAAAGTCTTGAATCAGGTCCTTTTGTTTATTTTATTTCAAATCTTTATACATGAACACAACAGCAGCAGCCGACGTACGTTTCACCCCCTCCGGGCTTTCTCAAGGCAGGACCAATGTATGGGATGCAATGTCGATCAGAACGGCAGTGATGTTTGCTTCTTTTAGAAGTACATGCATCTCCTTACAGGGAATCGCATCACGATATCGCTGTACTTGTATGTTATGGACCTTGATAAGTCCTCTCTCCGTGTCTCTGTAAATCATGCTCCTTGTAACCGACTGCTGATCGACATTGCATCCCATACATTGGTCCTGCTTAGAAAGACTTCGGAGTCGCTTTGTAAACGTACGTCAGATGCTGCTATTGTTTCATGCATCGGGATTTGAAGTAATGCGACCCAGAAGTACTTCGATTACAAGCACTGGTGACTTGTGCGGAACAATCTGATAAACGAAAAACCGATCTAAGCGCTGAATTTATCAAAAGCCTCTGCAAGGAGGCGGATTAAATTCTATTCTCACTCAGTTGGGAAACTGCAACCAGTGGAGTTCTTGGACGAAGTAAGCACTGTCTGAAACATGCTCACCTGAAGCAGTTGTAGGTCATAGTGGCTCTTCTGTTTGTCCACACCCATTGTTCTGTCCTATGCCTGCAAGCCCTGATCGAAGTTTCCAGTAAGGGAATGACACCTAATACATCATGGAGTAATTGCTGGCATTGATATGGCACTTATCATTTAACATACTACCACACAGCATGTTATAAGATCCACGATCTGTCGAGTTGTGACTTCAGTTGACTGTGCATCTCCCATCTTGAAACAACTACAGTTTGTAACTTCTTGTACTAGGCTGTCCCCGCCACCATTATGTTTTATTTTACTTTAGCAGTTGCAATATTGTTTGTTTGGCAGTCTTCTGTACTGTACTGTACTTTACTTCGTTCTACTACTCCTCCCACAGTCGCTCTCAGGCAAGTGACTGTCTCTTTTTTATTTTTTTTGCAAATGCTACTGCCAGTGTCTACTACTACCACCACAACCATGGCATCTTCTCCATTCTCTTGGGAAACCATGCAGCCATCGCTGTGCCGAACTTAATCATCATCAATCACAGGTAAGATAAGTTTGGTGGGAGGTATAATGGACTAGGAGGAGAGACTGACAGTACTAGTAGGACAAATAACTCAGTGAGGGGTACCGCATCTATCTGTTTGTGTGTTACATAATCGGCAGATTATTTAAATCAAACACTGGCTGCGGCCCTGCAGCAGCAAGGAAACCATGTGACGTAAATTCGTAAAACAGTAACCTCCCACAAAACATTAACATTGTATGTTTAAGTATAAATATAATTTATTACCCTAACAAAAATAAACTATCCCACACCTGACCCACCCCTCTCCCTAACCCCAACCAATGTCCAAAACGAAAAAGTCCAAACAATGTCCATAAACCCCAACGCCCAATTCCCACCCACCAACAAAAGGAATAAGAAAGGGGCAATCCAACGGGGTCCTACATAGTTCTTAGATTCGGCGGGCTTTCAGGTGTTTGTCCACAAGGATCTTGACCCGCTCCTCTAGTTGCTCCTCTAGGCGTGAAATACGGAGGAGCATCTGGCGGCGAAATGCCCTGCAGTGGCATCCAGGGTGAGGGGCAGCAGTGCTGGCTGTTAAGGAATTGCGGCGGCGGGCGGCTGCCTGACCGCGGCATCGTACCACTGGAGGTGGGGCCTGGCTGGGGCCTGGGGCATTGGAGGAGGCTGCAGCTGCTGCTGGCTCCTCCTCCTCCTCCGCCTGAGCCACCAGCCGCTGGTACTCTTGGCAGATGGCCTCCAGTTTCCGGCGCCGGGCCCTGGCTGCCAACTCCTTCCGTGATGGTTTTTCTTGGGAAGGAGGATCTATATCAAGAAAGAAAAAGAATATTGTTGTAACCAATACTCTTAGCAAAACAGTAACACAAAATTAATTCAACACATAGTGGCACAGTAGCACTAGCAAGCACAGTACATAACATTTGTGGTAATAATCTATCCTCCCACTTCCTCGGCCTCTAACATTTGTGGGAGTTTCAGGCATTATACTAGCACTATGGACTCCAGTACACAGTACACCAGTCTTCTTCTTATCTCTAGTTTAGCGAAATTACATAACCTGGTTGTAGCCGGCATGCCAGCTCAGTCAGCTAAGCTTGCACCCAAGACAAACATACGAGTCATGACGCAGACTCACGTTAGTTTTATTTACTACTGTCTGCAGGTGGGGAAGCTCGTATTTTTCTATTACGGGTGGCACTGGCCATACTCTCTCTGTTACATGAAGGGCAATTGCTCAATTTCACTTTCACCCTGCCCTGGCTACTACAAAAAGGCAGATTATATATCTGATCCAATGATCATTGCTTATATATGGGACGACGACATAAGGTCAGTAGCGGTCGGTGGTGGGAGTGCTGCCGGGCGGTGACGTGGGGAAGGGGCAGGGTGGGGGTAGTAAACTATGGATTACGGCCAATTACAGGTAAGTAAACATATAAATAAATAAAACTAATTTCGTTGCGCGCACTGCATCGCATTTGGCGGTGCAGTGCGCACAATGAAATTTGCTTTATTTATTTTTATGTTTACTTACCTGTATTTGGCCGTAATCCATAGTTTACTACCCCCCACCCTGCCCCTCCCTCTCCCCACGTCACTGCCTGGCAGCACTCCCACCACCGACCGCTACTGCATAAGGTACTTTGTTTTGATTGATTGTGTAACCAACAGATAGGCCACCCTTTGCAGGCTGGCTGACACATTCGAAAATAAATTAACATAGGTAGGGAGTGGTCCTCGGAGTCGGAGGAAGGCGCTTGATAACTAACTATACACAATATATATATATGATGTGCTTGCAAACTACTGTGAGTCAACTGTATTCTGAAAATACAACTTGTATTCCCCTCGGCTTTGCTACTCTGGCGCGGTTTCTTTTACATTCTCTTCAAACTAAGACTCTGCATCCAGTGACAGTCTCCACCTATGCTGTCTATGATGAATACATACAGGCATCCATCCATTCTAAGTAAATGTCTATCATTCTTCTTAATCTCTCCACAAACCTTAGTTTGTTTCACCAACAACCACCCATGCGTCCACTCCTTCCTTGCTTGCCTTGGCTTTGAGTTTCACCCAAACACCGCTGATGATTCTTGCTATCCCCAGTATCCACCCATACTGTGTCGCCCACCCAGGCAGGCATCTTCTTTCACCTTCCACCCATCCTTCAACAACACATGCATCTGATTCCTATCAGCCACCTATGCATGCTTCCAACGTATCCTTCTCTGCCAGTCATATTACATCTCGCCCGTCCTTCCTCCTTCCACCCTTCTTTCCCTTTTTGTTCAACACATCCATCAAGGTCATCTGATCTGACTTTTAGTCTTCTCCATAAAACTTTCACAGCTGAGTTGGAGTCAGATAGAAGAGGCCATTGGTTACTCAACTCACGCTGCTAATGCTATTGCTAATGCATTGCTAATGCTAAGTAAAGGGTGTCTTCTTCAACCGTTGTATAATGTTCACTACAACTTCATACTTAATAAGTCTCAACAGTACAGTGAGTGAAGTGAACACCCTTCCAGCTAGTGTAATGTCAATAAGTAATGAATATAACTTACCACCGCCCGCCACTGCTGCTGGCTCACCCCCTGTATCTCCTGCAGGTGCCGCATCTCCTGCCCCCTCCGGAATGGCCGCATCGCCATCGCCGCTGGCCCCGCCGGCACTGGTGGTCGGTAGTACGCCTAGAAAAAACATTACACATTTTTAGATGCCTGTACACCTCCCCCTATTTATTCGTTTTCACTAGCAAGATTGAAAAAAAAGTTAATACATACATATACAACATACATCACTAGTCCAAATCGGGTACTAGAGTAGAGTCAGTAGACACTAGTAGTGTTATGGTCCCTAGGGTCATTATTATAGTCTACTCTACTCTTTGCAAAGTTAGCCTGAGCCATGCAACCATTTTCGCTTCATGTCTTTTGCGCATGTTACCTCGCAGCTTGTTGTGCAGTAAGACGCCTTTTGAGCCCACATGAGCTCATACAGCTACTGTCTGAGCGTTGCGTACAAGAGGTCGAAAAACAAGCCACTTTGTTATGGAGTTCGGTTAGTCCGTATTGCTTAGCCATAAGTAACATGTTACACTTTTTGGCATGACTGAGAAATGCTTGCATTATACTATCTAACGCGCACCATTTTTCTCATAACAGGCAGAAGATTCCCTTCTACGAACCAGAGATTTGCAGAGCTTATGAATGATGCATGTAACCAGTACTTCTACGTTCTACGGTGAGTGGTCTCCCAGAATTCGCACAGATCTTTTGTCTTCTATTATGCACTTGTAACAATGTTTATTGTTTTAATCTTATGCATTTTGCTGTTGGAGCTGGCTGTAGTACACTGAATTTTATAGAACAACGTACAGAGCTTGTTAGTTGAAAATAAACCTTTTGAACTTACACATAGACTCTGTGGTATTTGGTGTGGTGGTGGACTTACACGAGTGAGTGAGCGAAAGGGTGTTATGTTCTGGGTTGTGTAATCATTGGGTATCTTCGGGTGGGGGTTCGGGGACCTAATGAGACACTATAGCTAGTCGGTCAGGGGATTGTGGGTTCACTTCTGACTGAGGTGTGAGGAAGGTCCAACCTCCCATCACCAACATCCTATTTTCTTGTGCATAGTTCTGTATGTGGCTGTGCAGAATCCCCACAACAGTAGTAGTATGTACTATATCCTATCAAAAATAGTCAAATATCTGGTTGGGCATTTTGTTGGTGGTAATTGTCAAAGCCTCAAGATTAAGAAGACTAGAAGAGGACAACCCAAAGGACTGGACTCAGTGGCTAGAGCTATTGGTCAATCTGAGTTTTATTCAAAACCGTAAAATAAAGAGTGGCAAACTGGGCAAGCTTAGCTACAGACAGACTAATAGTAGTAGTACAGAGAGTCATAGCAGAGGCAGTTAGAACTTAGAGGCAGGGATAACCAGAATTTAGAAACAGATAGTCAAGTCAAGATCAAAGAAGCTTTTGTAAAAAATAGAATTAGGAAGTGGAACCAGAATTAATAGTTCGGAAAAAATAAGGTGCAGTAAAAGTTAGGGAAATATAATTGTTAATATTAACCACTGGAGGACTTACTGGGGCCAGCAGCAGGGCCCTCGGTAGAGGAGCGGTCCTCTGGTTGTCCCGCCGACTCGGACCCCGTCTTCTTGCCCCTGGGTGCTGCTGATCAGTGATCATGTAAGATATAATAAAGAAAGAGACAAACATTAATGATTGCTGTGAAACAAATAAATTATTTTAAAAAACGCTCAAAAAACATTTTAGGAAACAATAATTGCAATAAAATTGACCTATCTAATCAGATCGACTACTGGCTTGCGGGATTCACGGACCGTCTACTTATTTATGAACACTAATCCAGTGTTCCATTCTGATTGATTCGAATCCAGAACACTAACTAAGCCTAAGTACCACCTGACCTAGCCCACCTATTCCAGACGGGCCAATTGTTCACTAAGTCTGCATTTCCATTTTTTTAGCCCTCAAAAATGCATAGATGAGATGGAGGGCACATGCATAAATTTGTGCATACACCAAATTGTTGGTTGGTTGCGTCTGATGTTCTGCTACTGACTGACACTGCTAAGCCTACCACTCACTAAACAAACTACAAAAGGTTCTACTAAGGACTGGGGTAAGCAGCACTCAGTGACAGAGGATGCGTCACGCAGACCGCTAAAAAATTATCAACTAATACTAACTAAACCTAGTATCAATCCATCCACCACTATTTGACAGGAGGACAAAGGAAGGACTAGAGTCTCTCTAGCAATAGCATTACCTAACTTAAGTTCTCTAAAGTAAACTCTTACATAATAATCAGCCCAAGCGAGCGCAAAGTTGCAAACAAGTAAGAGTAGCGCCGAGCACCTGTGTCCTACAATCACAGAAGATTTTGAAACGTAATTTACCTGCAATGTAAGCAGCAGTATTCTTGTTATTCGTAAAAAATTATACACAATACTTATACTACTATATATTAGCTACTCACCAAGCCCCACGACCTCGACACCTAGCAGGTCCAACAGGTCCTGCTCCCGGTCCAGGATGTCTGACCACCGGTGGGCCAGCTGGTTATGGGTGCGCCGGACCCCTGAGCAGCGAAACACTGCCCGGCGCACCTTCGCCCACCGGCGGTGACGCTCTTGGGTAGGGTACCCGGAGCCTGGCCTGCCGCCTGCTGCCAAGGTCAAGGGGAGGTGGCGCTGCACAAAAAAAACAAGGGCGGCCACCTCCGCCTCGCTAAAAAGCTGCCGGGCTTGCACCCCTGCAGGGCGCAGTCTGCCGCAAGGCAGGCGGCTCTTGGGCGCACGCGCCTTGCCCTTGGAGCCGGTAGTGCTGCTACCCTTCGCCATGGTTCTGGGGTGTGTGGGAGGCGGAAAAGAAAAGTTAGAAGGAAAAAATAAAGTTAGGGGAAGAAGTAGGAGCTTAAAGAAGGAAGTAATATAAAACAGTAGAAAAGTAAAAAAAACACAGTAAAAGTAGAAATAAATGCAAAATATAGACTTAGGGACAGAGAGAGATAGATAATAAATAAAAAAAAATTGAAAAACAGTGTAAAAAACTAAGGATTGCAAAGATTGAGGGAGGATAGAACCAGAACCATAGCATAGAGTGAAAAACAAGATGGGCGCGCCCATCGTGACCGCGTGGGTAAATTTGCGCGATATTTCCACCCGAGCACGCAAAAAGCGTTGCGAACACGTACGACGCGTTCCCGAACATGAAATGCGCATCGTGAGCATGCTATACGCGACCCGGAACAGGAAATAAGGCATCGCGAACGGGCGGGACAAGTGAAAAACAAGATGGCCGCGCCCATAGGCGACCGCATGGGCAAGTTCGCGAGATACTATCCCCCGAGCACGCACAACAGCGTCCCGAACACGCACAATGCGTTCCCGAAGAAGAAAAACGCATCGCGAACGGGCGCGACAAGCAACTACGCACGCTCGCGTAGCGCGTAGCACTTTAACATCTTCGCGTAGCTTCGCGTAGCGCGACTACGCAAACTACGCCCAGGGTTAAGTGAGAGGAGGGCGTCGGCTACTCAGTAGTCCATGAGGCCTACCATTCAGCATCGGCCATAGAGTGTGGTTTTATCAGGTCAATGGAGACGAATCTCTTCTCCTTTTTCCCGGCAAGAGGCGGCAGAAGTACAATTCTTGTGCCTTCGACGGCCAGGACTGGTACAGGCTTTCTGTATGATGGTCCAAATTCCTTTTTGTCCATTATCTTTTCTCTGACCAGATCCCCGACTTTAGGGACCCAGACAGGTCTTGCCGTGACTGACTTGACTTCCCCAGTGGCGGTCCGTTTTACCTGCACATTGCTCTGTAATGCCCTGGATTCTTTCAGATCCTGTAAAACAGCCAAACGTTTATTGATGTCAAAAGGTTTTTCATCCGCCACTGTGCCTTCACAATCCAGATCAGGTATCCATATTTTTGTCCCAAATAGGACCTCGTAAAGACTGACACCCCCTAGAGAACTTCTTGGCATGTTGTTCAAGGCCCTCTGTACCCCATATGAGTGATTGACCCAACTACCACCCGCGCCTAATACTCTAGCTGTTCATGATTGCTATAAGTCCCGGTTTTTTCTCTCCACAACTGAATTTCCCTCAGGATGGTACGGAGAGGAGTACTGCAGTGCAACACCCAAACTTCCCATGGCTTCCTTGTAAGCTCTAGAGCTAAACGCGGGGCCATGGTCAGAATGTAATGTGCCAACTGCGTATGTCCCATAAAGACTCGCAAATCTTTGATAACAGTTCGGGCGTCAGCCAAGCGCTGACGCCATACCCTTATGAATCTCGAGCAGGAATCCACTGTAACCATTATGTACTTGTAAGCCCCATCAGATTGTAAGGGACCGCAGTGGTCCAAATAGACAGACGCGAGAGGTCTGTCTGATATTAATAATGGTGTCTGTGCTGGACGTGTTATGGTTGAGCCTTTCATCTGCTGGCAGATGTCGCACTTTAAGACATAGTCTTTGGTCTGCTTTGTTAACCCTGGTCACCAATAGCGTTGTTTTTGGAAAGAAACTGTCGCCGACACTCCTGCGTGTGCAGAACGAAGTCCCTCTTGTGCAGCTAAAATGAAGCCTAATCTGCGATCCATGTTTGGTATTACTCTATCCCCCACTCCGGTAATCTGAGCAAATGGAACATTTTTTGCTTCTAATTTGTAGGAGTACTTGAGTGGAAAACCTTTTGGAAGTACCTTATTGTCTTTGTGTGATGCAATGACAGCTACCATTATCTGTCCGTCTATTCTCGTCTTTAAACGAGTGATTGCAGCTACAGACGCTTTTTGTACTGCCCCCTTTGCAGCTTCATCATCCAATGAATTCCCTTCAACGTGAATGCCATCACGTTGATGACTCAGTCTGTGTATCATGCGAGCTCTCAGTAGTTCTTTTTTCAACTCAACTACCTGTTCCCATAGCGTTTTATGCTTAATTGTGCCATCTTTTGAGTCTTTAAACCCATTTTGTCCCCAATTGTGAAAATATTCATTATATGACTGGACACAGTAGAAAGAATCGCACACAATCAGTGTGGGGAATGCTCGATCCGTATTTATCAGTGCCAGTAATAGAGCTTTTAATTCTGCTAGCTGAGCCGTGCAGTCTCCTAGAGACTGTGTTTTTGTACAGCTTGGATGGAACTTTCGGTACCGCATACGACCTTTTACAATCGCACATGCAGCCCTGTATTGTTGTTTACTTCCAATGGCCAGCTGAGCAGATCCGTCAGTGTAAATTATGTATTCATACTGATCTAGAGCATTATTTCATTCGGGAGAGGATATTCCTGTTCATATTGCAAAAATGCTTGTGTCTTTAGACTTGGGTCGTATCTGTATTCTACATATGATGCAGTGAGAGAATTTGCCCATTGAATCCATCTCGGATGTAAAGCTTTAGCATTTGGAACTAGAGCCTTTGTAGCAGCCTCTAAGGCTGGTACTGGGATTACGAAAATTATTCGTTTTCCCTGAGCCAGTGCTCTTTCTCTCACTACAGCAGTCTGTACTGCAATCAGAATCTTCTCTGTAGATGCAAAACGCATCTCAGCATTTGTGTACAAGTGTGATTTATATGCTATTGGTACTATTTCACCTTCATTGTATGTTAAGTAGGTGTACCCAGATTGACCCGCAACTATATGGATTACTAGATTGCGAACATTTACGCGTGTCTGTAAGTGTTTGGATGCTATCATGTCAGCTTGTAGGGAATGAAGAATATCTGTGTGTTCCTGTGTCCATTGCTTAACTGAAAAATCAGGTCTTATGAGGTCGTAGAAAGGTTTAACTCTTTCTGCGTAATCCAAAATGTATGTTCTACCAAAATTCAGGAATCCCAGTATGGATTGTAAATGTTTCAATGATTTTGGAGGTTGGAGCAGTGCACACTTTTCTAAAAACTTAGCTGCCAAGCTCTTGCCTTCACTTGAAGGCTCATATCCCAAAAATAGGACATTGAGGTGGGCTATTTTTGATTTTTTAAAGTAAATTTGTAGCCCTCAGAGGCAAATCCCAAAATGATGGTGCTCACCCTGGTAAAGTGTTCCTCCAGGTCATCATCCATCAGATAAATATCATCTACATAGGACAATGCGTCCTCATCCAGATTCTGAAGTAACTCAGTTACCCTAGCTGAGAACAACCCCTGGCTGTTTTTATACCCCTGGGGGAGTCGACAAACTTGACGCTGGGACCCCAGCGCTGAGAATGCTGTCAAATATCTGCTCTCAGGTGCTATATTTTGGCAGCAAAATCCATTTGAGATATTTAGTGTTGTTTTGTATTTTTTCCGCACAATGTTATTCATCAATGCAGCACTGTGTGCGTTCTGCACTGCAAATGGTTTTGTACATGAGTTTAAATGTCTATACTCTAAAACTAGACGGTATGAATTGTCGGGTTTCATTACGGGAAACAAAGGATTATTCATTGAAAAAGTGCACGTTTCAATCACCCCCTGGTTTTCACGTTGATCTAAGATCTCCCTGACCTATTTTTTAGCTTCTTGCTTAATTGGATATTGTCTTTGTGGAGTTGGAGTAGATTTTAGTGGTATTACGTGGTGAGCTGACCCTTCATCCCACCCAACATGGTTGCGATATAGTGCAGGAGCAAGGGCTACCGCCCACTCCCGCGTGTATGTGTGTTTTAAGTATTGGGGAACGAGGTCGGAAAAGGCTGGCATAATTACCTTTTCTCCCTTTGGGCAATCCATAACAGTAGTAGGCAGCCAATTTCTTTCAGCTAAAAGAATGTCGTAGCCAAAAGTCAGGTTCTCCCAAAAGAGACCTTTAATTTTTCTGGGCTTGTCCCCTTCCATTTGGAGTATTATTTCATGTAACCTATGTGGGATGCTTACACTAGTATCAGGTGTTTCCACCGTGATATATTCACTCAACTCCGCTGTCACCAGAAATTCCATCAGGTTCTGGCGAGCTATTGTTACTTCTGCTGCTCTGTCTAGCATCGTCAGAGCCCATTCACCGTTCAGTAGTTGAGTCCTCAGAATTCTGGGCATGTCTAACTTTGAGACCTGCTACTTTCTTCTTTTTGAATTGAGGTTTTGCTTTAGGTTTTTCTTTTTTTTTTGGAAGCATAGTCTGAAGTGCGTTGTGCGTCTCTGGACTTTGTACGCTCTTCTTGTCTGTGTTCTTCCCTCTCTGAGTTTTTTTATGAAACCTGAGAGGAACGAGAGGAATGTGTATCAGTGTCCTGATACCTGCCAGGTTTTCTAATGTTGTCCCTATTCCTAAGGTTATACCTACTTTCGGAGGGCTCCTGTTGAGGAGACCTACCTCTGGATTGAGATCTGTTCTCTTTATTCTTTTGTTGTTTGTTATTATCCCATTTCTTCTTTGAAGAAGCAGGTGTTTGGTTAAAAGTATCCTTTTCGGGACTACCCATCAGTTGAGGTTTTATTGCTCTAGCCCCCAAACTGTCTCTGCCTAATTCTGCAAAAGCAGTTTCAATTATTTTAGGTAATTCATGTTCCTGTTGTAGAGGAGTGAACTCCCTTAGGCGTTGGCGGATTGCCACCGATGCTGCCTCCTCTTTAATATTTGCTAATATTATAGCTGATACCTGGGCAAAATTGCCTAGTAATTTCATCCCTAAGTTCAGAACAGGTTCTGCTCCATACTCGTTCTGTATTTGTCTTAGTACATCTGGTATTACTGCAAATGATGGGATACCATGAGTCCTGGTATATATGGTAGCGAAGACTGTACCCCAAGAGGTACAATCCTCTATCTGGGGTGCTATCCCCATGGGCAAGCAAATTGTTAACATTCTGGGGCCGATTCCGATCTCGGTCGGAGGCGCACCCAATACCATTCGGTCGGGAAAAAAGCCATGCGAATGCCTGTTTCCCGACCGGTCCGTACATTATTCCGAACGAGTAAGTACGATGCGCACAACAGCATAGAATCCGGCCGAGTCGTACTCACCCAATCCAGGTCCTGTTCTCCGACCGAGGCGAATCCGGAAACGCCGAATCGAGTCGCACGGAAGGGAAAATGCAGGCCCGTCCGGCCGGACAAGTACGATGCGCGTTCCGTACGCGCCGAACCCGTCGCTACGTCCGGCACGTCAAAGCTTCCGGGAGAGGCGCACATAAGCTCCGATTCACGCCACAACACGATCCACGGCTACGAGACGAACACGCCAGCGACGAGGACGACGCGAAGCAACGAGAAAGACGAACGAGACAAACCAACCATGAATCCCTTCGTTCCGATCCTACCAATATTCTACATTTACTACCGGAACAGGCACGGACGCGTACGGCGCAGAAGGTAAGTCAGACACCAACCACAAAAACATACAACACGTACACGACACATCACACACACACACAGAGGGATGCAGAATTTACTTGCAACAGCAGCACCATAGGGGCGGGATGCCCATCACCAATGCCACATATGCACACAGGGGCCTGGATGCGCACCACCACTACCACCCCTACCCAGGGGGGGCTGGATGCCAACCACTACTACCACCCTTAGCCATGGGGGTGCCAGATGCCCACCCTACTACCATCCTTACCCAGGGGGGGCTGGATGCCTACCACTACTACCACCCTTAGCCAGGGGGGCTGGATGCCTACCACTACTACCACCCTTAGCCAGGGGGTGCCAGATGCCCACCACTACTACCACCCTTACCCAGGGGTGCCACATGCCCACCACCACTACCACCCTTACCCAGGGGGGCTGGATGCCTACCACTACTACCACCCTTAGCCATGGGGGTGCCAGATGCCTACCACTACTACCACCCTTAGCCAGGGGGCTGTATGCCTACCACAACTACCACCCTTAGCCAGGGGGGCTGGATGCCTACCAATACTACCACCCTTAGCCATGGGGGTGCCAGATGCCTACCACTACTACCACCCTTACCCAGGGGGGGCTGGATGCCTACCACGACTACTACCCTTAGCCAGGGGGCTGGATGCCTACCACTACTACCACCCTTAGCCAGGGGGCTGGATGCCTACCACTACTACCACCCTTAGCCGGGGGCTGGATGCCTACCACTACTACCACCCTTAGCCTGTGGGGCTGGATGCCTACCACTACTACCACCCTTAGCCATGGGGGTGCCAGATGCCTACCACTACTACCACCCTTAGCCATGGGGGTGCCAGATGCCTACCACTACTACCACCCTTACCCAGGGGGTGCCAGATGCCCACCACTACTACCACCCTTACCCAGGGGGTGCCACATGCCCACCACCACTACCACCCTTACCCAGGGGGCTGGATGCCTACCACTACTACCACCCTTAGCCATGGGGGTGCCAGATGCCTACCACTACTACCACCCTTAGCCAGGGGGCTGGATGCCTAACACAACTACCACCCTTAGCCAGGGGGCTGGATGCCTACCACTACTACCACCCTTAGCCATGGGGGTGCCAGATGCCTACCACTACTACCACCCTTACCCAGGGGGCTGGATGCCTACCACGACTACCACCCTTAGCCATGGGGGTGCCAGATGCCTACCACTACTACCACCCTTAGCCAGGGGGGCTGGATGCCTACCACAACTACCACCCTTAGCCAGCGGGGCTGGATGCCTACCACTACTACCACCCTTAGCCATGGGGGTGCCAGATGCCTACCACTACTACCACCCTTACCTAGGGGGGGCTGGATGCCTAACATGACTACCACCCTTAGCCAGGGGGGCTAGATGCCTACCACTACTACCACCCTTAGCCAGGGGGGAGGCCAGATGCATACCAATACTACCACCCTTACCCAGGGGGGGCTGGATGCCTACCACTACTACCACCCTTAGCCATGGGGGTGCCAGATGCCTACCACTACTACCACCCTTAGCCAGGGGGTGCCAGATGCCCACCACTACTACCACCCTTACCCAGGGGGTGCCACATGCCCACCACCACTACCACCCTTACCCAGGGGGGGCTGGATGCCTACCACTACTACCACCCTTAGCCAGGGTGGTGCCAGATGCCCACCACTACTACCACCCTTAGCCATGGGGGTGCCAGATGCCTACCAACACTACCACCCTTACCCGGGGGGGCTGGATGCCTACCACTACTACCACCCTTAGCCATGGGGGTGCCAGATGCCTACCACTACTACCACCTTTACCCAGGGGGCTGGATGCCTACCACGACTACCACCCTTAGCCAGGGGGCTGGATGCCTACCACTACTACCACCCTTAGCCAGGGGGTGCCAGATGCCCACCACCACTACCACCCTTACCCGGGGGCTGGATGCCTACCACTACTACCACCGTTACCCAGGGGGGGCTGGATGCCTACCACTACTACCACCCTTAGCCATGGGGGTGCCAGATGCCTACCACTACTACCACCCTTACCCAGGGGGGCTGGATGCCCACCACCACTACCACCCTTAGCCACGGGGGCTGGATGCCTACCACTACTACCATCCTTAGCCAGGGGGGTGCCAGATGCCCACCACCACTACCACCCTTACCCAGGGGGGGCTGGATGCCTACCACTACTACCACCCTTACCCAGGGGGGCTGGATGCCTACCAGTACTATCACCCTTAGCCATGGGGGTGCCAGATGCCTACCACTACTACCACCCTTACCCAGGGGGGCTGGATGCCTACCACGACTACCACCCTTAGCCAGGGGGGCTGGATGCCTACCACTACTACCACCCTTAGCCATGGGGGTGCCAGATGCCTACCACTACTACCACCCTTAGCCAGGGGGGCTGGATGCCTACCACTACTACCACCCTTAGCCTGTGGGGCTGGATGCCTACCACTACTACCACCCTTAGCCATGGGGGTGCCAGATGCCTAACACTACTACCTTCCTTAGCCATGGGGGTGCCAGATGCCTACCACTACTACCACCCTTACCCAGGGGGTGCCAGATGCCCACCACCACTACCACCCTTACCCAGGGGGGGCTGGATGCCTACCACTACTACCACCCTTACCCAGGGGGTACCAGATGCCTACCACTACTACCACCATTACCCAGGGGGTGCCAGATGCCTACCACTACTACCACCTCTACCCATGGGGGCTGGATGCCTGTCACTACTACCACCTCTACCCATGGGGGCTGGATGCCTACCACCAACACCACCCCCACTCATAGGATGGACAATGCATGACACAACCAGCACACCACAACCTAGGGAATGCAAGAAAAAGACATCCCCCAACATCATGACAAGCGTGTGTAGACTGTGTCAAATGCCTACAACACTGAACATGACTTTGAACATACAATGTGACCCCCTATCACATGTGCCACACATATATGTGTGTGGCCCCCACAATGGAAGCAGGCCATGACCATTGTGGCAATGGGGTCCAAAACCCCATCATCACAGTGACCAAAATGTAAGTGTGGGGTCAATAGCTGAAGCACATTTTGAACATTGTGGCAATGGGGTCCAAACCCCCATCATCACAGTGACCAAAAGGTAAGTGTGGGGTCCATAGCTGAAGCACATTTTGAACATTGTGGAATGGGGTCCAAACCCCCATCATCACAGTGACCAAAATGTAAGTGTGGGGTCCATAGCTGAAGCACATTTTGAACATTGTGGCAATGGGGTCCAAACCCCCATCATCACAGTGACCAAAAGGTAAGTGTGGGGTCCATAGCTGAAGCACATTTTGAACATTGTGGAATGGGGTCCAAACCACCATCATCACAGTGACCAAAATGTAAGTGTGGGGTCCATAGCTGAAGCACATTTTGAACATTGTGGCAATGGGGTCCAAACCCCATCATCACTGTGACCAAAATGCAAGTGTTGACAAAGAAAAACTGCAACTGCCAAACTGCATGGATGATTCCTGGTCACAGAACATAAAACACATCAGTGGCAAAGTAATGCATGTGTCCCATTGCAACATAGATTGGGGGAGGCAAATACTGCAGTGCAAATAAGACATACCTTTGGCCATGTGCAGACAAACAACACCCATGGGGGCTGACACTGTCAACATTCATCAATGACACAATGACAGAAGTGACCATCAGAATGCAGACCCACATATTTGCACCAATGGGCACACAAATGCAGATACCCTGTGGAGACTGTAGATGTGAGGTGAACAGATACCATACCATGGCAGCAATGGGACACACAAACCATGATCATTGTGCTGACCGATGACCTAGGAGTCCCAGGGACAGCAGGGGAAACCCACCAAACAACATACAGCCAATGGCACACCTAAGATATGCCAATGCAGTGGTGCAGATGCACAAACACAAACAGGCAGACCCACACTGCACATCAAACACAACAGGTGAGGGGGGTGCCAGTGTCCCCAGGCAACCACACAACACATGAGGAGGCCTGAATACCAATTACACAGATGTGCATACAGTGCCACACAAAGGTAACTCATGGATCCAAATCCCCTATGTGGGCAATCAGGCATTGTCAGATGAGAGGGAGCACAAATCACACATGTCACACAAGCATGTAGGAACAGCAACTGACACAGCAAGTCACAGACACACCACAGCACTACTCCCGAGGGCCCCCACAATGTGGTGACCCTGGGCTGCATTACAATCCCACTGTGATGACAAAGCTAAATGTCATTCACACTGTGAACCACAGTCATGTGTCCTGAGCAACAAACTACCATCACACCTACACAAGCACAAATCAATCAGCACGGCCAGTAAGCCAAGGCCAACATGGAGGCAGGGGTCTAGCCGGGCAACAACTCTCATCTGCACACACACAACACCACACACCTCGACCTCCAACAATGTGCAGCAGTGAAGCACAC
The DNA here is from genome assembly GCA_963921515.1 of Calotriton arnoldi. Taxonomy (NCBI): domain Eukaryota; kingdom Metazoa; phylum Chordata; class Amphibia; order Caudata; family Salamandridae; genus Calotriton; species Calotriton arnoldi. The sequence goes on from CAWUFW010013200.1 coordinate 95,764, forward strand.
ATGCACTGGTGACATTGCACATGCACCCATGACAATCCCAGGGTGGTGGGTGGGAACCAAGGTACAGAAACACATCACACATGGCCACTCAACATGACTCCTGAATGTCTGACACACTGCACACTACGCTGTACATGGACATGACGGCAATACCACACCAACCAATGGGATCCCAGCCACAGTCACACACCAATGAAGAAGCCAAGGTCACCCACAAAGAACACACATAGACAACTACCAACATTGCAGCCCGGACCCTGAGGAGTGCCAGCAGTCACACACACAACGTGTCACAATCACTAAAAGATAACACAAACTGGAAATCACATGACAGGTGTAAACAACAAGTGCCAAGGGGAATCCTGACTGTGACCCATCTGCGTCTGCACACAAACTCAGCCCTGACAGCAAACACACCTATGGGTGATACCCTGATGACCAGTAATGTGCCATGCACCCACATCACAGAGAACCCAGGGAGAAGACTTTGGGGGAACATAGGTCAACTCAGCAAGCATCACAAACAGGTACAACACTAGGGATCCCAGCATGCACAGCAAAACGGAAGTGAACACACAGACATGCTCATACAACACACACCTTGGGCGCAGGCAATGTCACAGGAGTACACACTGCCATGAGGGGACTCCACTCCTGTGTGAGGAAAGCTGTGCCGTATGTTGCCTCAGTAGGGCCCCATCATGTCAGCTGAGCACTTGGTCACACAATCAACAATTAGCACCAAATGAAGGCTCCCGTCACATCAGCCTGGTCATGGGAGTGCCAACGAAATCATCAGCACAGATCCAACACACTTGTATAGCAATGTTGCACTGACAACACAGATGAGTCCTTCCCCATTGATGCCCAAACCTGCATGTCCAGTGGAGATGGCCACACGGTCAGGGAAGTAGACGAATTGAACAATGGCAGGCACAACAGATGTGCAGGGGTGGAAGCCACAGATGTGAAATAGCTAATGTAAGTAGGAAATCCCATTGCCAAATATTGAACACATGACACCCTCAGATGCTGCTAAGGATGACATGGATACACCACAGGATAGGACACATTCCCCTGGACCACATGTGTTCCTGCACAGTAACACTTCATTATCATGAGACCAAATATCACCATCACTGCAGCAAGGGCATGGTTAGAATCATCAACAACATGTACATCAGAAGCAAAAGCACTAGTGAACAGAAAGTTGCTTTATTCAGCATATGTGTGTCCAAAAACTCAGAGAACAGTAATGCTCCAACAAAGGCCAATGGCCAGTCCATCAAGTAAGTCAATACAGGGTGACAGTGGCAGATGTCACCCTATGCATGCCTGCACTGCTCAAAACCAGGGACAATCCACTAGGAGGGGCAACCGGGGGGGCAGGCCAGGCACCGCAGGGACAGGATCAGGGCTCACCAGGAGGAGGCAGGGAAGGGGTGGTGGGTGCTGGAGAGCCACTGACAACTGCAGTGGAGGTGCCTGACATGGTGTGTGCCGGCACAACTGGGGGCATGGCTCAGATGGTGTGTGTGCCGGCACGACTGCAGTGGACCGTGCAGATGGAGTGGACAGGTCCGCCACTGCAGTGCCCAAGTCAGACAGGGTGGTAGTGGACTCCACTGCAGTGCCTACCTCCAGGGGAGGAGAATGGGGAACAGGCAAGGTGGGCTGGACAGAGGGGGAGGACACCCTCACCACATCAGTGGCACAGACAAGCGCAGCGGGGGGTGTGGTGCCGGGAGAGCAAGTGGCAGGGGGAGAAGGCCGGATCCTCTTGGGGATGGTATATCTGTGGGTGGGGGAACCTGGGGCAGGGTGTGGGGGGGGCACCTGTGGAGTGGGGGCCTGAGGGATGGAGGGAGACCTGGTGCCTGAGCTGCAGGGCGGCGGCGGGGTCTTGCTCTTACGACTCCTGGGGGACTTGCGGTGGGGGCCTCAGTCTGTCTGCGCCTGGGGGAGGGTGTCCGGGGGCGAGGGGCACTCTGCTCCGTGTGGGTGGGCTTCCTCTTCCCCTGGATGCTGGAGCAGCTGGATCATAGGGGATGAGGCCGAGGTCACAGAGGAAGAGCCGCTGTGACTTTGGGGTTGCAGGTGAGGCAAGGGAGGGTGCTTTGGAGGGAGAGGCAACTGAGGACTGTGCAGTGCTTGTGGATGCGTGTGTGTGTTCCAGGGCCCCATCCCCTGTGAGTCTGGTTTCAGTCCCCTGACTGTGCGTGTGTGTGCGTTTTGTTTGTGGCGTGTGTGTCTGTGTGCTGGACGTGTGTGTGCTGGTGTGTGCCTGTGCCGGTGTGTGTGTGCTTGGGACGGGTAAGGTGCTGGGGAGTGTGGATGGAACAGAGGCAGGAGGGGTGAGGGACTGTCTGAGGAGGGACACTGCTGCCGTCAGGGAGGAGTCCATGGACCTATTGCCCCTCTGTAGGTCAGACATGCCCGATGAGATGCCCTCCATGAATGACACCAGCTGAGTCAACAGAGCGGTGTGCGCATGGAGGACACTCAGCATGGCTGTCTGCCCTACATGGAGCTGGCGAAGGAGGTACACAGACTCCTCACTCAGGGCAGCAGGGGACACAGGGGCAGGGGGTGCGGTGCCTGGCCCGAAGGAGACACGCTCCCGAACATGGGAGCCTCCACGGACCTGGGGAATGGGAGCCGATGGGAGGGCGGTGGTGGTGCTGGTGGTGGCGGGGACAGCAACACTAGCTGGGGTGTAGTGGCTGCTGACACCCGCCTCCATAAGGGAGTCATCCTCCGAGCCGCTGTGGTCCTCAGATGAGGTGGATGCTGCTGAGTACTCCTCGGTGTGGCTCCCCTCGCCCTCCGTGCCACTGGGTCCCTCCGACCACTCCTCGGCTGCTGACCCAGTCTGGCTCTCTGGCTCCTCCTGGTCCGTGGAGCTGTCCCCTTCCGTGGCCGTGGATGTATCTGCAATCAATGGGGAAACAGACAGACATCAGTCACCTGCACCAAACGCACACACCACTGTGAGCACAGCACATTACAGAGCAAGCCCTGGCATCATTAGTTGAACATTGCTAAAAGTGCCCTAACTGAACAGGAGAAGCCAATTGTCAGTCTGATGCCAACCATGGCACTCACATCCCACATGGCCTTGCACCCATCTGTCTGGTGTCTGTTGGATAGCAACACCCCAGTGTGGACACATGCACCACCTACACAGTAGTTGGACAGTGCAGAGGACACGGTGTAGCATGTGGACATGCACACATCACAACTCTTGCCACTGAGTCAGTACAGGTTTCCGGATGAAAGGGATGCCCAGAGTCAAATAGGAAATGCATGTGATGCATACCAGTGACAGACACCATGATGCACCCATGTCCTGATAGCCATCGCCACAATGGTGTGCATGTAGCACATGTCACTCCCCTGCAGGATCACCAATAAGTAGACACATGCCATGGCGGAGGCATGACTGCTAAGTCATACATCACTGTCTCAGTGATGTATGACTTGGCAGCCAGACAACAACACTCTGCACTGTGTCACAATAGTAGGTCATGGGAAATGCAAGTCCTGGAGCTGCACAAGTGCACATGTACATCCCCCACACAACACATCATCTTAACCCTCATCTGTCCAGGTCATACCGATTGGACATATGGGAGACCTGTGACACTACCCTCTGAACCTGAGCCCCTCACAATCTGCTGTGAATGGGAAACAGCTGCCTGAACTTCACATTCGCATACCCCAGTCTGCACGGGCAGCTGATTAAACACCTATGTGACACACAAGTATCGTCTCCTATGGTCACATCTCCAGTGGCATGCTGAGTCCCTACCGAGAAACACCCCAGCAGTCCTGGCAACAAATCCACAGCACACTGACACAGAGGCAGACACCTGAGGGGTCAAATCACTGCGCACAACGTGTCAGCTGATACACGGGAGTGGGAGTACAGGTGTATTGGATGGGCTGGAGTAGGCATGACTGTCCTGCCCCACATGAATGAGGGATGAGCCCTGGACAGTGGATAGCTGGCTATGTATGTGTGACACACGTTATCTGCACACTCCTGGGGCCCAAACATTGTTCCCACCCGCTGCATGGGTGTGTGCCAGATACCCCAGGCACATGTGGTGGCTCAGCAAGTGGACCGCATAGCAAAGCAACACGCAGATTACATGTCCGAACACAGGCATTGTGTGAACAATGGACCCACCCATGATGCCCACAACAGAGTCAGGGAAACAGATGCTGTCCCCCACCTTGACTGAAGCAAACTGCAAGGACACAGTCCCAAGTGACACAATTCCCTGAATGTAAGGGCCACACCTGGGTATCAGATGAGGAGTGGGCAGTGCACAATAGAGGGACATGGCTCCTGCACAACATGACTGCTGTACTTTGGCAATTTAACCAGGCCAGAGGAGGGCACATAGCATGTAATACAGAGTTCACAGTGCAGTCTTTGACTCACCCCCTCCTTGCTACTGTCTGGCCTTCAGCTGCCCATCCAGGTCTGGAAACACCACTGCCAGGATCTGGAGCATGTGGGGGGTCAGGGTCCGTGTTCCGCCCCTCCTGCGAGGAGGCGACAGCTTCAGCTGGACCCGTGCAATCCTCCGGGTCCAGCCCCGAAGGTCCTGCCACCTCTTCTGGCAGTTGTGGATCCGGCGCTTGTAGACCCCCACGGACCGGACAGCCCGGACGATGTCCTTCCAGATCTCCTGCTTCCGATGGGCATTAACCTGTGAGGATGACAAAGTGAAAAGGCCATTACTACACATGCAACATATCCATGCATGACACAGTTGTATATACATGTCTCAATCACAGGGGCACATGATGTACACAGGCAGTGCAACGCTGCCCATGGACAGTTTGCCAGAAGTCACTACATGGCATCATTGCATGGGAAGTAAAACCTTGTTCAAATGCACTGTCACTGCACCATACCTGTCCAGTGCATGTCACTACACACTATGGGGGTGACAACTACTCAGTGAGCCTGCTAGCCAGTGGCGTGCAGACTTTCAGCCTTGCTAGTCAGACAAAATGCACATTCAGAAAGGCAGTGCACAGAACACTCACCTGCTCCCCTGGTGTCCCATACAGCTTGCTGTACTGTGGAAGTAGGCTGTCCAGCAGGGCCTGGTTCTCCTAAAGGCTGAAGGCTGGGGCTCTCTCCACAGCACGTGCCATTGCAGGGTCCAGAGGGGGCAGAGACAGCAGCAGTGCAGTGGCAGATGTCGTCCTGGAGCATGTAGTGCAGGCAAGTGAGCTCTCAGGGGAACAGCCAGCAATATATATGTGCTGCAGAGGCAGATACTGTCCCATGTGTCCAAAGTGATAGGTCCAAGTCGTTAGCATCTTCTGAATCTGGCCAATCCATGGAATAGCAGCACCAATACACGCCCACAGCATCCTTCAAATCTTCAACTTCATGACATACATGATTTTGCAACATTGTTGTGGGTGACCAACTGAATTTCCAGCAACCGACTCGCTCGAATTTCGAAACGCGTCCGTTGCCAGGCTAGGCCATTGACAATGGGTGCGCACCGATCGGTCCATTGCGGTTCAACGCGCACAGGGGTACAACGCGCACCCGCACACATTGAATGCAATGGGCCGGCCGGGTGCACCGATCGGTCCATTGCGGTTCAACGCGCACAGGGGTACAACGCGTACCCGCACACATTGAATGCAATGGGCCGGCCGGGTGCACCGATCGGTCCATTGCGGTTCAACGCGCATAGGGGTACAACGCGTACCCGCACACATTGAATGCAATGGGCCGGCCGGGTGCACCGATCGGTCCATTGCGGTTCAACGCGTACAGGGGTACAACGCGTACCCGCACACATTGAATGCAATGGGCCAGCCGGGTGCACCGATCGGTCCTTTGCGGTTCAACGCGTACCCGCACACATTGAATGCAATGGGCCGGCCGGATGCACCGATCGGTCCATTGCTGTTCAACGCATCCCTGTACAAGTGACTGGCATATGTCACCATGCCTGTCTCAGATGAACATATGCCAGCCACAAATAGCTCCCAGGGAGTGAGGGACACACCTACAACACCACAGCCTGTCCAAACTGTATCATAAGGCATGTAAGGCTGCATTTCCTATTGTGTGTATGTTGGTGTACATGTTGTCCTGTGGGTGTCACCTGGGGACAGCCACCCCCAGGCTGTGCACGTGTTCATGGGGACAGGATCCTGGGTGTTACGTGTACATGACCACTGTGATGTGCAACTGTTCATATCTGAGCATGTGCCATGGTCACATTTCACGGTGGTGTATGTGTATGTCATGTCACATACCCCGTGAGTCCCATGTGGGACGGTATGTTTGAGCCAGGGTGACCCAGTGGCACAATAGTGATGGTCCTCCACAGTCTGTGTGCATGTAGTGTTTACAATGTCTCTGATTTCATGTGCACAATGGGAGACAGTCTCCACATCCACGTTGTGTGTGCATGGACTTTGATGTTGTGCGTGTGTGTGTCACAGACGTCCATGTCTGTCCAGCAGAGGCAAGTGGAACCACTACCTGTGGGGGTCATGGTTGTTTTGCTGTGGTGTATACATGATACTCCATGTAATGCCAGTGTCCATGTGGCAATACAGGGTCCCTGGGAATGTACCTGTCGTTGAGCTGTGATGCCTGGGGCACATCTGTCCTCACATGTCACTGTGGGGGGTGATTGTGACATGGCAGCAGGAGATGGGAACTGTGACACGGCCTCATGATATCCAATGGGCCAACCTGGGACTTATTGATGCCACTTGTTGAACCGTGATGACAGATGTTGGCCATGTATGTACCATACATGTCCTTACGGAACTGCACACTTCATGTAGTTGTGCCTCATAATGATGTATGATGTGATATTGAGTGTGTTCAATGCCGCATATGTGGGGTGACTGACAATCTTGCTTTCTTCTCCTCTGCACTGCAGGGCTTCTGCTGTCCATAGACCATTCCGAGACCTGGCAACGATGGTGGAACGGGACAGCATCCGACGGTACCGCTTCACCAGGCAGCTGATTGAGGATTTGGCAGTGCAGTTGGCCCCACATTTGCAGCCTGGCCGGCCGTATCCTACAGCGCTGACCCCCAAGGTGAAGGTGATGGCAGCCCTACACTTCTTTGCCACCGGTACCTTTCAACATACTGTGGCGACTGCTGGTGGGATGTCACAGACCATGTTCAGCCGTGTGCTCCGCGATGTTTTGGAGGCAATGTTGCTATACCTGAACTGGTACATCTATTTCCCTAGACTGCAACGACTCACTGACGTGAAGAGTGACTTCTATGCCCTGGGGAGGATGCCGCATGTCATTGGCTCCATTGATGGGACACATGTGGCTTTGGTACCACCACAAAGCGATACCAAAGGGGATGATGGACGGAGCGTTAGAGCAAATCAAACACTCACCCCCAGTCAACTGATCTGGGTTTAATCCATCATCATTCTTTAGCTCACTCCACCACCCCAGTTCAGACATGGCCATATGCAAATCAGTCTGACCCTGTGCCTCATGGGAACAGTCCAGCCCGAACTGCCAAGCCATGTCTTTCCTGGACCGGAAACAAGCATCCTGGGACTGGTTTCGGGTTCATAACCCTCATCAGCCAGGCTATCTTGAATCCAGTGGCAAAGTGAGCAAGGGACCCACGTCTGGGCATACCCTGCCAACTTAGGGTGAACAAAGCGATACCAAAGGGGATGATGGACGGAGCGTTAGAGCAAATCAAACACTCACCCCCAGTCAACTGATCTGGGTTTAATCCATCATCATTCTTTAGCTCACTCCACCACCCCAGTTCAGACATGGCCATATGCAAATCAGTCTGACCCTGTGCCTCATGGGAACAGTCCAGCCCGAACTGCCAAGCCATGTCTTCCATGGACCGGAAACAAGCATCCTGGGACCGGTTTCGGGTTCATAACCCTCATCAGCCAGGCTATCTTGAATCCAGTGGCAAAGTGAGCAAGGGACCCACGTCTGGGCATACCCTGCCAACTTAGGGCGAACAAAGCGATACTCAAAGGGGATGATGGACGGAGAGTTAGAGCAAATCAAACACTCACCCCCAGTCAACTGATCTGGGTTTAATCCATCATCATTCTTTAGCTCACTCCACCACCCCAGTTCAGACATGGCCATATGCAAATCAGTCTGACCCTGTGCCTCATGGGAACAGTCCAGCCCGAACTGCCAAGCCATGTCTTCCCTGGACCGGAAACAAGCATCCTGGGACCGGTTTCGGGTTCATAACCCTCATCAGCCAGGCTATCATGAATCCAGTGGCAAAGTGAGCAAGGGACCCACGTCTGGGCATACCCTGCCAACTTAGGGCGAACAAAGCGATACTAAAGGGGATGATGGACGGAGCGTTAGAGCAAATCAAACACTCACCCCCAGTCAACTGATCTGGGTTTAATCCATCATCATTCTTTAGCTCACTCCACCACCCCAGTTCAGATATGGCCATATGCAAATCAGTCTGACCATGTGCCTCATGGGAACAGTCCAGCCCGAACTGCCAAGCCATGTCTTCCCTGGACCGGAAACAAGCATCCTGGGACCGGTTTCGGGTTCATAACCCTCATCAGCCAGGCTATCTTGAATCCAGTGGCAAAGTGAGCAAGGGACCCACGTCTGGGCATACCCTGCCAACTTATGGCGAACAAAGCGAGTACCAAAGGGGATGATGGACGGAGCGTTAGAGCAAATCAAACACTCACCCCCAGTCAACTGATCTGGGTTTAATCCATCATCATTCTTTAGCTCACTCCACCACCCCAGTTCAGACATGCCCATATGCAAATCAGTCTGACCCTGTGCCTCATGGGAACAGTCCAGCCCGAACTGCCAAGCCATGTCTTCCCTGGACCGGAAACAAGCATCCTGGGACCGGTTTCGGGTTCATAACCCTCATCAGCCAGGCTATCTTGAATCCAGTGGCAAAGTGAGCAAGGGACCCACGTCTGGGCATACCCTGCCAACTTAGGGCGAACAAAGCGATACCAAAGGGGATGATGGACGGAGCGTTAGAGCAAATCAAACACTCACCCCCAGTCAACTGATCTGGATTTAATCCATCATCATCTTTAGCTCACTCCACCACCCCAGTTCAGACATGGCCATATGCAAATCAGTCTGACCCTGGGCGTCATGGGAACAGTCCAGCCCGAACTGCCAAGCCATGTCTTCCCTGGACCGGAAACAAGCATCCTGGGACCGGTTTCGGGTTCATAACCCTCATCAGCCAGGCTATCTTGAATCCAGTGGCAAAGTGAGCAAGGGACCCACGTCTGGGCATACCCTGCCAACTTAGGGCGAACAAAGCGATACTCAAAGGGGATGATGGACGGAGCGTTAGAGCAAATCAAACACTCACCCCCAGTCAACTGATCTGGGTTTAATCCATCATCATTCTTTAGCTCACTCCACCACCCTAGTTCAGACATGGCCATATGCAAATCAGTCTGACCCTGTGCCTCATGGGAACAGTCCAGCCTGAACTGCCAAGCCATGTCTTCCCTGGACCGGAAACAAGCATCCTGGGACCGGTTTCAGGTTCATAACCCTCATCAGCCAGGCTATCTTGAATCCAGTGGCAAAGTGAGCAAGGGACCCACGTCTGGGCATACCCTGCCAACTTACGGCGAACAAAGCGATACCAAAGGGGATGATGGACGGAGCGTTAGAGCAAATCAAACACTCACCCCCAGTCAACTGATCTGGGTTTAATCCATCATCATTCTTTAGCTCACTCCACCACCCCAGTTCAGACATGGCCATATGCAAATCAGTCTGACCCTGTGCCTCATGGGAACAATCCAGCCCGAACTGCCAAGCCATGTCTTCCCTGGACCGGAAACAAGCATCCTGGGACCGGTTTCGGGTTCATAACCCTCATCAGCCAGGCTATCTTGAATCCAGTGGCAAAGTGAGCAAGGGACCCACGCCTGGGCATACCCTGCCAACTTAGGGCGAACAAAGCGATACTAAAGGGGATGATGGACGGAGCGTTAGAGCAAATCAAACACTCAACCCCAGTCAACTGATCTGGGTTTAATCCATCATCATTCTTTAGCTCACTCCACCACCCCAGTTCAGACATGGCCATATGCAAATCAGTCTGACCCTGTGCCTCATGGGAACAGTCCAGCCCGAACTGCCAAGCCATGTCTTCCTGAACCGGAAACAAGCATCCTGGGACCGGTTTCGGGTTCATAACCCTCATCAGCCAGGCTATCTTGAATCCAGTGGCAAAGTGAGCAAGGGACCCACGCCTGGGCATACCCTGCCAACTTAGGGCGAACAAAGCGATACTCAAAGGGGATGATGGACGGAGCGTTAGAGCAAATCAAACACTCAACCCCAGTCAACTGATCTGGGTTTAATCCATCATCATTCTTTAGCTCACTCCACCACCCCAGTTCAGACATGGCCATATGCAAATCAGTCTGACCCTGTGCCTCATGGGAACAGTCCAGCCCGAACTGCCAAGCCATGTCTTCCCTGGACCAGAAACAAGCATCCTGGGACCGGTTTCGGGTTCATAACCCTCATCAGCCAGGCTATCTTGAATCCAGTGGCAAAGTGAGCAAGGGACCCATGTCTGGGCATACCCTGCCAACTTAGGGCGAACAAAGCGATACCAAAGGGGATGATGGACGGAGCGTTAGAGCAAATCAAACACTCAACCCCAGTCAACTGATCTGGGTTTAATCCATCATCATTATTTAGCTCACTCCACCACCCCAGTTCAGACATGGCCATATGCAAATCAGTCTGACCCTGTGCCTCATGGGAACAGTCCAGCCCGAACTGCCAAGCCATGTCTTCCCTGAACCGGAAACAAGCATCCTGGGGACCGGTTTCGGGTTCATAACCCTCATCAGCCAGGCTATCTTGAATCCAGTGGCAAAGTGAGCAAGGGACCCACGTCTGGGCATACCCTGCCAACTTAGGGCGAACAAAGCGATACCAAAGGGGATGATGGACGGAGCGTTAGAGCAAATCAAACACTCACCCCCAGTCAACTGATCTGGGTTTAATCCATCATCACTTTTAGCTCACTCCACCACCCCAGTTCAGACATGGCCATATGCAAATCAGTCTGACCCTGTGCCTCATGGGAACAGTCCAGCCCGAACTGCCAAGCCATGTCTTCCTGGACCGGAAACAAGCATCCTGGGACTGGTTTCGGGTTCATAACCCTCATCAGCCAGGCTATCTTGAATCCAGTGGCAAAGTGAGCAAGGGACCCACGTCTGGGCATACCCTGCCAACTTAGGGCGAACAAAGCTGATACCAAAGGGGATGATGGATGTAGAGCAAATCAAACACTCACCTCAGTCAACTGATCTGGGTTTAATCCATCATCATTCTTTAGCTCACTCCACCACCTAGCTTCAGACATGGCCATATGCAAATCAGTCTGACTCTGTGCTCATGGGAACAGTCCAGCCTGAACTGCCAAGCCATGTCTTCCTGGACCGGAAACAAGCATCCTGGGACCGGTTTCGGGTTCATAACCCTCATCAGCCAGGCTATCTTGAATCCAGTGGCAAAGTGAGCAAGGGACCCATGTCTTGTTTCCGGTCCAGGGAAGACATGGCTTGGCAGTTTGGGCTGGACTGTTCCCATGAGGCACAGGGTCAGACTGATTTGCATATGGCCATGTCTGAACTGGGGTCGTGGAGTGAGCTAAAGAATGATGATGGATTAAACCCAGATCAGTTGACTGGGGGTGAGTGTTTGATTTGCTCTAACGCTCCGTCCATCGTCCCCTTTGGTATCGCTTTGTTCGCCCTAAGTTGGCAGGGTATGCCCAGACGTGGGTCCCTTGCTCACTTTGCCACTGGATTCAAGATAGCCTGGCTGATGAGGGTTTTGAACCCGAAACCGGTCCCAGGATGCTTGTTTCCCGGTCCAGGGAAGACATGGCTTGGCAGTTCGGGCTGGACTGTTCCCATGAGGCACAGGGTCAGACTGATTTGCATATGGCCATGTCTGAACTGGGGTGGTGCAGTGAGCTAAAGAATGATGATGGATTAAACCCAGATCAGTTGACTGGGGGTGAGTGTTTGATTTGCTCTAACGCTCCGTCCATCATCCCCTTTGGTATCGCTTTGGTACCACCACAGGCACATGAACAGGCCTACCGTAACCGCAAACACTACCACTCGGTCAATGCACTGGTGGTGTGTCTTGCAGATATGACCATCTCACACGTGTGTGCCCGTTTCCCTGGTTCAGCACACGATGCCTTTGTGATGAGGAGTAGTCGCATCCCCAGGATGATGGCACAGATGCAGAACCAGCGTGCCTGGCTTGTCGGTGTGTACTGACTTTGTGCCATTGTGTGTGATCTGATCTGTAGTATTCCGCCCACTTTTCCAAGTCAGCTAATGTGCACTTGTCTGTCCGTAGGTGACTCGGGATACCCCAACATGCCGTGGTTGCTGACACCCCTCAGGAACCCTGTGACACCAGCCCAGATGCGCTACAATGAGGCACATGGTCGGACCAGGAGAGTGATTGAGCGGACATTTGGTCTCCTGAAGAGCCGCTTCCGCTGCCTCGACAAGACAGGAGGGTCCCTCCCATATGCCCCAGCGAAGGTGTGCAAGATTATCATTGTCTGCTGCATGCTCCACAACCTGGCAGTGCGGAAGGAGTTGCCTCTCATCCAGGATGACAATGACCAACATCCGCCACCTGTGGAGGATCCTGGCCTGGACCACGATGCCAGTGATGATGATGATGATGATGGTGATGTCCGCACACAGCTCATCACCAACTTCTTTAGCTGAATGTGAGTATCCTGAGGTGTCATGTCAATGATGTGAGTTGGCATGATATGTGTAGGTGGTGCTCTGGTGCTGTTTGAGTGTGTCCATGGGCTACTTGACTGGATGTGTGTAGCGATGTGTGCTTACAGGTGGTCTGTACTCCCCAACAGTGTTGACATGCTAACTTGGTTCTGGGTGGGTATCTTGTAACATGTATTGTGCATGAGTTTTGCTGTTCTGTCCTGTCCTCCATTGCTTTTGACTGTGTGTCATTTCTGTCCTTCACAGGGTACTTTCAGATTCGTTTGGTCAACTGTGTCCACCGACGACGTCATTGTACTTCCAGGGTGGTAGCTGTTGTGTCCCTACAGGTGATGTGCGCCACACCCATGGACTTCCTTCCTTCTACAGTTGTTGACTGTGTGCCCGCTGCCAGGTGGGATTACCTTGCATCTGTAGTGGTTACGACATGTTGCAACTGTGTAATAAACCTGTGCTTCACTTTGTGATGTGCGTTGTCTGTGGTCACACATTTGACTGCCATTTGCTTACTGCACCTGTGGGCTACTTGACTGCAACTGGGTATAGGTGTGGTGTCTGTGCATTGCACCGTCTTTCCTGGCAACATCAGTGTAGGCAATGAGTCAGATGGCCTAGGTGTGTATGTGTTGTGTAGCCCTGGTGGTGTGTCTCCCTCATATGTGTCACGTTGCCATTACTCACATGCCTGTGTTGTACTTGCTGTTGCAGTTCGCATACACAGTGTAATTTTGCAGTTCATCATCCCCATGACAGCACCCACGTTGGAATCACAACAGAGGAAAGTATGGTGTATTAGTGTGTTTATTGTGATACATTTGTGTGAATAGTGCACAGGATGGTTAGTGCTGTACATTTATATTGCAATCAGAAGTTCCTAGATGAATTGAAAGTCCTGGTAGACAAAATCCCCATTATCGGGGCCACAGTTGTCTGAGACATTGGTCCAACTTGTACTCCCCATGTCATGTGTGGGAGTTGTGTTGCCGTCAACAGGGTGAACAGTTTGCGCACAAAGGTGAACATCCAGAACAGGTTCAGGCTTCCTGGGGGTTGCACTTGGCCATCGGCCTCTCACTTGCCCCTCCTCGGACAACCCTCTTCTTTGGGGGGGCCCTCAAGTTCAGGCTGCTGCGGTGCAGGGGACTCTCCGCTAGAGTCATCCTCCCTCCCTGTGGCAGTTGCAGTTGTTCCGGCACCAGATGTTGTTGGCACACAGGGAGGTGTAGACTGGTTGCTGGTCATCTGGCGGAGGCATTGTAATATGCCCCTATTCACCGCCGTCATCTCTTGCAGTGTGTCCCACTTGGACTCCACGCGGGACATGTGTGAGTCCAAGCGGGCATGATGGGCAGCCTGCTGCTCTTTGATGTCCCGGAGGAGCCCCACTACCTGGCTGAGATCTCCGGTGCTGGACTGGTACGCATCGGCTATGCGTGCCAGTTGTGGGTCATCATGCACACCAGACACCTCTGCAAGCAGCGACCTCTGTCTCCCACCCCTCCCACCACACCTGCCGACATGTGCAGTGCGTGCAGTGGCACGCACAGATGACCCTGGTCCCCCTTGGGGGTTGGTGGTGGTGGTGGTGTCCATGGCCCCACGTTGGTCCAGGGTCCCTGTGCTGGTGGTGCTCCTTGTTCTGTCCATGTCGGCAGGGATGGTATTTGTGGTGACAGTCGTTGGAGGGGTGGGTGCAGGGGGTGCAGCTGGTGGTCCTGCTGGTGCTGCAGCTGGTGGTCCTGCTGGTGCTGCATGTTGACTTGCACCGGAGGTGCCAGGTTGGTCTTCTGAATCCGAGGAGGGCAGAGGCTGTTCGACACCAGTGAGCTCCGTATCCTCTTGAGCCTGGGACTGGGACTCCTCAGCGTCTGCTGCTGTGTCCCCATCATCACCTATTTTTGGGAGACACACACAATGTATGTTATGTATCTGCAGGCATCAATGGTTGACACACCTGACAGTTGTGACTGTGCCTCTGGGTGCGGGCCTGTACATTGCATTGTCCTAAGTTGTCACAGTCAGGGGTTGATATTGGTGTAGCACATTGTCCTGCATTATTTGGGCATTTCTAGGTATTTGTTGGGGTGTGAACATGGTCTGCATTGGTTGTATTTGGTTGACAGCCGGCCCTCCTTCCCACCCAGCCAGTCAGTTATCCCACCATGGACTCTGCTTGCATTGCAGGGAGTGAAAGTTGTCTTTCAAGATGTCAGTCAGTGGTGTCCTGCTGTTGGTTGTTGCACAGTTGCCAGCGGGGCCTTGTGCTCCCCACAGCAGTTGCCAGTGTCAGCCATCTTGTCAGTTGTTTTCCACTCCCTGTGATGTGAGCATGGTTCAGGGTGGTGTTGATGGGACAGTTGTGGGGGTAAGCTATGTCTGTGACTATGACTCCCATCATGCTATTGCCTCCACCCCACTTCCCAGCATTCCCATACTTACTTGCTTTTGTGCGGAGTTCAGTGTGTGTGGGTGTGAGAGCAATGGCAAGATGGCTGACAGTGGTGTCCTGCTGTTGGTTGGTGTGCAGTTCCCAGCATGCCCTTGTGCTCCCCACAACACAGCACCAGTGTCAGACATCTTTGATGGGCCTTTCCACTCTCTGTGGGATGTGCATGCGTGAGTGTGAGCTTGCTGGGCCATGTGGGTGGGGGATGTTGAGCTGTGACTACGACTCCCATCATGCTATTGCCTCCACCCCCCTTCCCAGCATGCCCATGCTTCCTTCCTTTTGACTCTGCTTCCCTGTGGGGTGGGGTGCCTGTGCTGACAGGATGGCTGGGAGTGTTGTCCTGGCAGTTGTTTGGCTAAAAGTCCCAAGAGTGTCCATGTGCTTCACACAACATAACCCAGGGTGGTGGTTCTTTGTGGGATCTTGAGTTAGGATGTGAGGCATTGCATTCTCCCAGGTGGGTTATGTGGAGTTTGTGTTGAGGGTGTGTGTGAGGGGAGGTGCTTGTGACTATGGTCAGTGCTGCAAGTCCTCCTTCCCACCCAGCCAGATATCCCACCATGGAACGTGCTTGCATTGCAGGGAGTGGAAGTTGTCTTTCAGGATGTCAGTCAGTGGTGTCCTGCTGTTGGTTGTTGCACAGTTGCCAGCAGGGCATTGTGCTCCCCACAGCAGTAGCAAGTGTCAGCCATCTTGTGAGTCCTTTTCCACTCCCTGTGATGTGAGCATGGTTGTGAGTGGTGTTGATGGGCCAGTTGTGAGGCTGAGCAATATCTGTGCCTACTACTCCCATCATGATATTGCCTCCACCCCCCTTCCCAGCATGCCCATGCTTCCTTCCTTTTGACTCTGCTTCCCTGTGGTGTGGGCTGCCTGTGCTGACAGGATGGCTGGGAGTGTTGTCCTGGCAGTTGTTTGGCTAAAAGTCCCAAGAGTGTCCCTGTGCTTCACACAACATAACCCAGGGTGGTGGTTCTTTGTGGGATCTTGAGTTAGGATGTGAGGCATTGCCTTCTCCCAGGTGGGTTATGTGGAGTTTGTGTTGAGGGTGTGTGTGAGGGGAGGTGCTTGTGACTATGGTCAGTGCTGCAAGTCCTCCTTCCCACCCAGCCAGATATACCACCATGGAACGTGCTTGCATTGCAGGGAGTGGAAGTTGTCTTTCAGGATGTCAGTCAGTGGTGTCCTGCTGTTGGTTGTTGCACAGTTGCCAGCAGGGCCTTGTGCTCCCCACAGCAGTAGCCAGTGTCAGCCATCTTGTGAGTCCTTTTCCACTCCCTGTGATGTGCGCATGGTTCATGGTGGTGTTGATGGGACAGTTGTGGGGGTGAGCAATATCTGTGACTACGACTCCCATGATGCTATTGGCTACACTGACTTGCCCAGCATACACAGAATTCCTTTCTTTCAGTGGTCTTCACTGTGTGTTGGTGTTGTAGTGGTGGCTACATGTCTGGATGTGTTTGTTAGTTATATTTGTGCCACTGCCTAGCTGTAGTTGTAGTTGTGTTTGTACATGTGATGACACGGTTAAATGTAACTTTGAGATGGCATGTGTTGTGTTTATCTGACTGACATACACATTTTGTGATGATTCTGTTCTGGTTGCTGTGTAATTGCTAAGAGTGCATGGTTTGACTCTCCCCTTGACAGTGATGTGTGTGTATTGTGGCAGAATATTGTGTACATTTGTTGTGTACTCACCAGGCTCTGGGATGTTTTCTAGTCCATAGACGCTCACTGGCGGAAGGATGGCCCGCACCTTCTCCTCCCAGGGCCTGAAGTATACTGGCTTGGCAGGAGGGCCACTGCTGGTGTGTTGGCTCAGGAGGTAGTCCTTCTTCAGCAGCTCCCGTACCCTCCTGCACACGTCATACCACCTGTTCTGGATGTCAGTCTTTGTGCGCAGACATGGTGATTGTGCGTTCACCCTGTTGATGATCCTCTCCCACATCTTTGTTTTCTGGGAGATGGGTGTCTGTTGGACCAGTGCGCCAAACAGCTGTGGCTCTACCCTGAGGATCTCGTCTACCAGGACTTCCAATTCACAATCTAGGAACTTGTGATTCTTCTTTGGGGGCATGGTGATGGGTGGTGATGGTGAGTGATGTGTGTGTTGGTGTGCAGGTGAAGGTGTGTGAGTGTGTGTTTTGCTGGGTGTATGTGAGGTAGCTATTTGTTGGTGTGCTGATGGTGTGTGGCTTGTGTGAGGGATGAGCTGTGGGTGTGTGGTTGCTGTCTGTTGAGTGCTGGCAGGTGAATAGCATTTGCAAAGGATCATGGTTGGGATTTGTGTCCTTTATATGGGTGGAGTTGTGGGTGTGTCTTTGTTCTCTGTCCCCACCCCCCAGTATTTATTGGCTTTGTAATTGCTTGTTTGGCCTTTTTTGTGTATTTTCCCTTAGTACTGTCTGTGCATGTTGGAGACGTTCTTGTGACCGAGTCGGACCCTGCAGTTGTCTCGTACGGTCTTCTCCGTTTCGCTCACGCTGTGTTTGTGCTATTTTCTATGCTGCGTACGCGTCGGTCGCGGTGTTTTGTGTTACTTCGGCTCGCAGTTTTGTATGCGTGTCGGTCGTACGGCTTGTCCTTCGTACGACTCGGTCGTGGTTTTCGCGCCTTGCATCGTACTTTGCGGTTTGGAGTTCGCGGGTACGTTTCGGTCGGATTTGTTCCGGATGCGTGTCGGTCGGTTCGATTTGCGTGTTTTTCCGGCCGGATTGCTGTTTTCCGTGCGGCTCGGTCGCTCGGCTTGGGTTCCGTACGTGTCGGTCGGATTTTGCACGCTTTGCATCGTACTTGGCGGGTCGGGCGCCACAGGTACGTGTCGGTCGGAATTAATTCCGGCTCCGAGTCGGTCGGTGCTTTTTCCGGCCCGAATCGGAATCGACCCCTCTGTGTTTTTCATATGGGCTGGTGTTTTTAAATACCGCCTCTAGCTGTGTTATTTTTCGAGCCACCCAGAATGGCATTTGTTCACGTTTAGTGGGCATTTTACCTATCACTGCGTGTAATGTTTGTGGTGTAATTTTAGTTGTTGATGTTTGAGTCGGTCCTGTTGGTGTAGCCGTTGCTGGCTGAACTGTGAGTATTCTCATCACGAACTGTGTCATGTTTCTGTACAGTCTTATTAACTCTTTATGAAGTGTTAATAAGTCTCCAGCTGGCATTGTTTCAATGTCAGGATGTGGTGTGTAGGCTGCTAATACTGGCCATGTTGCTCCGTCTCTTCTGAGCGGACTGAGTCTTACTTTATTTCTTGAATGGGTTAGAGCGCCTTTAAACCAGTATAAATGCTCCTGGCAAGTGAGCGGAATTTCAATGTCCTCATACGGACAATATTCGTTCGGTATTTCATCTTCTGTGTAGTAATGAAATGTCTTTGTTCGTGCATTTGCCTGTGGGACTGTAACCCATGAATAGAATACCTCTGTTCTGAAATGTTTCGTGTGCCTCAATCACGAAGGTTACTGGCCCACCCCTAGCTGTTAAACCATATCAAGCTAGTTTTAGGGTGATGGCATTTCTAACATTTTCTGTAATTTGCATTGCATCTGCATCTTCTTCTTCGGCTGAGAGATTTAGCTCATGTACAGCATTATCCACTTGCTCAGTCATTATTTTAGTGAGAAGAGTTTTTCAAGGGAACTAAGATAAGGTGTTATGCACAATAGGAACAATGTGTCCTTCAAGCTTGTTTAACCAACAGCCAATACATAGGATTTTTGCCTACTCAACTGCGGCAGATTTTTGTTCCCTCCCACTCCAGACGTCTCTGGGGAAATGTGAGTAGGGATCTCTGAGAATAGCACGACTGAACTATTCAGATTTGACCGTTAAATAAGTACCCAACCAACGTGGGGTGCCATGTCGTGTAGTTCCTATAAAACCTATATAGGATCTGCGCGTTTGGGCAACATACACTGCGGGCTTGGTGTCCAGACTGATTCCAAACACCCCCACCGGGTATGTTGGCCTGTATACCAGCTAGCTCACAGTGCCACTGGAAACTCCTCTTAACAAGGAGAGAATAGTTCTTGGCAACTATCGAACATGACAACCCAGATCCCTCAGGGCCATGTAAACAGTGCACTACTTTTCGCTCAGTCACTCGTGCTTACATAGTCTCAGAGAGATACACAGAATAAACGTTATGGACTTTTTCAATAAGTATTTATTGAACAGTCATTATTCTAGTGTAAAATCGGTGTGCTGAAACAACCACTAGACAGTAACAGATATAAATGATTAGAAGCACTAAGAAAGTAAAAGGATGGTAGATTTCTACAGTTTTGCTATAACCATGAATACAGGCAAGTATATAAAATACATGACAATAAAATGCGTACTCCTACGATGCAATCCTAACTAGATGTACCTAAGTGTACCTAGCATGTGTGTAGGTGTTAAGCCAAGAATCCCTCTAGGATAAAGTCAACCCCATTCCCTGAAGTGAGAGACTGTGGGACCCCGTCTTGGTCTCGAGTTGGACACCCCGCAAGGGATGTTAGACCATTGCAAGCTGAAGTATCTGCATGCAGGAGCCTCAGCGTATCGCCTCAGTGTGTCTGCAGGGAAGTCCTGATCTCCTCTGCGTGTCTCAGCAAGATGTGATGTTTATATACCCAAAGGTCTCCCCGGGGGTTCTACCTTGCTGTGCCACTTGTCGGACTTAGGATGATGTTGGGAATGAACTTTATACATAGTTATTATACAGGAGATGGTAGTCCTGCTGAGTTTCCGAGAATCCTCATGCATAATGTATGAGGCCTTTACCAGGGAAAATCCTGTGTTCTGTGTGCAGTGTCGTATCTAGATAAAAGGTCAGTCCCTAAGAACCGTTATGTATGTAATGTAGGGAAGGATATAGGTGAAGGGTTAGGATGTTACCTGAGCCTATATTGGGGTACCTCTATGGAATATAAAACCTTATCTCATTAGGAGATAGAGAGATGGTCCAGGAAACCTGCCTGCCGTATAACACTAAAAAGTACCTGCAGTGGGTGACCATCAATAGGAGGAGGGTGGAAGCTCTGAGAGACGCAAGAGCCAGTGTGACATCTGTCAGGTGTCAATGGGTGTCTGAGGAGCAGGTCATCCAGAATGTACCTCACCCCTTAGTTGCTGCAGACAACTCTGAGCACCTGTGTAAGGTGGCGCATGTTCCCTTTGAGTGGGGGGGTCTCAGGTCCTTTGAAGCTCATTGTGAGTCCATCCATGCTTGTTGACTGTCTGCATGGCAGTGACCTGGAGAGTTACCCTTGGAAGGAGGTGGAACACTGTGCTCATTTGGAGATGCTGGGTCTGCCTGAGTGGGCATGTGTGACCACTTGGTCAATGGCAGCCAGTAGGGGTAATCAAGAAGACCTGGAGCCTGAAACAGTGGCCCAGGTGCATGCCAGAAAGAGAAGGGGCAGGGGGCATGGGAAACCCACCACAGAATTCCCCACGGTCCAGTAGGAGCCATACCTTGAGGGGGATGCCCTGGAACCTACAGGGGAGCAAGTGGCCGAAGTGGGAGAACTGCCTGAGCTGACCCATTGGCAGCAGGAAGGAGGCCCCACCAGGGCGGAATTCCGCAAGGCGCAGATGGAGTGTCCTACTCTTGAGGGTTTGCGGCAGCAGGCTGCAAACCAGGCAGCAGGTGATCAGACCAGATCACATTGGATTTATTGGGAGAATGGTCTCCTATACAGTGAGCTTAAGGTTGCTGAACCTGGGTCAGCCCATGTGCTGGTGGTACCCCAGTGCTTCAGGACCTTCCTACTTGGTCTGTCTAGCTCATGATGTGCCTTGGGCAGGACATTTGGGGCGCGACAAGACCTTTCACAGGCTTGTCACCCCCTTCTTTTGTCCCAAATGCGGTAGAGCACTGACACACATTGTAGGACTTGCCAGACTTGCCAGGCAAGCAGCAAGCGTGGAGGGAAGTATAAGGCTTCCCTCTAAACCTTTCCTGTGGTGAGCACCCCTTTCGAGCTGGTGGGCATTGATATTGTGGGGCCACTGGAACCCAAGACAGCCTTAGGCAACAAGTATATCTTGGTCTTGGTGGACCATGCCACCCGGTACCAGGAAGCTGTCCCTCTCAGAACAATCCTGGTCCCTATGGTGAGCTGTGCATTGATGGGGATCTTTTCCTATGTGGGGTTGCCTATAGAGGTGGTCTCTGACCGTGACACAAGCTTCATATCCAGGTATATGATGTCATTGGGGGAGGAGTGCAGTGTAATGTACAAATTCATGACTCCTTACCATAGCCAAGGAAATGGGTTGGTTGAGAGATTCAACCAAAACCTGAAAGGGTCTTACAGAACCCATGCAACATAAGTGGGATGTCTTCTTACCATGCCTTCTGTTTGCCTACAGGGAGGTACTGCAGAAATCCTTAGGGTTCAGTCCATTTGAATTACTGTATGGGCACCCTGTGAGAGGGCCTCTCAGTCTAGTGAAGGAGGGCTGGGAGAAAACTCCTGGTAAGACCCCCCCCACAATGTGTTCAGCTATATGCTGGCCTTCAGGAACCAGACTCTTCAGGAAACTCACTCAGGCGAACCTGGAAGCCAGCCAGGAGGAGATGAAACAATGGTACAACCAGAAAGCCACTCTGGATGAGTTTCAGCCTGGCCAAAAAGTGTGGGTGATGGCACCAGTGGAGCCCTTATCACTCCAAGACAAGTGGACTGGGCCATTTGAGGTGGTAGAGTGCAAGCGTGAAGTAACCTACTTGGTGAACTTGCAGACTCCTAGGAACCCTTTGAGGGTCCTGCATGTGAATCACCTCAAACCTCCCTTTGAGAGGTCTGAAGTGACAATGCTCCTGGCTACAAATGATGGAATGGAAGAGGAGAGTGATCCTCTCCCTAACCTCCTGTCTGCCAAGGAACATGATGGGTCAGTGGATGGTGTGAACCTCTCTCCCACCCTGACCCCAGAGCAGCAGAGGGACTGTCGCCAGGTGCTGGGACAGTTTGCCTACCTGTTCTCCATGACTGCAGGAATCACCGATTGGTGTGTCCATGATGTGGACACTGGGGACATACCTGTAAAACACAAAATTTACAGATTAACTGACAAAGTCAGGGCCAGCATTAAGGAAGAAGCTTCCAAAATGTTGGCGTTAGGGGTGATAGAGCCCTCCAGCATCCCCATGGCTAGCCCAGTGGTCTTGGTTCCGAAAGTTGCTGCACCCGGTGCCACTCCTGAACTCCGGTTCTGTGTGGACTACCGTGGGCTCAATGCCATCATCAGGACTGGTGCGCACCCCATCCACAGAGCTGATGAGCTCATTGATCAGTTGGGAGCTGTCCGGTACCTTAGTACGTTTGATCTAACATCTGAATACTGGCAGATTGCCTTGACTGATGGGGCAAGAGAGAGTTCTGTGTTCTCAATGCCAGAGAGGCACTAACAGTTCTGTGTCATGCCCTTTGGGTTGAAGAATGCCCTGCCATATTCCAGAGACTGGTCAAGCAGGTGCTGTTCGGGTTGGAGGAATTCAGCGCTGCCTACCTGGATGACATTGCTGTGTTCAGCTCCAGCTGAGAGAAACATTTGCAACACTGCTGTGAAGTGTTGAAGGCTCTGCAGAAGGTAGGCCTCACTATCAAGGCCAGTAAGTGCCAGATAGGGCAGGGATCTGTGGTGTACTTAGGGCAACAGGTAGGAAGTGGCCATGTGGTGCCCCTACAGCCTAAGATCAACACCATTCTGGCTTGGGAGCCCCCCAAGACCCAGACTGAGGTGAGGGCATTTTTAGGTCTCACCGCGTACTACAGTTTGTCAAGGGGTATGGCAACATTGCTGGCCCCTTGACAGAGCTGACTTCAAGGAAGCAGCCAAAGAAAGTGGTCTGGACCGATGTCTGTCAGACCGCTTTTGATGCCCTGAAATCTGTCATGTGCATGGCGCCCGTGCTCAAGGCACCGAACTTCTCCCAAGAGTTTGGTGTGCAGACAGATGCTTCAGAGCATGGTGTTGGAGCAGTACTCTCACAGTTGAACAACAAGGGCTTGGACCAACCCGTAGCTTTCATTAGTAGGAGGCTACCTCGCAGGGAACAGAGGTGGAGTGCAATTGAAAGAGAAGCTTTGGCTGTGGTCTGGGCGCTGAAGAAGATAAGACCCTACTTGTTTGAGTGAGACTCACTTTCGGCTTCAGATAGATCACAGGCCCCTCAGATGGTTGATGCAAATGAGGGGTGAGAATCTAAAAATGTTGAGGTAGTCCATCTCCCAACAGGGAATGGACTTTACAGTGGAACACCGCCCTGGTACATAACACACCAATGCTGATGGTCTGTCTAGATTCTTCCGCCTTAGTGATGAGAGTTTCCTTTGGACCAAGTTATTTGAAACCTTTTAAAAGTCATATTCTTATTTATGTATGTTGGATTTTTGTCATTTTGGTCTTGTTGATTTAAGGTAAAGATACTTTATTTTCTTAAACTGGTGTGGTGGCCATTTTTGGTGTTATCACTGTGTTACTGTGTGTTTTGAGTACAAATACTTTACACATTGCCTTTGGGATAAGCCTGTCTGCTCGTGCCAAGCTACCAAGGGGGTGAGCAGGGGTTATCTATAGTGTGTATCCCCCTTACCCTGAATAGAAGCAAGGGTCCGTACTTGGACAAAGGAACCTACCTCTGCCAACTAGAGACCCCCAGTTCTAACAGGGGTACATTTCCAAAAATGTGCAATACAAAGCAGACAAGGTTTAAAATAGAGTTACATAATGCACAGGTGAGGTGTGGCCAGGCTGGTGAGCTGTCAGAGCCCTTCCCCATGAGTACAGGGCTAAGACTGGGCTGTGTACTAGCCCCAACACTCTTTTCCCTTTACATCAACGGCCTTATATACTGTTCTGGGCAGATTGATACCGATGCCCCTAGACTGACGAGCATGAGGATTCCTGCCCTCATGTTCGCTGACGACATTCTCTTGCTGACATAATCCCCCATGGGCTTGCAAAAGCTCCTGGATCGTTCTGAACAATTTTGCAGGGAACGAGCCTGGAAATCAATATAGGCAAAATGAAGTACATGATTCTAAATCCCGGGCACTCGACCAGGGCTAACCCAGTTCTATACAACAACTGAAAAGGTGTGTAGATTATAATCACAGACATTTTGGTCTGTTGATTAGCAAAATTAAAGCATTAAATTGTCCGAAGTATATCCAATATCGAAAATTTGTTGTGATTCACTTATTCAAGAGCCTTGTACATGCATTCAAATTCCCACTTTATTAATTAAACAGCTTTTTTCATTCAGCCCAGCCAACGTGTTTCGTCGCTTAGAACTTCATCAGGGTTGTGTATCACTTCAATGTCAAATATCTGAATGATATGTTCTTCTCCTCTATCCAGTCTCCTCATGTAGAAACAGTCATAACTGCGGGAGGTATAGTACCCCTTGTTCTATCTTTCTCCTTTATGTTTCAATCTCCAAATGCCACAGGAAAAGTGCATCATAACCCAGTTCTAGCAGAGTCTCCCCTTGAAAGGATGCATTCATTCACGTACCTGGATATTACAGTCACTGAACATATGGGGTGGCAGGCACACATCACCCAGCTCAGGCTCAAACTAGAGCAAATCACAGGGGCATTTCCAAGATGGCATATTGATCGCAGTTCCGTCCAGCAAGCCAGGCCCTGCAAGTTTATCAATCGCAGGCCCTGGGGTCAGCTTCGTATGGTGCAGAGCTGTGGAGCCATGTGGATGCGACTAAGCTTGATTTAGTTGACTTAGTTTAAAATCAATTCATCAGGCAACTGGTAGGTGTCCCTAATAGTACCCCATCGCTTCACCTTAGACTTGACCTTGGGATGAGACCCGTATCTGCTAAAACTAGCATATGCCCGATCTTGTACTGGAAGAGGCACTGGACTACTCCGGAACTCCAACACTACCAGGAAGGTCTAGTCGAGATCTTCAGTCTTGCAGGCTCTAGTAAAATTTCCTGGATATGGTATATGAGATCCCTCTTGGGGAAAATTTGTTTTTTAACTATGTGGAGTATCCCAAATGAGTCATCCTGGGATTTCCAAGAACAGCACCAAAAAGGTCTATTGGCAGCACATAGATATTGCAGCAAACACAGAAGAAAGCAGAGGTTCTCTGATCGATGCATTCCTTGTAGTTAAGGATGTTTATAGCAGAAAAAAATAAATGGATGATATCAAACCTCCTATGCCTAGGGGCCTGTTCCTGCTGTTCCGTTACGGGACGCTTCCCCTCCAGTCCTCCACAGCTAGATGGGCTAAAGTACCCAGTGCAGATGAGAGGCACTGCCCGTCATGTGGTGCCCCCGAGGAGATTCTAGATCATGTGCTGGTTTTCTGGCGAGCGTACAAGAGCAGTAGGCGATGCTAGATATCACCACTGTGCCGGTCCCTAGGCACTGGAGAATACAAAGTTGCCCGAAGTATACTCGGAACTGATCCATTAATTTCTGCACTAGTACGTTATCTACTGGCTATGTGGAAAGTTAGGGCAAAGCTCTCCATAGTAACTGGAAACCCACCCCTGGTTGATGTAGTAACGTCATATACTGCACTTTCTATGCTCAGTCTTGGATTCTAATACTTGACCCTACTGTTACCTTTCCACATCCTTCACTATAGTACTCACACTAACCAACAGTCTTTTAATTATGCAAAAGCTGTTGCTTTTATAACCCTTAGAACTCGAATGAATTGTATTTTAACCATATTTATGTTCTTTACTATTTATGTTTTATATTGAATAACGTTTTTATGTGCTTTTATGGCATTTTGAGCCGAAACAAAGCTGAATTGAATTGAATTGAATCGAATCTGTGGAAGTTGGAAGGGACCGGCTGTTTACACTGGGAGATGTGAACCTACAGGAGGATGGCCTTCAGCTAAGTTTGCATTGATTTTTTCTTTACTTGCCTAATGTGGCCAGACTCAAATTGGAGACAAAGAGAAACAACTGTTCCATCTGCGTGGAAGCAACTGATTAATGATTCTCAGTAATGTGTTCGTACTGGAAGCTGCCCAGGCAACTTCAGTCTACATTTAAAAATAGCCTGTAAACAAGCATGAGCTGCATGCATTACTTGATAAAAGGCAAAATCCCAATACCCAAACTTAGACACTTTGGGCCAGATTTGATGCAAGCGCACACAAAATATTTTTTTGATTTACTTGCTGCGGCAAAACTTGTTTTTTGTTGGAAAGTTGCCTGAGAGTAACGTAAAGCAGTGCAAAACCCTGCTTTGCTTTACCCTGCATCAAGTGGCATTTCATGGGTGGTTCATGGGCATTCCCCTGCAACCAGCCGTAGCTATTGATGCAAAACCCTATCTACTAATAATAGTGGAAAGGATTTTGCACCAAAATATAATGCCACTTTGAAGTAGGCGTTAAGAAGGAGAATAGTTTAATTTCTCTTAACATTTCCCACTTTGATCGTGTGTTTCGCTGTACAGCACACACCCGAAGTGGAAAAAGTTTTAATGTTAGTCTAAGCATTCTATTGTGTACTAGAAGGGCAGCCTTCCAGTACAAAACCTATGCTAGACTCACACAGACACCTTTGCACTCTGGCAGCCTAATCATACACCAGTGCTAGGGAGAGAGGAGGATAGTACCACATCTTTGTAGATCTGTTGCTTTTCTGCTCTCCCTGCCAGGCAACACAACGCTGCAACTTTGGGTGCTAAGCTGCATTTTGTGACAGTTATGTAAGTGTGGGTTCTAATTGTATCACTTTAATCGAAATAATTTCCCCATCAGAATTATAGAGTTGTTGAGAGACAAGCAAGGTATCCACAAAACCGTGATTTTGCCATGATAAAATGTGAATGCTGTGGCTAAAGGACTGGTAGTCTCATCCTCTTTCCACTGATGAGATCTAACTTTAGAATATTGCCTCCACTCTGGGAATTTGATATAGCAATGTTATTCACATTACAGCATGTATGATCCATTCCCCAAACACAGATAAAACAAAACATGCTTCTTTAAAAATCCGTATTTAGCCCTTGTGACAGTTAACATTTCAGAATGGGGTAGACTAGAAAAATAAATATGTGAATTATTCAACGAAGTGAATGTCACCATCTATAAAATATGCTCTAATAGTCACCCCTGTATAAATAGACTTGAACATGTTGCGCATTCACAAGATCTTCATTTTTTGTACCAGTAGGCATCGCCTTTATCATCAGTTCATGATCAGGCCAATTCACCAAAGAAATTATGAGAATGTAAAGTAGTACTACAGGAGAACTGCTTCAGGTGCTTATAAATGCCTTTGTGAGTTAGACCCAAAATATCAAACTCCCTTTTAGTAAATGTGGAGATGGCACAATCGTTTTAGTCGTCCTATCTGTATATGCATGTTCCCATAATATTGCCAATTTATTCCCATTTTAGATATTTTGGGGCCAGTTAAAGACATTTTTGAATATGTTATGTAGTACTACAGAATTTAATGTCTTGGGCTATCAACTCAATTATGTCCAGCTCTTGGGACCTCTCAGAAACTCTCCTTTATGCTATAATTTTAAACAGTGGGCTAGGGCACAAAACATTTTTGACAGGCCCTTTTTCATAATCCTGGGTGGTGAATTAAGGCACTGCTTAGTGCCAACACCTCTCACCGTTGTATATGAAATCAGGTTTCTGGAGCTGGAAAGGTATGACAAGAATGGTTGTGCATATTTGTTGTGTGGCATTTTGATATGGTGGCGATATGGTTTATTGTTTTTCTGCTGCATAACTGCACTTTGACCCACTGAAGATTTAAACATAAAACTCTAACCGCAGCCTCAGATTAAGAGCCTACATCGACTTTGATGCACCTGGAAAAAGAATAAAATAAAATGAACATTTTTTAATAAATGGAATAGCAATATAAGGTTGCTAACATATTTAGCTTATAATAGAAGATTAATCACTATTTAAATCCTATGACTATGGCTTGCCTATTTTCAATATGCTGATATATTTTGAGTGTCACTGCATCTTCTTCACTTGCATTTTCATGGGGATTCCTAGCATCCAAGCGAGAACACATCAAGGAAGATGTTCCCTTACAGAGGGGGCAATCAGTTCAACAAGAACATTTTTGTACTGAGCCTTCCAAATAATACTGCGTCCAAAGTGGCCCAGTGCAAAAAGCATAAAACATGGAAAATTGGCTCATAAAGAAAATGCAAATAGCCATTTGTTTTTAATGAAGTTCTTTAAATCTTAACGCCCATAATGCATTGGTTTCTAGCAAAAGCTGATAGTCTTGTCAAGCTTAAGTGCTCATTGGGGGCGTGGCCAGGCTGCCGACCAAGATGGCCACGCAGTGCTGAAGCTCTGCCAGATGACCCCAACAACTGCATCCTATCCTGATTCAAGCCACCCCAAGCCTTCGGCGGGACAGGCGCCCTCGTAGAAGAAGATGCCATTGTGCCGTGGAGCAGTCTACGGCGGCTAAAACCAAAGAAATCACCCGAACTGAGGCCGGCGAACGAGTGTGGGCGGAGCCGGTCTCTGCTGCATGGAAAGGCCTGGAAGGAGGCCGCGCCAATCGCCTACTCCAGCCTGGGGACTCCTGCTGTGCAGTTCCCGGAGGAGCGGTGAAGTCCTGCTCCCGCTGCAGGTGAGGTGATCACGCCCTCTCCCCCCCTTCCCCCTCCTCCCACTGAAGCCGACTCTCACTGCTTAGTGTGAGCACGGCTGGCCCGCTTTGCTTCCAGAGGCCCCGCGGCGATAGGGGCCGCGGGCGAGCCTGGAAGACAGCCATCCGGCTGAACGGGCAGGCCGGGGGGGGCACCGGTGCTTTGGGGCCCCACCTGCAGAATGTAAGGAGTCGCCCATCCTAACGGGCGCCACGGCCCATGAGGGGTATAAATATGAATGGAGCAGCGCCGGTGCAGCGACGGCGCTAGGCCAGCACTCCTGGACACTATAAAACATTGGGCATTTGAATAAACTGTGGAAACGTTCGTCTGGGTGGCACAGATGCCTGACTGTAGCCCATGCAGCATGGTCCCGCTGGCGGCTGTATATGCAACCCATTATATATCCCTGTGAACTTGGTTGACTCTTTTTGCCTGACGTTATCTAATACCTGGCACATGAGACCCCTTGCTTTTCACTGATCAGGCCTGAGCACCGCACAGAGGCCCCCTGGCCCCCTCAGCAGATACTGGACTGTGATAGATGTTGCCATCAAGTGGGTTTGTGCAGGAAGATATGGGTCGTAAAGACCCCAAACAACGGCTGCTGCAGTTTGGCAAAACCACAGAGAAAACGCCAGAGGCGGGCAACAGCATGGCTGAGGCTGGCTTCAGAGCCCTGGATGGTCGGTTTGATGCCCTGGAAAAACGCCTAGACAATCTGGGCGCCAAGCTAGAGGTACATGACAAACGCCTCGACACGGTGGAGGGTAGGGTGTCCGACCTAGAAGACAGGGCAGCCCAGCCCATTAAGTGCCTGGACCGTATGGAAAAGATCCTTAAGGATGTAGCTATGAAAAATGAGGATTTGGAAGCACGCAGCAGGCGCAACAACATCCGCATCCTGTGAGTCCCTGAATCGGCCAATACTGGCCGCGTAGATCTTTTTGTCGAAACCCTTTTGACCAACATATTTGGCAGAGATGCCTTCACCCCTGTTTTTCTTGTTGAACGCGCACATCGTTCTCTGGGTCCCTGCCCCAATCCTGGCTGTCCGCCAAGACCCATAATTGCACGCCTCCTAAATTTTCGAGCCAGAGATACGGCGCTGCGCCTGGTGAGAGAGCAGGGCACTATATCATGGCAGGGCGCAGCGTTGGCCCTGTTCCCTGATTTCACAGCGATGGTACAGGAAGCAAGGCACAAGTACAACAGAGTCAAGGTGACTCTCCGGAATCTGGGACTCAGATATGGTATGTTATATCCAGTGTGCCTTCGGGTGGAAGTCGAGGGCAGATCCCGGATCTTCGACACTCCCACAGCGGTAAAGGAGTTCTGCAGAGACTGCAAAGGTAGCGGCAGCTAAAGGAGTAAGGACACATCCAGAGCTACTACTCCTCACAGTGGCCTGGTGGCCAGTGTGGAACTTTTCTCCTCTGAATAACCCGGGCAATCTACCCCGGGTCAGTATGGCTCAGTTCAGTATGTTTTCTTCTTGTGTTGAGATAGGATGCTTATTACGCCAATATAGTTAACTGCAAAGTTGGGTTTCTGGCATGGCGTTGCCCATGATAGTTCCTCCACCTCCCCTGACACTAAACCGCGCACGCACCGAGCACTGTTAGACCTGTGCGACTCTGTTGGCCTGGTAGATATTTGGTGGCAGCGCAACCCAGTAACCGCCGCATACTCTCTTTGCTCGGCCCAGTACGATACGTGGACCAGGCTAGACTATTGGTTTATCCCCCCCAATTTATCTAATTGGTATAAATCTTCCCAGCTCCTCCCCAGAACGTACTCAGACCATTCCCCAGTGGTGTTGCAGGTGCGTGTTCCTAGGCCAGAGGGCAGTGAGAGGCAGTGGAGATTTCCTGGGAAGGCATTGATGGATGAACTATTTAAATCGGAGCTTCGCGTGGCAATAGAGTACTATTTTGAGTTAAATACTGGATCAGTTAAATCCTTGGCCCCACTTTGGGAGGCCTTTAAGGCCC
This sequence comes from Calotriton arnoldi, assembly GCA_963921515.1. Taxonomy (NCBI): domain Eukaryota; kingdom Metazoa; phylum Chordata; class Amphibia; order Caudata; family Salamandridae; genus Calotriton; species Calotriton arnoldi. Next base: position 126,688 of record CAWUFW010013200.1, read on the forward strand.
ACATGCGAGGTGTTTGCATCTCTAAACACGCGGGGACTGAAGGCTCTTAGGGCCACGTTAGCCCGCATTAAGCAGCAACTGGAGATGTTAGATAGAGAGCATATTGAGGCAAGCTGACCCGACCCGGCTTGGTTGCCGCCTGACCCTTTTGGCGGAAATCAGGGAGGCCGCTGAACGGGAAACTCATTTTTTAAATAAATATGCCATCGCCCGCCGTTACAGGGAAGGCGACAGACTGGGTCGCACGCTGGCACGACTCCTAAGACCCTCACCTGAGCGATCATGCATAGGGCTCCCGGTTTTATGGTATTTATTTTTTTGCCATTTCCGTCTGTATTTATCCATATTTATTTTTGGGCCATTTTTTCTGTATTTATCCGCATTTATTTTTGCCACAAGCAAAAGACGATGCTACAGCTAGTATTTTTCCACATTTATTTAAATTGACAAGGCACACCTGCGCCCGGTTGTTATTGGTCAACACAATACATTCATCTGCCATTGTAGTACAAGCACATGTGCATTTCAAGAGACTTTGAGGACATTGAGGCTCTTTCTGGTTTGTTAATGAAGTGAAGACCACTGAAAACCCGCTTTAAGTAGGATAAAAAGGTAAGTGTCTCTAGAAGGAGCATGGCCAAACAAGCATTGGCATAGCCAATAGGTCTCGCCTTTGGGGCCTTATAAGTGTTTAGCCAGAGCTATTGACTTTGCCAATGTCTTCAAGCTGTGCTGTAGAGAAGTGTGGCTGCTCTGCGGCATGCTGAAAAGTTATGAGAGTGGAGTTAAGTAGAGAGAGAATTAGAGAGGGGAGAGAGAGAGAAGGAGAGAGACAATAAGAGTGGGGGTGTGGAGTTTAAATAGAGTGAAGAAGTGACGCGGAAAAAGTAACCTTAAATATAGCTTTGTGCCAATAAATATTTTTTAAAAACAGTGAGAGACAAAAATACTGGTAATTAAGCTGTGACTCCCAATATGAAACAAATAGCGATATAAGGTGAAATCAACCCACCGAAGCAATATTTCTAACTAGACAAAAAAAGCTTGCATTTCAATGCTAATCGCTGTTGTTTTTCATGAAAAGTTAAGAATGAGAACCACTGTTCTAGGCCTTCGAGCCTCTAGGTCTCGGAGCCGGCCTTTGCTAAGATAGGCGGAGAGAAATGTGGCGCCCTTGCTGATGGTAGTGAATTAAATGAGGCAGCAGGGGGGCCTTTGTGCTCACTGGTCAGTACCTGGCTGAGCAGTGACTGGCCCCTGAACACAAACATCCCTGCACCTCCCTCAGCTCACCTGAATCCCGATAGCTTAGATACATCTGTTGAATAAGCTCTTTCCTAACTACATCCCTGCCCAGAATGGTCAAGTTCTCTAACACATGTTGAAAGAGTGAAATTATGTCTTTATTTGAAGTATCTCCAGTCTTCTGGCTAGAGCTGTGAACACCAAGTGACTTGACTAGTGCCACGTTTCTACTAGACTATATCTATTCCTCTGGAACAGAGACTGATAGGGAGTTCTATTACCGCCATTTAACCAAAGTTGAGATCTGATGGTAAATAGTCATATTTCACCCCTGTTGAATAGGTCTTCTTGATGTGTACCTATAGTGTATGCTGTTTAATATCTACCTGTATGTCTGTGCACAGTACACCGCACACTGGTCAGGAGGTCTCATGTATAGTTTTGCTATAGGCTGCTAGTTGTGCCTAAGCACTTTGTGAACCACTAGAAAACTGTTGAACAAACCACTTCTGGTTAGGCCACGAGAAATGCTCTTTACCAGGAATGATAATTTTAGGCAGGAAAGGCACCTCAGCTCAGGAACATGCGTCTTTAGGGAGGATAGGTTACCTTGGAATGCACTAGTATTTTCAGCAGAAGGTGGCTTGGCGTCAGATGTGACCTTCCCGAGGGTCGAGGAACAATGCAGGTAAAGAAGCACTGCAAGTCCTAAACATTTAAACCAAATTCGGTAAATGAGCCCAAACTCGACTGTTTGACTCAAGATGTCAATAGCATACCCAGAGATAAGAGTAGGAGGAAACCGTAGGCCTATCTCAACAGAGGCCAAAAAGAAAAGGCATAAAAGTGCAAACTGAAAAGTAAAATCCAAAATCGGAAAAAAAGGTGTTAGCCAGTTTGCACACGGGGCACCGGTCCAACTGCAAAAACTCTTCGGGCAGAAAGGGTGAGGGGAGAGAGGGGAAGGGAGATCAGATGTACCTTTAGTAGGCGTTACAAAAAAACTTCAGGCAATGAAATGTGGCATAAAAGCCTTTAAAATGTCACCATTGAGAAAGACCAAGTTTAAAATGTATGTGACCTATTATCAAGACAATGAAAGAATATGTTCTCAAAATATATCAATACAAAATGGACAGGTCATTACTGTTTGTCTCACAAAGCCTCAATAAACACAGATATTGGAAATCAAATTAGTCGCCAGAGGCCAGGGCAGGCTTGCGACCCGGTAAAATGTGTGTAGACATCGAGATATCGATGAGCCGTCACATCGAAGCTACTAAAGGCAGGAAATACGATTTAAACACAATTTAAGTTTTTTTTGTTTCACTCAGACTATAAGGACCCTCAGCAATCAAACGATATAAAAGTAGAACACAGACACTTGGTCGCCACCAAACAGCAAAACAGACACCGGTGTACACCCAAGCAAAGAACCGAGGGAACGGGCAGAAGAGACCAGGGCCCACCCACACAGTTCCTTTAGTCCATCCATGTATGTCCGTCGTAACGCACTTACCTTGCGAGTAGGAATGGCGGCGGGCTGGCGCAGAGCTAAAGCTGATGGTGGCAACAGGAAGGCACCTGGTGGTCCGTAGTGCAGGCAAACAGGAAAAATAGGCAGGTGAGCCCCCAAAATAAAGGACAAAAGTTAAGAGGGAGGGGCCGGAGGTGTTGGCACGCCCACACAGTGACGCTTGGATCAGATCAGGATTGGCTGAAGAGGACGGTCGTCACTGAAAGACCCTGAGCCCATAGGTCCACACGAGGGCACTAAAAGACCCTGATTGGAAGGAAACTCTGCACTGGAGTACGGCAGCGCGGCAACATTTACTCGTATTTTGCCGTTTTTAAATATAAATACAGACAAAGGAAATATCGATTTCCGTCTGTATTTATATGTAAAAATCCGTAAATACGGAAAACCGGGAGCCCTAATCATGCATTACCGGCATTCGACCCTCTACAGGCCAGATCCTCACGGGCACCCCAGAAATACAGGATGAATTTTTATCAGACTATACTACATTATACACGGCTCGGGTGTCTCACAATGCGGCAGACCAGGAGGAGTATTTGTCTGAGATTGCCATGGTTTGGCTTGAAAATTCATGCAAGAGTTCCTGGCGGAGCCATTCTCCGCAGAGAAAATCATTAGTGCCATAGATGCTATAAATGGCTCTACCGCCCCTGGCTTGGACAGTTTTACGGGATACTTTTATAAGACCTACAAGGACTTACTGGCACCACGTTCCCTCGAGGTTTACAACGAGGCCCTCGAGCGTAGGGAGTTGCCCCCCACTCTGCGAGAAGCAGTAATCATCCTGCTTCCTAAACCTGGGAAGGACCCGCTGGCTTGCGGGTCGTACAGGCCACTTGCCCTCTTAAACCTTGACTATAAAATCTTGGCTAAAATGATCGCGTTAAGGTTGGCCTTGTTGCTGGACCGAATAATTTCCCCAGCCCAATCAGGATTTGTCCCCCATAGATCGACTGCCCTCAACTTGAGGACACTGTTCGCTGTGATACATAGAATCTCGCTGGAGGTTCCGTCAGCTGCAATACTTCTTGACACTGAAAAGGCCTTTGACTCCTTGGAGTGGCCTTTCTTCCTAGCGGTGATGAGGAGGATGAGCATGCCAAGAGGTTTTATTGACCTTACAGCGTTGCTCTATACTGCCCCAACTGCTCAGCTTCGTTTAAACGGCACAATATCGCGTTCATTCAGTCTCACCCGTGGCACCAGGCAGGGGTGCCCACTCTCCCCATTGCTCTTTATTATAGCTATGGACCCTCTGGTCAGACACTTTCAAGAACGTCACCTGCATAGAGGTCTCCAGTTTAAAACAGGCCCTCTCCTTGTATCCCTCTATGCGGACGATATCATTCTTTATGTTTGTACCTCCCAGGAGAATCTAGAACCTCTAATCACAGAGATTATACGATTTGGTGGTTATTCTGGCCTGGGCATAAATTGGGGTAAATCAGAGATATTCCCTCTTACTCCGTGTACCACGAGATGGAACTGTGAATTCCCTCTTGAGTGGTGTGAGGACTCTGATAAATATCTGGGGGTCCATATCCACAAAGAAACAGAACAGATTATCCAATTAAAGTACGGCCCTGCTATGCATAAATTAGAGCTACAAGTGGAAAAATGGTTGAGGCTCCCCCTCTCGCTCACAGGCCGGGTGGCGCTGATAAAAATGATTGTTCTCCCGAAGATTTTATACCTATTTAATAACATCACCATCCCGCTCCCCAACAGATTTTTTCTCACACTGCGCTCTCACCTTATCAGGTTGACGTGGGGGGGGTAGGAGACCCAGAGTTAGTTGGAATGCTATGACCCTGCCGTACGACAGAGGGGGATTCAGTGTCCCTAATTTTCAACTATATAATCTAGTCGCGCAATGCAGGTTTGCACATTCCTGGTATCACCGGGATGCGCGGATTCCCTACACTAGCCCCGAAGCTGACTTGGTCCCTCCCTCCTCCCTGAACACGGTGTTGCCACGGGGATTCCCAAAAGACCCCTGGGATATTCAAACGGTGTCTACTACCAGTTGGGCCTGGCAGAAGTTAGCGTGAGTCACTGGATCCCACACTTTGTACTCTCCCGAGATTCTGATTTTAAATAATCCCTTGATCCCCATTATGGAAGAGAAGCTGGTACAGTGCACACTCATCAAATACTCAATAAGTACAATTGGGGACTTCTTCACAGGGGGCCACATCTTTTCTAGCACAGAAGAGGGGAGATTTAGTGAGGCAACATTTATGGACCATTTTATCCTGTACCAGGTCCGCTGTGCACTAAGAGCGGTGATTTCTGAGTTCCCTCTTGAGCCCGAATCTTTCACCCCATTGACCACAGTGATTGCGAGTCCCCGGGGAGAGCATCTTATTTCTAAGATGTATGGCGCTTGCGCGTCAATAGTTCCTAGCAGAGATGCTAAGGTCCGGATGGCGTGGGAGTGGGATCTTGGGCACCCAATTCAAGACTCGTACTGGGCTTTCTGCTGTACGCAAATTAAAGAAGTCTCCCTAAACAGTCGACACAAATTAATACACTTCAAATTTTTGTGGAGGATTTATATGTCTCCGGAGAAAATGCACACTATCGATCCCAGCAGATCACATACCTGCCTCATGTGCGGGGTGCCACATGCCGACTTCACCCATCTAGTCTGGAACTGCGTTAAAATTGGGGCCTACTGGAGAGAGGTGCACAGCGCAATAGCAAAAATGATAAGCTTGGAGGTGGAGCCACACCTGAGACCGCTCTTTTGGGCTATGTGTTTGGTTTCCCAAAGGGGGTACACTAATTCATGGCCATTTCTCTACTGCTTGCGAAGAGAGAGATAGCTTTTAAATGGGGCTGCAGATCCTCCCCTACAGTAAAAGCCTGGCTGAACAGCCTAACATATTGCAACATGAACAGTGAACTCTACACCGTCACCCAGCCTCTGACATCTCGGCCAAAAGATATATGGGGACCCCTTTGGAGATACTTGCTCGAAGTTAGCGCTCCCCCCTCATCACAACACACTCCGGTGGGGACAATCCCTGTCCCCACCGGAGTGGGGTAAAACAACCCTTGTCATATGCTTCAAAATGATGTTAGTTGAATTGGGGCGGGGAGGTGTGAACCACTGGGGGAATGTTTTAAGCTGGGAGGGGGTTGATAACTGCAATTATAAACATACAAGATGTATATGCTGTCCTGAGATATACCTGTGTCGGAGGGAGGGCAGGGATTGCTATGCAAGTAAATTGTTGCTTTTTCCTACTTCGTGCCATGTCAAATTGCAAAACTACAGTGAGTAACCATGTACTGAATATAATTATGATGAAAATGATAAAGTTAAAAAAAAAAAAAGCTTAAGTGCTCATTTGTTTGCTGCTGCATTTTACTTACAGGTATCTATTATCTAAAATATGTAAATAAGAACTAAATAGAAGTCTTTTCAGGTTAATTTCTTGTATGATGATAGGCATTAATAAAGCACAACTGTCACCAAGCAGGGTATCCTGACGCGTGAGGGTAAGCTTTCAAACGAACGTAATTGGATTGGTGGGACATGGCGAAGAAAAAAGTTTTCAAACATTTACGAAAAAGATGTCATCTGTCAGCCTGAGTTCCAATAATTAGTTTTAAGATAAAAGAATGAGCGCATCTCTTACGAAAATTGAGGATTTTAGGTATGGTGCAGAAGTCTATGTATGAGAGTTTTATTGACTGAGCAACAAGCTGATACAACGCGAAAGGGAGAAAAAGGACAATGTTACAAAGTAATCATAAATAAAAAAAATGAAAGAAGCAGGTGGACGAGATTTTACTGATTAGTGAAGAAAACAAGAGTCTGATCAAGCATATAATTGGGGTTGTGTACTTGTTGAATAGAGGTAGCTTGCTAATTATCAAGAGCTTTGTTTTGTTAATACTAACTTTGAGAAAGTTGTTGGTTATCCATGTAACCACTGAAATTAGATAATTGTGAAAGTTGGAAAATTCAGAAAAGGAGCTCTCACCCAGCCCAAACAAAACATCTGTGAGTCATTGGCTTATGTTATGAATAGAAGCTGTAGGAATAAATAAGATGGCCAATAAAACAACGTGGATGTTGAACAAAGGTGGACTGAGTGAAGACCTTTGTGGAACTCCAGATGAAGCTTCAATTAAAAATGATGTGAAAGAAGGGAGGTGAACAACGTGTGAGCTGTCTCTTACGTAATCTGTGATCTACTTAAAGGTGCCATCTCCGATACCTAATTGGTAAAGGTCTTGTAATTGGATGTTGCAGCATATCATATCAAAAGTTGCTGAGAGATCTCGCAAGACCAGTGCTACTCTGGTTGGAGAGCAAACATAGGTCATCAAGAATTGACATGAGAGCAGATTTGTACTAAAAAATGAGCGAAAACCTGCTTCACAGGGGGTCCGAAATGCATTGTGAGCTATGAAAGAGAGGAGTTAACTTCTTTCTCAAAGGTTTGAATCTGCAAAGGAAGCTGAAAGATTTGGTAAACATCACTAAGCACTAAATGATTGGCAGAAGCCTTTTTTAACAGAGGCGCTACCACAGCTGGTTTCCAACATCTGAGAACAGAGAAGAATGTAAAAGAAAAACTGCATGCATCATTCATTACAGTTGCAAAGGTCCTAGGGGCTGAAAAGATTATGTGTGCCTGGCAAGGCTAAAGGCTGGTGCATGATTTAATGAACATCATTAGTTGAATAGTTTTCTCTACCTTAAGAGCTGAGAAGTGTAGTAAAAGTAGAGAGAAATATCTTCTATGAGTGGAAGGGGTACCTGTATTGACAGATGGAAGACAGAGAGTCTCTGATGTTGGAGACTTTTTCGAAAAACAGTAAGGAGAGAAAGGGTTTGGGAAGGTGATTTTGGGAACGTGCAACAGTGGGGGTTTTAAAGGGTGCTCATGATTTAAAAAATATTATTGGCGAAGTTAGGCGGTTTAATGATTTGTTTCTGCCTAGAAAGAGGCCTGAGCTGTATGTAAGAGAAAAGAGCAGATTAATGAGTGGAAGTGGAATGGGAGTAGCAGGAACACCATGGCAATGAGAACCACCTTGACATTTCTGCTCTCTTGCAGATAGGATTTTGTGCTTTCAGCTCCAGGGTGTTCCAACGAGCTGAAGGGCGGTGACGAAATTTTTTGGTCTTGGGTGTTGAGACTGAAAGGAGAAAGTCCGTGCTTGAGGTAATCTAAGTATTAACATGTAACATAGTTTCAGAAAGGTGTGATACAAGGATAGGTGAAAAGCTAGCGAGGGAGTTAACTAGTATGAAAAGGGACAGTTTATTCATGGCGTGTCTAGGTGCAGTGTGAAGGCGACTATGTTTGCTAAGGCTAATGGAGAGAGGAAGAAAATAGGAAAAATGGTACTGTATGTATAGCGTCCTCCCCAGCCCAGGTACTCGCTAATGACTACTCCACAAACTGAGCTTAGTATAACATGTCTTTATTCTTCTGTGTGCAACCACGAACTCAGCACTCTAAACCTGCATTCACTTCACTACACTCTAATGCTTACGTCACAGTTCTACCTAGCCACAAGGGTTCCATCATTACAAACTCACACAACACTATTTCTCCCCCTCTGGTAAATAAAAATTAATATTTTTTACAAATATATACACAATCATAGCTCTTCTATGAGTCTTCATGGCGCTTTAATCACACGTCCCAATCATGTCTTCGGAAACTTGGGACTGGCAGTAGAAGTGTCCATGACTGGCATCGATGATGTAGAAACAGCAGCAGTCAAGGGTCTTCACTTGTCCTTTCAGACAATGTTTCTACATTGACATCAGTGCCTGACTAGCGATGAGCCACATGTAAGAAATGTGAGGAATCTCACATAATGGTCTTACCAGGCTGTTGGGCAGTCACCATGTAGCCTTTGCTGGTCACAACATGAAATGGTTCAGTATCGAAAGGAGTATCAGACTTTTGTTTTCTATGCTGACGAACAAGCACTCAATCTCCTCTAGTGAACGTAGCGTCTTTTGCATGTCAACGCTTGTCTGCATAGGCTTTCATTTTCCTCTTACAATCCAAGACTTTCATGTGGGTTTCTTCCTCAGTATTTGATCTTCTGTTGGTCCATTGAGGTAACTTGGTCAACATGGCTGTCCCGTAACATCAAGGTTGCGGGGCTTTCACCTGTGGTCAAGTGAAGGTTTGCTCGGTAAGCTCGAAGAGTCAAATTTAAGACAGTTTTAAGGTTGAGCTTTTCTGGTACAGCATGCTGGATAGTTTTCTTAAGAGTACTCATGAAACGTTGAACAAGGCCATTGGCCTGTGGCCAAAGAGGTGTGCTCTTCTGCTGCTTCACATTAAGATGACTGAGAAAGTCTCTGAATTCTCGACTTTTGAAAGGTGGGCTGTTGTCAGATTTTAAGATCGCAGGAACACCCTATATTACAAAGATGCCATCTAATCTCTCAATTACTCTTTCACAAAGTGATAGGTGAGAGATCTTGTATCAATGGAAAACAAGAATATTCATCAACGACCACCATCAGGTGATGTTCGTTGTCAAGAGAACCGCAGAAGTCAACAGCAATTCTTTTCCATGCATGCATTGGCAGCTCCGACATGTTTAAGGTGTGTTGTGTGGTTTTTGAAGGCAGGCAGTTGCATAGATGACAGGCCTTTAATTCTCTTTCAACTCTCTCGTCGAGATGTGAAAACCAGAATCGGTCTCGGAGAGCTCGTTTTGTGGCAACAATTCCATGATGTTCTTTATGACCCACTTCAATTATCTGTTGTCGCAGACTCTCCGGAATGACAATTCTCGAACCTCTTCAGATAATACCTTCCTGAGTAACGGACAGTTCATCTTTGACATTTTTTAATTTCTGGTATTCCCTGTCACTGGTAAGAGGTCGAGGGTGCTGGTACCAAGACACGTGTAATAATGTCTTTCAGTTTTCGCATGTCACTATCTTGACTTGTGGCAATGACAATTTGTCCCAAAGAAATGGCAACTGGGGTGCTTCATTTCACTATGAAATTTATCCAGGCTTCAGCCATCTTAGAATGGGTGCGAGGGCACTTTTGAGCCATGTATGAGAAATAATTGGCAGGGTTCTGATTATTCCCTGGATGATGCACAATGGTGTAGTTGTATTCTTGCAATTGCAGACCCCAATGTTCAATGCGAGGAGGCATTTTTGCCTTTAGATTGCCAATGATAGTCAACAATGCTTGATGATCTGTCACAAGTGTGAAGGGCTTCCCATAGAAGAATATGTGGAAATGTTCACAAGCCCACACTACTGCTAAGCTTTCTTTCTCAGGTTGTGAATAAGCATGTTCAGTTTTGGACAAACTTCAACTTGCATATGCAACAGTATGCCTTTGTGCATTTGGGTGTCTGCTGTGCTGTGCAAGAAAGGTGCCTAAGCAGACAGGGCTAGCTTCAACAACAACCTCAATATGAAGATTTGGTTCAAAGTATGCTATTTCAATAGCGTTCTCAATAGCTTGTTTGATTATCTGGGAGCTTTTGTTGCATTCATGTGACCAAAGAAAAGAAGCATTGTTTTTCATCAGGTCTCTTAATGGCGTACTGACAGTGGCAAAGTCTTGTATGTATCTATAGCAATAGCTGTCCATGCCAAGGATTGAACATAACATGGAAACATCTTGTGGGAGACTGGCAGTTGACAGCGCTTGCACTTATGCTGGATCGGGTGTCATGCACCCATCAGAAAAGATATGGCCAAAAAATGTTAACTTTGTTTTATGGAACTTACATTGCTCAGTATTCAAAGTTAAACCGGCATCAGTGAGAAAATGACATAATTGCACAAGAGAATTGGCATGCTCCCTCTGTGTAGCTCCAAAACCAATATGTCATTGCTATAATTGAAAACATTCATGACAGGCTGTATGATACGTCAAATACATCTTAAAATTGCTCTGCAGCTGATGACACACCAAAATGGGGTCTTTTGTAACTGAGCAGACGAACATGTGTCAAAAATGGTTGCAATGTACCTGCAATTCTCCTCGATTTCCAACTGATGATATCCTTTATTCAGATCAAGGCGAGAGAATACCTTTGCACCATTCAATTGTGTTATAATATCAGTAACTGCCGATATTATACCGGGTACCGAGCGGGAGACTTGCCGATTTAGAACTGGATTGCTTCGCAGTAAGCACATTGAAAGTGTAACTGAACACTAACGACCCGAAAGGAGACGCCATACCAATAACTAAAGATGGAGCCCATTTGAAAGCTTCGATTGAGGATTAATTTCGCAATCGTGGGAATAGGAGAGCCTCTGGTCGCCCCTAGTTGGCTGAGCCCTACCAGCTAATACCCCGGACATACGCTGAACGTGATTGCCAGTGGTCTCTGTCCACAGATTACCCCCGGCCATTTTATTTGAGATTCATTTTTATCCTACTTTGGTCCTGAGGAAGGTGGTCTAATTGCGGATCCACCAAAACGCGCGTAGACCAGTAATACACATGTGGAGAGGTCCCTGAGAGACAGATACACCAGAGACATCTGATGGGTGCGATTTAATTGATCTACAACCCCAGAATCTGTTCCTTTCACACAAATACCGGATCGCCCCTATGCTTGAATCTCTCTTTTTATGTATGTGTGTAGGTTCGTATGAGCAAGTTTGAATGGTGAGAATGTTTTGATGATGGCCTTTGTGGGGTTATGTATTTATTCACTCATTGATTTGTATTGTATTGCATCTAATTTTCCGACCAAATACATGCGCAAACAATGTTGACTTTGGTTGTTAATTGTTTGTATAATGAACAAAATATTTAATTAAAAAAATTAAAAATTAAAAATTTGTACAAAGAAATATTAAAGAAAATTATATTGAAAAAATGATATACACATTTTGTGATCAATTGTTTTGTATAACAGTGATGTTGGGTTTATGACAAGTTTGAGCCAACCGTGGCCATACCAAAAGAGATATAGGTCAGTTTAGAGGTTTCTTAGTTAGTCTAATAATATCAGTAATGTGCATACCGACATGTCGTTCTCTTTCAATTGCCTTGTTTGCTTGACTCATATCCACGCAGATGCATACAGCTCCTTCACTGTCCTCTTTGAGTAATACCACAGTGGGAGAAACCCATGGAGTTGAACCAGTGGACCGCTCGATGAGCGGTCCACAGTTGAAAAGAATCCAATTAATTTTCAACAGCTTCCTGTAAGTGAAAGGCAATTTGTCTGTATCTTTTAGCAATAGGATGGACATCCTCATTAATGTGTAAGTGAACTTTCATAGTCTTGAGTTTTCCCAACCCATGAAACAATGAAGGGAATTGACTTACTATTTCATGATGAACATTCATCTTATGGTTCACAGATATCAGTCCCATATCAGCAGCAGTGCTGAAGCTGAGTAATCAGGTGCTTGACACCGTGCCCTGAAGTATATGAATGGGTGTTTGTACTTTTGTTTTCTTGTGTTGTTACAAATAAACCTTGACTTTTTAGTGATGTTAATGCAGCCCAAGTATATACTTAGTTTTTGATGGCATAAGTTGGGGCAATGGAGACAGTTCGTTACATTTGTCCCCAGACATTTTATTTATTGACGCATCACTGTCAATAATGAAAGGTATTAAACAACCATTGACTTTTAGTGTGATTTTTGGACAATGTTTGAATGACTTTGGTGCTTTGTTGTGTCGACCTTTCTTGGATCAGTATTTTTCCTCACAGGCGGCCAGTCCAACATTCACACTTTTCTCTGAGGTAAACATTGGCATGGCACAACCATTTTTTTCACTTTCACTTGATGATTATACTGAAGAACTGTTTGAAGAAGATTTAAATGTCGATCAACTTCGTTTGGTGTCGATTTGCCTCAGCTGATGTGGTCGCTTGGCCATGTGGGCGTGCGTCGAACATCGCTTCTGGAACGTTCTTGCAGCCATTTTGTCTTTGCACCGTGACACACATACTTTTTCTTTCACCTTGCAAACCCTTACAAAATGGTTCTCTTTTCCACAGCCTTTGCAGATTTGCTCAGTGGCGGGACATTTACCTTTGTGTGGAAACAAAAATCCACACCTGAAGCACAGCTTCTTTTTCTGTGGAGAAATCACTCTGTTTTCCTCTGCCTTGTGCTTTGGTTTACATTTCACATTCATGACTGACTCACTCTGAGCACCTCCGGCCTCCATGTCAGTAGCTTGTCGATCAGCATGCTCTTCAATTCTGGCAGCCATGAGAACTCGCTCCAGACTAAGAGTTTTCCTCAGCATTCGTTGTCTGAACGAATCTGACAATCTTCCTTTAATCTCTCAACAAATTCATCGATGGTCTCACCAGCCTTGTGTCATTCTTGACTGAAAATGTACCTTTTGTAATCTACATTTGCCATTGGATTGAATTTGAGATCCAAGGCTACTTTGATTTGACTGTATGTAAGTTCATCAGCTTACTGCATTTTCTTTATGACTTCTTTGACACCTTCACCATCAAAATTCTGAAAGTATTTGAACATTTCTTGATATCTGCTTCTTCTATTGCATCAATGAAATCATCAAATGTCTCTATACAGGCAGTTCATCTGTCACCAATATTCAGCTTTTTGCCGGTATAGAACGGCGGTGGTGGTTTCAAGAAGGCGCTGCATTGTAACCATTGGTGGAACTTACTGATGTGGAAAGTAAAGTTCTTTCCAATGCTGCTTTGTGATGTTGTTCATGCAAACCATCTTTGAGTCCTTGCAACATGCTGGCCTCTGAGTAATCTTTGATAATCACAGGAAACGTGGTCTCCACTGGAAAAGGAAACTTTTATGATTCTGACCACCACTCTTGGCTTTCTGAACTTTGGAGACCTTTGGAGTTGTTCTGAGCCCCACTTGGCAGCTTTGGTAGTGTGCCACTACGTGTATGGATGACTCTGCAGGCACAAACCCGGGTGCTTCCTCTGGGGTGACTCCCTCCAGCACTGTGGCATGATGACTTTCTTTATTCACTACTGGTAAGCAGGTGACCGTTTCTTGTATCACTTTGCCTTTAGGTGACTCTTTGTGCTGTCTGACACCTTGGTGATCACTGCCTCAAAGCACTTCTGGTCTTCATGGCTTTATCTTGCAATTTGGCACTCTTTCAAAACCTGGTTGCATCCACCGATAGCGTTATCACTCCATATGATGTATGGCTTTGAGTTGCGTAGTAGCACAGTGCCTCCCTTTGTAGCCTTCTTATCAGGTTCTTGGCCAATGATGTGTAGACTTCTCAGTGAAGCTTTCCTTATCTTCAAACACTTTGCATGGACTGGGGCTGCGCTTTGACTCCACATATGCCAAACATTGATTCCGCACTTCAATGGAGATACATGTGGCATGCATGAGCAGTTTGCTGGACCATGGTCCCCAAAACATTGATTTCTCACGTTAATTCCTATAGGAAAATTCTGTTGCTGCAAGCCGGGGCTATCTGGTTGCACTAGACCTGGTCAAATCCAAAAGTTCAGGCTGACCGCAATGGAGAGTTGGTTGTATATTTGGACCAGCCTTGGCCCGCTGAAACAGTACCTTGGTGTGGGGTTGCATTGAGGACGAGATGTGAGGAGCAAAGGAGGCGATGCGTCGGCATCGATCCTTAGGATGTAGGTGATTCCTCTAATCCGAACCGCGCAAAGTCAGAGCTGCATCTGGAATGAAGGCCATGGGATGTCTTTGACCCTCACAGCAGTGGCGAAGCATCAGCGTTGATGGAGATGCTCTGGTTCTGAGTGGTGCAACAGCGTCAATATGTGGAATTATGCGGAGCAGCTCTTTATACCCACTTTCATTGGCCCAGGACTGGGTTGGCACCACTTGGCAGGGCAAGACCCACAGATGGCAGAGTCCAGCTGCTATAGCAACGTGATTGGAAATCTTTGATGTTCCTGAAACTTCTGAATATGAGGCAAACTAGCAAGCCCTTGGACTCACTATGGGTTTAAGTGGTGCAGGTCCAGTACTTCTCACCCAGGCAAGGAGGGCAGCAGGCAAAAGGCAGGTCAGCACAGCAGAAAAGCAGTTCTTCCAAAACTGCAGTCCAGCAGAGTGGCAGTCCTTCAGCAGCACAGCAATCCTTCTTCCTAGCACTGTATCCACAGGTCCAGAAGTATACTGAGTTGATGGTGTCAGAGGTCCTGTACTTATATCCAGTTGTGCCTTTGAAGTGGGAGAGACTTCAAAGAGGGGCTTCCAAGTGCACAGAGGTCCTCCCTTCCTGCCCAGGCTCCAGACTCACTACAGGGGTTAAGCAGTCCTTTGTGTGGGAACACGACTCAGCATATTCAGGTGTAAGTGTGAGGCTGTGCCCAGCTCCGCCCTCCCATCCTTCCCAGGATAGCCCATCAGGATGTGGATGGCCCATCAGTCACACCTAAGCTCCTATTGTGTGTGGCTGTCTAGAGGGAATGCACAAGGCCCGGCTGTTACCCACCTAAGGCATGTATTAGAGACAGGCAGCAGGCACACAGGGCTAAGAGCAGAAAAATCCCATCTTTCTAAAAGTGGCATTTTTAAAATTGTAATGATAAATTCGACTTTACCATTAAAGAGGATTTATCATTACAATTCCATAGGTCCTAAACATGACAGCTCTACCGCCTGCTGATTGGGAATTACACATAGTAGATGTAACATGGAATTCTCGATGTTAAACTATAGGAATGGTAGGTCTCAGAGTAGTGAAAAATGAGTTTTGAAGTTTTTCACTGCCAGGACCTGTAAAAAGTAAAAGCATATGTCCTGCCTTTTACTTACACAGCAACCTGGCCTATGGGCTAACTAGGGCCCACCTTAGGGGTGACTTATAAGTGGTTTAAGGCTTGACAAGGGATTAGAAAATGCCTAAATGCCATGGCAGTGTAAACTGCACACACAGGCCCTGCTGTTGTAAGCCTGAGACATGTTTTAAAGTGCTACTCAAGTGGGTGGTATAGTCAGTGCTCTAGGCCCACTAGAAGCATTTAATTTACAGGCCCTGGACACAGGTAGCGCACTTTACTACGGACTTATAAGTAAATTAAATATGCCAATTGTGGATGAGCCAATCACACCATGTCTAGGGGAGAGCACATGCACTTTAGCACTGGTTAGTAGTGATAAAGTGCCCAGAGTCCTAAAACCAACAAGACAAGATCAGCAAAAACAGGTAAAAGGTTTGGGGGAAGACCATCTTAGGGCTGACACATCTAACAGGAGATAAAAATAACAAACAAAGGAAAGAACACAAAAAGAAAGAAAAGAGGGAAGAAGGCACAAAAGAAGGGAAGAAGACACAAAATAAGGAAAGAAGGCAAAAAAGAAGGAAGAAATGAAGAAGGAAAGAAAGAAAGAAAAAGAAAGAAGGCAACAAAGAAAGAAAGAATGAATGAAAGAAAGAAGGAAAGAAAGTAGGAAAGAAGTAAAGAAAAAAGAACAAAAGAAAGAAGAAGGTGGAAAGAAGGAACAAAAGATGGTTCACACAATATCCATATTGGATGCTGAAAGCTAAATTACACCCTACCTATGGTTAAATAAAACTGTTACACATGTGCTGCACATTAAACTTGATAACGCTTGTTTTTCTTCCTTGGCAAAGATTATTAAAGAACCATTGGCAAAACCCAGTCTAGGAACACAATCTGACATACTGTGAAATAGCAGAAGTCAACTCCAAAAGGAATTTACAACAACTTTGGAAGGAGACAGAAACCGATAAAGCTGGAATGTGCCCTGTGCTTGAATTCAACTGTGCACTACTATCACATCAGGATCACTAGCACTAAAGGGAATTCCTTGTGTGCGGATGTCCGCCTTGTGAAAGAGAAAAATACAGTCACTCAAAGTGATGTTACCCAGAGGCTTAAGTAGGCTGACCCATTGCCCCATGCTGTATGTTGCAGTTGGGGGAAGCAAAATGTGAATGACAGAACGCCAGACCTAAAAATGGCTAAACAGAATTACACCAAATCTAACAAAAAGTAAGAACTTTAATCAGCAAGTGTGCTTTTTGTGATTTGATGTAAAAAGTTAGGTATGTCTGGACTTTTGGTGTCCAGATATGCTATGATTGTCCACTATAAAGGGGACTAGTCAATTCTGATTGACTAGTGAGCATACCCTGACCATGAGAGGCATGTGGGGGTCCCAAATGGACACCCTTTGATTGGTCGGCCACAACATGGACAAAATGTTGTTGTAGTCATTACAGGATTCTGGGACATGACCTCCATTGAAAAGCACATAGCGAAAGCCTGATTTTGAGGGTCACAAAAAGCAGCACATACAAGGGATGATAACAGATTTTAGTCACTATGTAAATCATTTCATGATGGTACCATACTATTTTTAGGAATTGTGGTGTGTTCTAAAACGATTCTCCCTTGAGTAAAAAACTGATCCGCCCTTGTGTTTTGATGAGTGATGTTTGAGAAAAAGCAGTTTTCTCTCCTGATTTTCTCATAGGAGGTATGGAAGGTGCTCCAGAAGATAAAATAAGAACACATTTATACAGCTTCACGCTACCTTCCTCAGCAAGGCGAGAGTAAAGCCTGATTTTCTGAGTAAAATATCTACTTCTAATAGCAGTAGCAGTCTTGCAGTTTATTCCCAAGTGTTCTAATGCAACATCACAGTGTGCTAATAAACAACTAGAGTGCCATCATTCTGTATTTATGACAAAACTGTGGTACACCTGAAGCCATGCTGATTGAAACAAACTGTTATAATGTCCTATAGTTACTTATATACTAATAGTACATAGTTGTGCTAGCCATTATCATAAGTTATTCCTTTCACTATATTTAGTGTGTTCCACCCATCCATCATTGTAGAATGGTAGATCCTAACGTTGGTGAAAGAATAGAATGCTGAAGGCTTGAGCAGTTATCTTGAAGAGAGCTTGGAGTTGATAGAATTAGCAATCACTTTTAACACTTCCATTGGTTCTTGTCGTCAATACAACACTGGTGGTGAGGATAAAGAAGAGCTGTGTAGGGGACAGCCACAATCAACTCCACCGCTGTTGATTGAACTCTTCATGTCAAATTGTACCAGTTAGAAGGTAAACCAAGTGTGAATAGATTGGTAAGACTGCTATTTGTACAGTGTACAAAAAAACCGGAACCAACAAAGTAGTACTGCAAATATTCGCTACACCAGGAGGTTTAAGTACATGTATATATATATATATATATTCACTGAAAAAACCATAGGTTTTAGGGACAGTTATAGTTAGTTGGACATTTCACTCGTACAAAACCATAGAAATTCCCCGTTATAGTTAGTTCAGCTAACTATAACTCGCGCCCCGCAATGCACTGCTGATGACGTCACATATTACATCACTCATGACATGGTCAGTGACATCACTGATGACATCACTGATGACATCTCAAATGACATCACTGATGACATCATCCAGTGACTGTGTGTTTCTGTAAAGTTTAAATATGTTTAATATATATAGGGAAAGGCGTATTGAAGAATGAGTGGGTGTATAAGTGTCTGAATGGATAATTTAGTACGTGAGTGACTGACTCTACAAGTGAGTGATTAAATGTATCTTACTGAATGCATGGGTTAGTGACTAAACTATGTGTGAATGTCTGTATCCGTCTGTCTGTTGGTTTGTAAGCGGCTGCATGGCTTTCTGAATAGCTACATGAGTGTCTACATGGGTTATTGATTGATTGTCTGAGTATCTGTATGGGTGCCTGAGTGTTTGTGTGGGTGGGGTGTGTGTGACTCTGTGCATAGATGTGTGAGTTGGTGATTCACTGGGTGCATGGTTTCAAGAGTGCATCTGTGATGGACTGTATGGGTGGGTGAGTGTGTGTATGGGTGTGTTAGTGATTGAATGTATATCTCAGTAGTACATGTGTGAGTAACTACATATGTGAAAGGCAGTATATATGTGTGTTGGAGTATATAAATGGCTATAAGTGAGAGTGTGTGATTGTGAGAGTGGCTGTATGGATGAGTGTGTACTTGTATCAGTGATTGTATAAGAGCGTAAGAATGTGCTAGTATTTGTATGAGTAAGTGAGCTGGTGTGTGTATAACTGTATATGTGAGTAAATGGGTGTGTGATTAAGTTTTTGCATGACTGACTAGGTGTGTGAGTACCTCTATGGATGAGTGGCGGTGTGTGAGTGTTTATATAGGTGTATGAGTGCATATGATAGTCCTGTACTGAGTGACTAAGTATGAGTGACTGTACGGGTGAGTGAGTGGATGTGTGGTAGACCTAAGAATCAGTGAGTGGGTATGTAGTTTTTGGTGTTGGAGTGTCTATGGTTTTGAGAATGGCAGTCTGTAATTTAGAGTGGGTGTATCAAAAGTTATATTAGGGTGTGAGAAGATGCATGAAATTATCACATGGATGATGTCATCAGTGATGTCATCAGTGATGTCACTGACCATGTCATGAGTGATGTAATATGTGACGTCATCAGCAGTGCATTGCGGGCGTAGAGTTATAGTTAGCTGAACTAACTATAACGGGGGAATTTCTATGGTTTTGTACGAGTGAAATGTCCAACTAACTATAACTGTCCCTAAAACCTATGGTTTTTTCAGTGAATTTCAAAGGTTTTTTAAATGCTAATTTCTAACTATAACGTGTCTGACACCTATGGTTTTTTCAGTGAATTTCAAAGGTTTTTTAAATGCTAATTTCTAACTATAACGTGCCTGAAACCTATGATTTTTAAGTGAATTTCAAAGGTTTTTTAAATGCTAGTTTCTAACTATGCCTACAGAGGTAGGACATGTGAAGAAAGAAGAAAAATCGCACAGAAAGAAGCAAAAGATGTGCAGAAAGAACCAACAGAGGAGCAGAAAGAGGCCTTGTTGCAAAATCATCCTGTGCCCACAACTTTTTCAGACGGGTACTGGTGGTAACTGACTCTGACTAACCAGAGCCAGTGCTATGCTAAAAGACACTTAGAATACAGTGAAAACACCTAGATACACTAGGGAACACTATGCGTTGGGGTACCCCTGTGATTAGCATGACCTCCTCTGCAAGTCCCTAGTACATAATAGGGCAGGGGGATTAAAACTACCTCTTAAAACGCGCTACAGGGCGCGTTTGCACAGTGGTGAAGGGAGGGGGCCTGAGGTGACATGTGTGCAAACGCACCCCGTGGCGCGTTTTAAGTTGCGGGATTAAGTCCCCTTGAATTCTGAGGGTCCCTGGGGCCCAACTAGCCCCCAGGTACCTACAGTTAGGACCACAGAGCTGAGTTGCAGAGAGGCGTTCCGAGGCCACGCACCTTTTTCACCTCTCTGAAACGCAACTCTGTTGTGCTTACTGAAGGTACCTGGTGGGCTAGTTGGCCCCAAGGGTCCCTCAGGATTCAAAGGGAATTAATTCCCCAACTTAAAACGCACCACAGGGCGTGTTTGCGCACATGTCACCTGAGGCCCCGCCCCTCCCTTCACCACTGTGCAAACGCGCCCCGTGGTGCGTTTTAAGTTGGGGGATTAGGTCACCTTGAATCCTGAGGGTCCCTGGGGCCCAACTAGCCCACTAGGTACTTCCAGTAAGCACCACAGGCCTGCGTTGCAACGCCTGTAACAAATTGTGCAGTTGTGTTTAGGTAGTGAAGAGGGTCGTGCTGGGGGTAGTGTTTTAGGTTTAGGGTAGTGCAGTGGTGTTTGTGTAGTGTAGGGGGTCATGCTGGGGGTAGATTTAGGGTTTAGGGTAATGCAGTGGTGTTTGGGTAGTGTAGGGGGTCGTGCTGGGGGTAGTGTTTTAGGGTTTAGGGTAGTGCAGTGGTGTTTGGGTAGTGTAGGGGGTCATGCTGGGGGTAGTGTTTTAGGGTTTAGGGTAGTGCAGTGGTGTTTGGGTAGTGTAGGGGGTCGTTCTGGGGTAGTGTTTTAGGGTAGTGCAGTGGTGTTTGGGTAGTGTAGGGGGTACTGCTGGGGGTAGTGTTTTAGGGTTTAGGTTAGTGCAGTAGTGTTTGGGTAGTGTAGGGGTACTGCTGGGGGTAGTGTTTTAGGGTTTAGGGTAGTGCAGTGGTGTTTGTGTAGTGTAGGGGTAGTGTTTTAGGGTTTAGAGTAGTGCAGTGTTTTGTGTAGTGTAGGAGGTCGTGTTTTAGGGTTTAGGGTAGTGCAGTGGTCTTTGGGTAGTGTAGGGAGTCGTGCGGGGTAGTGTTTTAGGGTTTAGGGTAGTGTAGGGGTCATGCGGGGGTAGTGTTTTAGGGATTAGGGTAGTGCATTGGTGTTTGGGTAGTGTAGGGGGTCATGCGGGGGTAGTGTTTTAGGGTTTAGGGCAGTGCAGTGGTGTTTGGGTAGTGTAGGGGGTCGTGCTGGGGGAGTGTTTTAGGGTTTAGGGCAGTGCAGTGGTGTTCGGGTAGTGTAGGGGTCGTGCTGGGGGAGTGTTTGAGGGTTTAGGGCAGTGCAGTCGTGTTCGGTAGTGTAGGGGGTTGTGCTGGGGGTAGTATTTTAGGGTTTAGGGTAGTGCAGTGGTGTTCGGGTAGTGTAGGGGTCATGCTGGGGGTAGTGTTCTAGGGTTTAGGGCAGTGCAGTGGTGTTTGGGCAGTGTAGGGGGTAATGCTGGGGGTGGTGTTTTAGGGTTTAGGGCAGTGCAGTGGTGTTCGCGCAGTGTAGGGGTCGTGCTGGGGGTGGTGTTTCAGGGTTTAGGGCAGTGCAGTGGTGTTTGGGCAGTGTAGGGGTGGTGTTTCAGGGTTTAGGGCAGTGCAGTGGTGTTCGGGCAGTGTAGGGGGTCGTGCTGGGGGTGGTGTTTCAGGGTTTGGGGCAGTGCAGTGGTGTTCGAGCAGTAAAGGGGGTCGTGCTGGGGTGGTGTTTCAGGGTTTAGGGCAGTGCAGTGGTGTTCGGGCAGTGTAGGGGGCGGTGCAGGGGGTGGTGTTTCAGGGTTTAGGGCAGTGCAGTGGTGTTCGGGCAGTGTAGGGGGTGCTGCAGGGGTGGTGTTTCAGGGTTTAGGGCAGTGCAGTGGTGTTCGGGCAGTGTAGGGGGTCATGCAGGGGTGGTGTTTCAGGTTTTAGGGCAGTGCAGTGGTGTTCGGGCAGTGTAGGGGTCGTGCTGGGGCTGGTGTTTCAGGGTTTAGGGCAGTACAGTGGTGTTCGGGCAGTGTAGGGGGTCGTGCTGGGGCTGGTGTTTCAGGGTTTAGGGCAGTGCAGTGGTGTTCGGGCAGTGTAGGGGGTCGTGCTGGGGCTGGTGTTTCAGGGTTTAGGGCAGTGCAGTGGTGTTCAGGCAGTGTAGGTGGTCGTGCTGGGGCTGGTGTTTCAGGGTTTAGGGCAGTGCAGTGGTGTTCGGGCAGTGTAGGGGGTCATGCTGGGGCTGGTGTTTCAGGGTTTAGGGCAGTGCAGTGGTGTTCGGGCAGTGTAGGGGGTCTTGCTGGGGCTGGTGTTTCAGAGTCTAGGGCAGTGCAGTGGTGTTCGGGCAGTGTAGGGGGTCTTGCTGGTGTTTCAGGGTTTAGGGCAGTGCAGTGGTGTTCGGGCAGTGAAGGGGGTCGTGCTGGGGGTGGTGTTTCAGGGTTTAGGGCAGTGCAGTGGTGTTTGGGCAGTGTAGGGGGTCATGCTGGGGCTAGTGTTTCAGGATTTAGGGCAGAGCAATGGTGTTCAGGCAGTGTAGGGGTTTTGCTGGAGGTGGTGTTTCAGGGTTTAGGGCAGTGCAGTGGTGTTCGTGCAGTGTAGGGGGTGGTGTTTCAGGGTTTAGGGCAGTGGTGTTCAGACAGTGTAGGGGGTCTTGCTGGGGTTGATGTTTCAGGGTTTAGGGCAGTGCAGTGGTGTTCGGGCAGTGTAGGGGGTCATGCTGGGGGTGGTGTTTCAGGGTTTAGGGCAGTGCAGTGGTGTTCGGGCAGTGTAGGGTGTCGTGCTGAGGGCTGGTGTTTCAGGGTTTAGGGCAGTGCAGTGGTGTTCGGGCAGTGTAGGGGGTCATGCTGGGGCTGGTGTTTCACGGTTTAGGGCAGTGCAGTGGTGTTCGGGCAGTGTAGGGGGTCTTGCTGGGGCTGGTGTTTCAGAGTCTAGGGCAGTGCAGTGGTGTTCGGGCAGTGTAGGGGGTCATGCTGGGGCTAGTGTTTCAGGATTTAGGGCAGAGCAATGGTGTTCAGGCAGTGTAGGGGTTTTGCTGGAGGTGGTGTTTCAGGGTTTAGGGCAGTGCAGTGGTGTTCGTGCAGTGTAGGGGGTGGTGTTTCAGGGTTTAGGGCAGTGGTGTTCAGACAGTGTAGGGGGTCTTGCTGGGGTTGATGTTTCAGGGTTTAGGGCAGTGCAGTTGTGTTCGGGCAGTGTAGGGGGTCGTGCTGGGGTGGTGTTTCAGGGTTTAGGGCAGTGCAGTGGTGTTCGGGCAGTGTAGGGTGTCGTGCTGAGGGGTGGTGTTTAAGGGTTTAGGGCAGTGCAGTGGTGTTCAGGCAGTGTAGGGGGTCGTGCAGGGGTGGTGTTTCAG
This sequence comes from Calotriton arnoldi, assembly GCA_963921515.1. Taxonomy (NCBI): domain Eukaryota; kingdom Metazoa; phylum Chordata; class Amphibia; order Caudata; family Salamandridae; genus Calotriton; species Calotriton arnoldi. The sequence goes on from CAWUFW010013200.1 coordinate 149,862, forward strand.
GGTTTAGGGCAGTGCAGTGGTGTTTGGGCAGTGTAGGGGGTCGTGCAGGGGTGGTGTTTCAGGGTTTAGGGCAGTGCAGTGGTGTTCGGCCAGTGTAGGTGGTGTTTGCTGGGGGTGGTGTTTCAGGCTTTAGTGCAGTGGTGTTCGGGCAGTGTAGGGGTCTTGCTGGGGGTGGTGTTTCAGGGTTTAGGGCAGTGCAGTGGTGTTCGGGCAGTGTAGGGGGTCTTGCTGGGGCTGGTGTTTCAGGGTTTAGGGCAGTGCAGTGGTGTTCGGGCAGTGTAGGGGGTCGTGCAGGGGCTGGTGTTTGAGGGTTTAGGGTAGTGTAGTGGTGTTTGGGCAGTGTAGGGGGTCGTGCTGGGGCTGGTGTTTCAGGGTTTAGGACAGTGCAGTGGTTTTCGGGCAGTGTAGGCGGTCGTGCTGGGGCTGGTGTTTCAGGGTTTAGGGCAGTGCAGTGGTATTCGGGCAGTGTACGGGGTTGTGCTGGGGCTGGTGTTTCAGGGTTTAGGGTAGTGCAGTGCTGTTCGGGCAGTGTAGGGGGTCGTGCTGGGGGTGGTGTTTCAGGGTTTAAAGCAGTGCAGTGGTGTTCGGGCAGTGTAGGGGGTTGTGCTGGGGCTGGTGTTTCATGGTTTAGGGCAGTGCAGTGGTGTTCGGGCAGTGTAGGGGGTCGTACTGGGGGTGGTGTTTCAGGGTTTAGGGCAGTGCAGTGGTGTTCGGGCAGTGTAGGGGGTCATGCTGGGGGTGGTGTTTCAGGGTTTAGGGCAGTGCAGTGGTGTACGGGCAGTGTAGGGGGTCTTGCTGGGGGTGGTGTTTCAGGGTTTAGGGAAGTGGTGTTCGGGCAGTGTAGGGGGTCTTGCTGGGGGTAGTGTTTCGGGGTTTAGGGCAGTGCAGTGGTGTTCGTGCAGTGTAGGGGGTCGTGCTGGGGGTGGTGTATCAGGGTTTAGGGCAGTGCAGTAGTGTTCGGGCAGTGTAGGGGATCGTGCAGGGGTGGTGTTTCAGGGTTTAGGGCAGTGCAGTGGTGTTCGGGCAGTGTAGGGGGTCGTGCTGGGGGTGGTGTTTCAGGGTTTAGGGCAGTGCAGTGGTGTTCGGGCAGTGTAGGGGGTCGTGCAGGGGGTGGTGTTTCAGGGTTTAGGGCAGTGCAGTGGTGTTCGGGCAGTGTAGGGGTCGTGCCGGGGCTGGTGTTTCAGGGTTTAGGGCAGTGCAGTGGTGTTCGGGCAGTGTAGGGGGTCTTGCTGGGGGTGGTGTTTCAGGGTTTAGGGCAGTGGTGTTCGGGCAGTGTAGGGGGTCTTGCTGGGGGTGGTGTTTCAGGGTTTAGGGCAGTGCAGTGGTGTTCGGGCAGTGTAGGGGGTCTTGCTGGGGGTAGTGTTTCAGGGTTTAGGGCAGTGCAGTGGTGTTCGTGCAGTGTAGGGGGTCGTGCTGGGGATGGTGTTTCAGGGTTTAGGGCAGTGCAGTAGTGTTCGGGCAGTGTAGGGGGTCGTGCAGGGGGTGGTGTTTCAGGGTTTAGGGCAGTGCAGTGGTGTTCGGGCAGTGTAGGGGGTCGTGCTGGGGTGGTGTTTCAGGGTTTAGGGCAGTGCAGTGGTGTTCGGGCAGTGTAGGGGGTCGTGCTGGTGGTGGTGTTTCAGGGTTTAGGGCAGTGGTGTTCGGGCATTGTAGGGGGTCTTGCTGGGGTGATGTTTCAGGGTTTAGGGCAGTGCAGTGGTGTTCGGGCAGTGTAGGAGGTCTTGCTGGGGGTAGTGTTTCAGGGTTTAGGGCAGTGCAGTGGTGTTCGGGCAGTGTAGGGGTCATGCTGGGGGTGGTGTTTCAGGGTTTAGGGCAGTGCAGTGGTGTTCGGGCAGTGTAGGGGGTCGTGAAGGGGGTGGTGTTTCAGGGTTTAGGGCAGTGCAGTGGTGTTCGGGCAGTGTAGGGGGTCATGCTAGGGTATGTGTTTCAGGGTTTAGGGCAGTGCAGTGGTGTTCGGGCACTGTAGGGGGTCGTGCAGGGGCTGGTGTTTCAGGGTTTAGGGCAGTGCAGTGGTGTTCGGGCAGTGTAGGGGGTCGTGCTGGGGGTAGTGTTTTAGGGTTTAGGGTAGTGCAGTGGTGCTTGTGTAGTGTAGGGGTCGTGCTGGGGGTAGTGTTTTAGGGTTTAGGGTAGTGCTGTGGTGTTTGTGTAGTGTAGGGGTCATGTTTTAGGGTAGTGCAGTGGTGTTTGGGTAGTGTAGGGGGTCGTGCTGGGGGTAGTGTTTTCGGATTTAGGTTAGTGCAGTGGTGTTTGGGTAGTGTAGGGGTCGTGCTGGGGGTAGTGTTTTAGGGTTTAAGGTAGTGCAGTGGTGTTTGTGTAGTGTAGGGGGTCGTGCTGGGGGTAGTGTTTTAGGGTTTAGGGTAGTGCAGTGGTGCTTGTGTAGTGTAGGGGTCGTGCTGGGGTAGTGTTTTAGGGTTTAGGGTAGTGCAGTGGTGTTTGTGTAGTGTAGGGGTCATGTTTTAGGGTAGTGCAGTGGTGTTTGGGTAGTGTAGGGGGTCATGCTGGGGGTAGTGTTTTAGGATTTAGGTTAGTGCAGTGGTGTTGGGGTAGTGTTTTAGGGTTTAGGGTAGTGCAGTGGTGTTTGTGTAGTGTAGGGGGTCATGCTGGGGGTAGTGTTTTAGGGTTTAGGATAGTGCAGTGGTGCTTGTGTAGTGTAGGGGGTCGTGCTGGGGGTAGTGTTTTAGGGTTTAGGGTAGTGCAGTGGTGTTTTTGTAGTGTAGGGGGTCATGTTTTAAGATGCAACGCTCCAATACCTGACCAGTCTGCACTACATAAAACTGCAAAAAAACTAAAAATAAAAAGTGTTTTGCACACTTTTGTCATTGGGCTATATGTGGGCTACATCTGGGTAATATTTGTGCTACATTTGGGCTCTTTTTTCACTGGTGGCCATCTTGGAAGACTTCTTTGTTATGAAGTTTCCTAATTTCCTCATTAACTGCAGTCTCCTCAGAAGGAAATGCTTTCAGTTTTTACTTTGATTCCATCAAGAAGGCATTCAGATGTGTCACACATTTGCCATAAATTCAGAATGTTATTACTCTAGTTGTTCATTACATCACTGTAGTTAAGCTACTGCTCACCAAGGAGTTAACTGGAAGTCTACTGCTGGTATTGAAAGTGATTGTTTCAGTCTACATGTCAGAATTTTCTAATGAAATAGAAGAGGATTTGAGATCTCACTTAAAACATGCACTAAATTTTATTTTTGCAGCACTAACCATAATTTCTATGGCAAAATGAACCCCCTCATTTTGTTCCTTTTTAAATTAAATGTTTTGAGTGTTACCAGTTTATTCCAATCAAGATGGCTTCAGGTGTGCCATACTTTTGTCATAAGTAAGGCTGTTAGCACTCTAGTTGTTCTTTAGAACACTCTGGGAAGCTGCAGTAGAACACAAAGGCATCAACTGACAGGCTGCTCCTGTTGAAATATAACAGGAAGATATTTGAGATCTCACTTAAAACATGTCCTAATTTTTCTTTCTACAGCACTAACCATAATTTCTATGGCAAAATGAACCCCCTCATTTTGTTCCTTTTTAAATTAAATGTTTTAAGTGTTACCAGTTTATTCCAATCAAGATGGCTTCAGGTGTGCCATACGTTTGTCATAAGTAAGACTGTTAGCGCTCTAGTTGTTCTAATAGAACACTCTGGGAAGCTGCAGTAGAACACAAAGGCATCAACTGACAGGCTGCTCCTGTTGAAATATAACAGGAAGATATTTGAGATCACACTTGAAACATGTCCTAATTTTTCTTTCTACAGCACTAACCATAATTTCTATGACAAAATGAACCCCATCATTTTGTTCCTTTTTAAATTAAATGTTTTAAGTGTTACCAGTTTATTCCAATCAAGATGGCTTCAGGTGTGCCATACTTTTGTCATAAGTAAGGCTGTTAGCACTCTAGTTGTTCTTTAGAACACTCTGGGAAGCTGCAGTAGAACACAAAGGAATCAACTGACAGTCTCTGCCCTTGTTGGATGTACATGTTTTACTGAGAATGTCAGACTTCATTCTCACATGACTGAGAAAGATAATGTGAATTTACAGAAAATATGCTCTCATTTTAGCTTCTGGGGCACCTTCCAAAACTGTATGGGACAAGTATGTGAAAATAGTTTTCTCTCAAACATGATTCATGATATCCCAGCAGAAGGTTTTTCACAGGGTAAAATCACCTTAGAACACACCACAATTCCTGAAATTAGTATGGTACCATCAACAAATGAATTCTAATGTAACTAAAGTCTGTTATCACCCTTTATAGTTCTCCTTTTGGTAACCCTCAAAATCTTCGATTCACTACAATGCATTTCAAAGGGGTACTATCATTTATATTGGTCCCAAGATGGCTGCCAGCAATTCCAGGATGAAGTGCTGACAGCCAATCAGATCTCACGATGACATGTGTGGTTAGGCTCCGCCCAGATATATATGTGTTTTTACTTTTGATTTTCTCAGCAACTACTGAGCAGATTTACACCATTTAACAAAAGGGTTCTTTTTGAACCAAGAACTACCTCTTTGCCAAATTTGGTGTAATTCCGTTCAGCAGTTCGGGCTGTAGCCTTGCATAAAGTTTCCTATGGGAAATTGATTTTTGACTCTTATTTTTTAATTTCTCCATAACTACTGAACGGATTTACACTATTTAACAAAAAGGGTTCTTTCTGAACCAAGAACTACCTCTTTGCCAAATTTGGTGTAATTCCGTTCAGCAGTTCGGGCTGTAGCCGTGTCTAAAGTTTCCTATGGGAAAATAAATGGGGAAAACACGTTTTGGGACCCCCCTTTTTTCTCGGCCCCCGCTTGACGAATCACCCTGAGACTTTCAGGGTAGGAGCGGACCGGAGCGGGCCATAAAGTTTGAAAATTTCGCAAAGATTCGTCAACCGACGCAAGAGTTATTTCAAATAGAATGTCGCGGATTTCCTATGGAAAATAGGTCCTAACTATAACTATCTACTGGCGACCGCCAGTAGATAATATAGGCTGGACACTTGTCTTTTGCACTATGGTTGCTGATTTAATTCTCCTGCAATAAAATTCACTGCAACGAATACGCTGTGGTCCGTACCTGTCTTCTTCGCCGCGCATTCGGTGAATCAGGAGTGTGGTTTATATATATATATCCCACAACGCCGTTCCTTCGCACTTCCCTTCCTCTGGGAAAAACGGACTGCAAGACCTCAATTTCGTGCTTGAATTTGTTTAATTAGCCACCATTTTCGCCATGACGCGTTTCGGCCTCACTCTGCCTTGATCACATGATATATATATATATTTCAGTGCGTCTCCCAACCAACAATCTCTTCACCAGGACAGAAGGGAACAGGCTCCAAAATCGTGATGAATATGCTTTATTAGCTCACTCCAACTTCGCCATTACGCGTTTCGGTCACTTCACGTGACCTTGATCACATGATTACACATCGTCAATCAGAATGCTTTAACCTCTGTGTCATCCTGTCATATGGTCGGAGTACTAACATAGCCATAAAAGACAGACTGTGTATTGATCAGACAAATATTGCGATGACTATAATCAATTTCATTTTGTGATTGCTGTTTTTTTGTTTTCTTGTTATTTGTTCTTTGAACTTTAGTGATTTAGACCCCTCATTTTATACCGGGCATGTAAGAATATAAATCATTATATTCACATATAAATACACATCATTGAATATATTTATACAATCTGTTTGCCACAATCAGTTCAATAAATAATTAAATAAGTCTCAAATAAATAAATACATTAACTTATTTTAAAAAAACTAATATGTAATTACATTTTTTTGTGAATTTCAACTCATTTGAATGGGGAAACTCAAAATCTAACTGCATAGTGCTTGTTGTTGTTAATGTCTCCCCTTCTCTAACATGAGTGTTTTATTGCTAAACTGACCACATGTCTGATTGCTTTACGTATAGTTTTGTCTATTATCCCCTCTATCATGACTTCTAACTGCTTAAATGCTTTTAATTTGGAGTCATCTTATTTGCCCAATCGGTGCTAATGTGCAATTTGCAAATATTATTCTTATTGTCATAAAGTGCTCTGCTTGTCCAAAGTGCATAGTGCTTGTAATTACTAAAGTGCATAGTGTCTACTATTTTTATAAAGTGCTAGTTTTTCTCCTCTATTGTGTACTAAAAACAGTTATCCAACTGTTTATAAGACAGATACAAAACATTTATATAGCAGCTAGATGTTCAGTGCATAAGCTCTATTCTACTCACATAAATACACTCTTCTCGCAAGACCCTCAAATGTTGCATCCGTGTATCCATGAAAAGAGGGAAATATATTCTCATTTCATGTTGTGATTTTCCTTTACTTTGCGCTTTTATGTTGCTCTTGTTTCCATTTCTTTGCACATATTCTACCTGTTGATTTTCGAGATATTACCTTGTATACTCCTACATCAAACCTCTCTTTATAAACAGATCATTCTAAATTTTTACTAATTTTACGTAGTAATATCTGTGCAAAAATGCTATTCATGTTTAAGATTGCTTTGAATTTCATAGAGACATTATAACAATTATTTTTTCCTAAAATCATCATAACATCTTCATAAAACCTCCCAAAGAAACCCTCATAAAATTCCACAAAATTTCATAAAATATCATAAAATTTCATAAAACTCCAAAAAGTTCCCTCCACAACATTTCACAAAAACTTCATAACAATATCATCAAAATGCAGGAATTAGTCAATTCTCAAGATTTATACAGACTACATAAATGACATCATGAGACTCTTTATCATATGCAAATTATGAATGTAACCAAAATGCAGAGAGGTTGTATGTCTGGATGTTTTATAAAAAGTAATGTAACTCTTCACTATTATTTAAACCAGACGGTGACTTAGAGTCTAGTTCTAAAATCATTTTGAACTCTAATTTTCTTAACAACCTTTCTCTGTTTCCCCCTCACCTAAGAGGTGGTATGGATCCAATCCCAAAATAGTTTAAGCATTTGAGATCATTCTGATGTGTTGCCTTAAAGTGCCTGGCCACCGGGTACGTTTGGTCCGAATTCACTATTGCTCTTATATGCTGAAGTATTCTGACATGCACCTGTAGCTTTGTGCTGCCCACATATCGTAAGCCACAGATGCATGTCAGCACATACACTGCATATTCAGTGCGGCAATTATAGTGGTCTTTCAACACAGTGGGCTCTGTGTTGAATGCGGTAATGTTTTCTGTGGTGTTTACCCCAAATTTGCACGCCCTGCATGAAGTACATTTAAAAAAAACATTTTTTGGTTTCAGCCATGATTTATTGGGATTGATCTCAGGGCTGTTTTTAACCAACATGGATATCATTGATAAGGCCCGCCTGAATGTTAATGTGGGCTTTTTCTGCGTTTTTTGTGCCATAGTGCTGTCTGTTAATACTATTGGCCAATTTCTGTTAATTATTTCTGATTTCATTTTGTTGACTGCTGTAGCTGGTTATTAGTCTGACAGTAGTATCATCTACAACTGTCTCCTTGGTTCTGCCCCTCAGCTCGGCAGGAGATCCATTCCTTTGTATAGTTCGTCATAACCTGCTTTTCTTCAGTGAAATCAGTAGCTTTCTTTATGGCCTGATTTAATATAGTTTGGCTATAACCTCATTGTAAAAATCTGGTAATCATTTCTTTTGACATTTTTCTAGTTCTGTTTTGGTACTGCATATCCTTCGTAATCTTAAAAGTTCCCCATAGGGTATACAATTAATGAGATGTTTTGGGTGGAAACTTTTTGCGTGAAGCGTTGAGTTTCCCGCAGTACTCTTCCGGTGTAAAGTAGTTTCTAATCTCTCTTGTCCTTTATACACAGTGACATCTAAGAAGTCTACAGAATGTTCATCTATATGTGCCGTAAATTCTAAGTTAAACTCATTATCATTGATTGTGTGTACAAAATTTTCTGCACTTTCCTTATTTCCCTGCCAGATTATAAAAACATCATCAATGAATCTCATCCATTGAACAATATGTTTGTTCATCAACTCAGAATGTTTTAATCTGAGAACCTGCTCCTCCCACCATCCCACATGCAAGCACACATAGCTGAGGGAGAAGCAGGCCCCCATCGCAACTCCTCTGATTTGTCTAAACATTTCTTTTCCAAAAAGAAAAAGTTGTTGTGCAATCACCAGGTTATTAATTCCACCAGCATTTTATTGTGTTTTAACATTTCTATCGGCTGAGTGTTCAGAAAATGTTTAACTGCATTGAGACCCACTGAGGGGCATATTCACAAGGAGCTATCGCCGAATTAACGGCACTTTATCGCAGCTAAAGTCGTGATAAATTTACACCCCCATTCACAAGCCGGTGTTAACAGCCCACAGCACCAGTTTACCTGCGATAGCAGCCGCAAAAAACATCGCCACAGAGGACCCTCGCAAATATCGCTAATGAGATGCAGAGTAGGCGTTCCCGTGACAAAAGCCGAGACAACAGCACACCTCAACATTCACAATGACCAGCCACATCCGCGATAAAAACACAAAACAGGCGATAAGGCGCGTTAGCACCAGGAAATCTACACCTGCTCTGACCTGGTGTAAAGCCAGACGGCAGCCAGCACCACAAAAGGGAGCACAGCCCAGGGCCACATCCGAAGGGCAACAGATGCCATGGAGCCACACATCATGCGGCCCGGACACCCAAGAGGGCCACAACCCCACCGCCACCACCCCCAGGACCACCCCTCCCTGGCACCCCCGACCAAAGACATGCCATATCAGCCACACCTAAACATGCGCAGAATATTCCGCTTGATGCCGCACAATCACAACTGGTGACATGCATGTGTCGTCACAGAAATGAGCAGCAAACATCCACTTTCAAAGCAACAAATGAAACTTTATTAAAATGAACAACGAAATAAAATGAAGACACATGGCCGCTCCCCTTGGGACAATACGTAGGTCACAGCCTGTAAGACAAAAAACATGATGAGAAGGTGTGTCCTGCGCACATCAGAGGACAGAGAGAGAGCGAAGGAGAGAGAGAGGAAGAGAGGGAGGGAGAGAGAGAGGAAGAGAGGGAGAGAGAGAGAGAGTGCCGCCCCTGCGCACCAAGGCCACACTGCTTACCTGCTGCCACCGGTGTGTCTCCAACCACGTGCCGGTATGTAGTGCAGTTCACCAGGTCACACATCTGATACAGAGCCGTCATCTGAAACAGAGCCCAGATACATGACTGGCACAGTACACACACTTGCACAAGACAACATCGCCTGCCCGCCCATGCACACCCAGGCCTCAATGCTCACCTTCCGCCACCGGCGCATAGACAGGAGGTCCCACCACGTGCCGCTGCAAGCCACAAGCCCAGGGCCTGCGGACATGGCACCCTCCACATCATGCAGCCTCGCTCCGCAGGCCACCAGGTCTCACGTTTGGTGCTGGGTCTTGATTACTCCATGGCAGAGGACATACCAGTGCACCCGGCACCATCGCAGGCTGCACTCCCGCTCAGCCCAATGGGTGCCACCAACTCTGGGATCCCGGAAGCGACGCCACGTGGCAGTAGGCCCGCGCTGCCCGCTGGCTCGGGCCTACACTGCGGTCCAGCAGGGCACACAAAACCTGACCCGTCCGGACCGCCGGGACGGGGCATCATCGCAGGCTGCACACCTGCTCAGCAGCTCAAGGTGCCACTGACTCAGTGCACCCAAAGTCACCGTCCCGTGGCGGGGTGCCTGCGCCATCCGCAAGGCCTCTGGTGCCACTAACCCTGTGCACAACAACTCATGGGCCTCTATATGAGTGCGAAAGGTGGGGCGTCCGTCATCCAGTCATCACCCGAGTGGGGAATGTGACGTCGTCGGACCCTTATGTTGGTGGAGTCACATGGCCTGCGACACCTGTGCCAGATGGGTGTGGTGTGTGTGAAACCTGCCCTCAGGGAGTGGCTGTGACATGCTGATGACTAGACCAGTGACCTGCACACCACCAGCGAGTATGGCTGTGATGGGTAGCAATGAGGGCCCCACCTCGGGGCGTAAGCGGAGTGGACTGGCCTGCCATATGCCGGACCAGCGCAGGGCTTGCAACAATGACTCATGGGCTCTGGGCGTGGTCCAGTCCATGTCCGGACAAGGAAGTGACTGATGCGTGTGTCCCTGCTGCAGTGTTCACGGAACCCGCTACACAAGATGCAATGTTGCACCCCCTTACTGTCATCCCACAGGATGAACATCATTGACGCAAGGGAAGGCACTGTCCCCACATTCATCCACACAGGAATGACGTAAGACATTACACAGCAGTGCGTCACTGGATGTTTATTTGCACATCCAGTGCAGTCATGCAGCTGGAGAGGTACAGGGCAATGCTGAGCACACCACACAATATGGGCCCGTGGAGGGCCAGCCAGTGTCCATCCCGGGATGACCTGTACTGCGGAAGAGGAAGGGTAAAGTCCGCAGTCTGTCCGCCGTGTCATTGGTCGTCAAACAGGATGTGGCAGTCCATGTCGCTGTCCAAGGTGAGTGCCTCGGAGTGTATCGGGGGTCAGTGGTAGGTCTTGAGAACATGTGCGGCACCAAGCAGAAACAGGCAAGGTGGCAGTAATGGATGCTAGTGCCTTTGCCCTCCTGACCACAGTCCCATCCACGTCCTCGTCCCCGGGTGTGTGCCCTGCCCCACCTGTGGGTGTTGCAGTGCCGGCTGCGGCACTGTGTGCCACTGACTCATCAGGGGCCGGAGGAGGATTGTCGGCCGCACTGTGTGGCAGTGACACATCAGGTGCCGGAGTGGATATGCCTGCCGCACTGGGAGGCATTGACACACCAGGGCCCGGAGATGTGGATGGCGTGGGGGCAGCAGCATTCATCATCGCCACGCCTTGTGGCAGCAATGCCATGACGAGGACATGCAGGGCACGGTAGATCCCAGCTACATTTCGCTGATGTGCAGCGGAGGCTGCCATCCTTTCCATCTCCATCCGCACCATGTCCTCCATGAGCCTCCGCATGTGTGCCAGCTCAAGGCTGGCATCGCTGGGGCCACTCTGAGCGGACAGGTATTCTTCCCTCCACGTCATGACTCCAGAGATGTCAGTCAGGGCTTGCTGGAGTCCATGGGGCAGACATAGACACCCAAGGATGGTGTCCAGTTTGGTAGCCATAAGCTCGAACCCCACCTGCACCTGCTCGGCCATCTCCCTCTGGCCCACCAGCACATGGCGTTGGAAGGCCATATGTTGTTCCTGGGGGACTTGGGAGGGTGCTGGGGCTGTGGGTGCCTCCTGCTGGGTGGTTTGGCTGGTGGGTGGGGTCTCATGGATGTAGCTGGGCTGCCCTGATCCTGGAGGTGAGTTGCGGAGGTGGTCAATGAGGTCTTGGATGGTTTGGGTGTCGATGCTGTTGTTGTCCTCCTCCTCGTTATCAGTGAATAGTGGCTGTGACTGCTCTGCAGGAGGTGTTGACGATGCCCCTGCGATGTGAAGGGGAGATGGTGTATTACAATGTGTCCACATGTATGTAGCCGCATGGTACAGGTTGAAATTCAGACAGCATGGCATTGTACATTGTGACAGTGTGTGGGTCTGGGCGAGGACCCAGAGTGATTGTGGGTGTGCACTGTGCCCTGCTTGCTTGTGCATGTGTGCCATTGTGGCCATCTCCCCCAGTCCCCCCAGTACCTGTTGCGGTTGTGTTGTGTCCTGTCAAGCAGTGTCCGGTCCCCCGACTCCGGCCACAGTCTCCACACTGATGACTGTCGACACCAGCTCCTCCATGTCATCCAGCTCCAGCTGTGGTGCTGGGCCCCCACCTCCGGTCAGCGTTGCTGCCTTCAGGTTGGCGGAGAGTTTCTCCTTGGTCTTCCGCTTGATGTCATTCCATCGCCTCTTGACCTCGTCCATTGTCCGCTTGTGCTCTCCGACGGCATTCACCTTGTCGACGATGTCCCGCCATATTCCAGTTTTGGTGCCCAATGTCACGTTGGAGGTGACGAAGAGTTGTTGATGGTGTTCCATCACCTCCGTGACTATGATCCTGTTTGCCTGCGGACTGAACTTGGTCTTCCTGGTCTTCTTGTCCTTGCCCTTCCCTGTCCCCGAGGTCCCAGGCTGGTCGTCCGGGGTGCTAGTGGGGTTGCGCTGGTCCTCTGCGCCTGCTCCGGCTTCCTCCATGGTGCTTGTGTGTGGGTTTTTTTTTCTGCTTTTATGGAGGTTTCTGACGCCTGCCAGGTGTGTGTTGCAGTCCTGGCGCTGCTTGTCGCTGGTTTCCTCATCGCGCTTTGGCCCATCGCGTGTTTTTTGGTGTTGTGGTTTGTGTTTTTATCTCCATCGTGGTGGTTGTATCGCGGACTTTGTCCGCGGTTTCGGCAGGCTATCGCCTGCTACCGCCTTGTTGTGAATTCCACGTTGACACAGGGTTATTTTCCCATGATAGGCTGCGTTATTGAAAGTTGCGTTAAGCTACTCTTGCAGTAGTTATCACACGTTCTTGTGAATATACCCCTGAGTGTTCTATACTCGTATACAGTGAGGTGATGTTGAGTGTCATTATATATATATATATATATATATATATATATATATATATATATATATATATATATATATACAAGGAGCAAACAGGGAAATCTAACAAATCTGAAGAGAAATATATAAATGAATGTGCCAAAAGAAATAAAACAAGAAATAGGAGAGCTTACCCTCTGGAAACAGGCTGGAACACCAAATGCAAAGAAATGCACACTCTTGTGAGGAGAGTTGGGTGTGTGGTAGGGAAGGCACATCAGACCTTCTAGTCAACGTACTCAGTGGTAGTGGGGCATCGGGTCAGGCAGAGACAGTCTATGTGACAGGGAAGGCACGTGAGGAATTGTTACACAGCATGCTCAGAGGCGTTGGAGCACCAAAACAGCCAGAGTTTATGAAGGAGGGGCGTAGGGGCATAAACTGGGAAGAAACAGTGCCCAATTCACACACAGACTCAGAGCTGTTGGAGCACTGTATCAGCCGGAGTCTACTAAAGAAGTGGCGGTGGGCCAGAAACTGAAAAAAGGGGTGCCCCATTTCTCTCTGAGTGAACGACGAATGACTCACAAGTGAATTTCTTTCCTCCTAGCAGGTGCTGTGGCTTCTCCTTGTGGGTGGAAATAGATTGAGCACATTGGAAAGGAAAAAGTGCAGGCATTTGTACAATTTGACATACAATGCAACCAATTATAGCAGTGAAGACGTGGAAATAGTGAAGAATTACACACACACTATATAGGAAGATGTGTGTGTCACATACACCTATAAAAGAATGTACATATTAAAACATTGGAACAGAGTATCAGAAAAGGTGATAGTATCATTACTGTGTGTGTCATATAATATACTAGATACGTTTTGTGAGTACGACCATATATTATGGCAGCTGCTAGTATTTCTCAGCATCCACCATTCTTAAATGATGTTGGAGATCAAAATTTTGCATGGAAAAATCGGATCAAATTGTTTGAGTCGTATTTAATTGCCATTGGTGGGGAGAAATTTTCAGCAGTGCAAAAACATCTTATTTTAGTACATAATTTAGGGGTACAAGGAAGAAAAGCACATACAAATCTAATAGTTCCCAGTGAGGAGGATGAAAATAACATGCAAATAGATATATACCAAAATTCAATTAAGATATTCAAAGGATATTTTGGAGAAAGAATAAATGTTGTGCTAGAGAGACTCACATTTTTCTGCAGAATTCCGATAAAAATAAAAAGCTGACCAATTACATTGCTGACTGAGAGGTTTATCTAACTTGTGATTTTGGAGCACTATGTGATTCACTAATTTGTGATCAGTTATTGAGATGCACCAACAACCAGAAAATACAAGAGTAATTATTGTCTAAAACTCACAATTTAAGAGAAGCAATAGAGATTGCAAAGAGTATAGAAAATACTGCAGAGGGGCAGATTTACAAGCCCCTTGCTTCACTTTTGCGCTGCTGTTGCGTCACTTTTTGTGACGCAGCGGCAGCGTAAACAATGCGCCACTTTGCGGCCCATTTACAACGTGACACATCTAGGGAGATGCGTCACGTTGTGAAGCCCTGCTCTACATTCTACCTGCGTCAGGTATAATGTATGCAGGGTGGGCATTCCCACGCAGGATAGCCTCGTAGAACTGACGCAGTGAAATCTACAAGATTTTACTGCGCCACTTCTAGGACGCCACTGCATCAAAACCTTACGCCTGCTTGGAGCAGGCGTCAGGAGTGACACAGCACAATAAGTATAGGCCTCCCCATGCATTGCTCGAATTGCATCGTGCTTGCGACACAAATCCAGCAATGCGTGACTTTTGCGCCAAAAGATGCGTCAGAATTTCTGACGCATCTGTCAATCCTTGCACCATGGTGCGCCGTATTGTAAATATGACGCTTCCATGGTGGCGCAAGGGTTTTGCATGCAGGCGCAGGGAAACTGACACATCTCTGCTCTAACGCAGAGATGTGCCAGTTTCTTGTAAATCTGCCCCATAATTTATCCATAGAGTAGAAATGTTAGAGCAGGAGACACAGAAGATAATTTTACAAGATGAAGATGACAATGAAAACTCTGAAATATATTTTCCTAAATGTACTGTGGCATTAGATGGAAAAGACATAACAATGTTTGCTGATTCTTGTTCTCCATTCACCTTGTTAGATCATAAGAAGTTTAAAGAAAAATTTGATACAGCAGAATATCAGTTAGAAATATCAGACGTAAACTCAGTAGAATATAACAGGGACCCCATACCTTTAGAGGGAATGGTCAGAATGTGGATATCGTTCCAGGACAGGCACATTTAAGGCAAAATATATATTGCAAAACAAGGGTCAAAACATATTAGGATGGAGACATCAAAAGGAAATGGAAATAGCCTTACTTCCCAATAACTGTGAGCAAGTGATGTTGATAGAAGGATCATTGGGGAAAGATCAGATTTGTGAAGAATTCACTATTCTCAAATGAATTAGGGTTACTAAAGAATTTTCAACATAAAATAAAACTGAAGGACAGATTACACCAGTTGTCCACAAGGCACATCCAATTCCACATTTGATAAAAGAACCATTGGAAAAGAAACTGGTCAGATTAATAGACACAGGAATCATTAACCTGTGGATTGTTCAGAGTGGTTGGCTCAGATTGTCATAGTATATAAAGGGGCAAACAAAGGAATTCGACTCTCTATTGATCTAAGAGGTCTAAATAACAATATATGGGTGGAAAGACATACCCCGAATAAATGAAATATTGAGTACTATGGGTGACAATATTTGTTTTAGTGTACTTGACCTATCTATGGCATACCATCAAGTAGAGTTGATTCATGAGTCCAAGTCACTCACATCATTCCTCACACCATTAGGAGCATTTAGATTTAAAAGGATACAATTTGGTTTGGTGTCTTCCGTTGCAATATTTTAAAAAATAATGCAGATGATTTTGAAGAATGTAAAGAATACATTATGCTTCCAATATGACATCCTTATTTACAGGAACACTATTGAAGCCCACAGTTCCACCTTAAGAGATGTACTAGGCAAATTAGAAAGAGTGGGTCTCACTATGAAAAAGAATAAATGTCAATTAGACTTAGGCTCAGTAGAATATTTGGAGCACATCATATCGAGAGATGGTATAAAACCCAGAATTAACTCAGTGGAGGCTGTGACTAATACCCACAAACAAGGATGAATTAATTGGATTGGCAGAATATATGGCCAATTTTGTAAGGAGCTTCTCAGACACCACTTATACACTAAGGATGCTATTAAAAAAGGAAACACACTTTCAATGGAACAATGATTGTCAGATAGCATTTGAAAAAATCAAAGAATCCATTATCAACACAATATTGTTATGTAAATTTGATGTGTTAAGAAAAGAAGAATGGAAAGAGAGTCTGCAGAAGGACAAAATTTGGGGAGAATTGAAAACATATATAGTTCATGGGTGGCCAAGAAGTGTCGGTGATGTACCTGATAAGGTAAAGGATTTCTGGGAAGTAAGACATAAATTGTGTATAATGAATGAGAATGCATTCAGTGGTGATAAACGTGTGCCACCAGCAATTTATAGGAAAAGATTGCCAAATTGTCTCATGAAGGTCATTTAGGGACAAGTATGACCAAATCTAAAGCAAGATCACACTGGTGATTCCCAAGGATGGACATATTGATTGATGAGCTAGTTAAAGAATGCATCAGCTGTGCATGTAGTGTGAAAAACAAATATGTACGTAGAGCTCTCCTATCCCCAGTAGAAGTAAAAAAAAAAACATGGGACAGTTAGCATGGGATATAATAGGAGCATTGAGCTAAGAAAACATACATGCTAGTTTTAGTGGATTATCATTTACCCTGGGTTGTTACCAGACTAGTTAGCGCTATCAATACTGGGACTGTAACTAAGTTCCTACGAGACACATTTTATATTGAGGGCACCCCTAAAACTCTTATAACAGATAATGGAGTATAGTTCAGATCAGAAGAAATGAAAAAGGTCTTGAAAGAAATGTTTGTAATTCATTTGTGCACTACATTGTATTGTCCAAATGCAAATGGGATAGTGGCGAGGGTTAACAGAATGTCAAAGGAATGTATCCAAAGAGCAACAATTGCTAGGAAATGTGTAGATCTAGCAATTCAAGATCTCCTTTGGGCATATCATATGACTACACACTGCACAACAAGATTTGTACGATTTGTAGAATTATTAAGGCAGATTACCAGGCATACAATTGTCACCAAACTGGTTGAATGGAGGTGAACCTGTATGGTCTGACAGAGGAGCAATAAATGAGAAAGTATTGAACCATCAATGGAAGTATAAGATGACATATGGTAGTCGGCATGGAGTGAAAACACCAAAATTGAAAGTGGGGGACTGGGTAAGAATAAAAAGACTAGAAAACATAACATTGAGAAATTTATGGTATTCTAAACCAATGCGAATCACTAAGGTGGAACGGATCATGATAACCACAGGCATTGATCAAACATGGAGCATGGATAGACTATCCAAATGTTCCATCCAGTATAATGTGATGGACTTTGAGGAATCATCCATGTCAAGAGACAGCCAAAGAGAAGATGGCACTTGAGCTAACAGATTCTGACGCACACCAAATTGGCACAAAGACGTTCAGATGGGTTACATTTATAGGAAGGGAGATGTGTTACAATGTCATATAATTACATAAATACTAATTGTACATAGTTGTGTTAGCCATTATCATAAATTATTCCTCTCACTATATTTTGGAATGTTCCTTCCACCCATCATTGTAGAATGGTAGATTTTAACTTTGCTGAAAGAATAGAATGTTGAAGTCTTGAGCAGTTATCTTGTGGAGAGCTTGGAGTTGATGGAGTAAACAATCACCCTCAACACTTCATGTGGTTCCTGTCATCAATACAACACAAAGCTATAACGTTTGAAGAATTTCATTTAAAAATGAAAAAAATGATAGGGTTCTTGTTGCATATAAATCATGGGCTGTGCTCTAGAGAGCTAAAATGAGGGCACATTTTCTCTGAGTTATCAAATATCTTCTCATAACGTTCTGACATGCAGACTGAAACATGAACTTCCAACACCAGCAGCACCCTCTCAATATCCTAGTGATCAACCGCAGCTTTGCCACAAGGTTCTAATGTGCAACTAGAGAGCTAACATTCTAAAATTATGTGGCACACCTGGTGGCATTCTTGATGGAATCAAAGCTGTAAAACTGAAAGCATTTCCTATGGAGGGACCTGCAATAAATGAAGGATTGATGTTTTTTGTCAAAGAAATCATGGTTAGTGCTCTAGAAGGCTGAAATGCGGCCACAATTTCCATTTTCAGTAAACATTCTGACGTGCAGAGTCAAACATGCACAAACACTAGAAGCGGCCTTTCAGTTAACTTACTAATAATCAACTAAATCATCATCAGTTCTAATTACTACAGTGCTAACATTCTGTATTGTAGGCACAAATGAGGCACTCCTGAAAGCCATTTTGTTGGAATAGGAGCTGTTGATGTTAAAGCCCCTCCAGAAGAGCAAATTGAAGTAACTGAGCCTTGAGATATTAATGCAGGCATGAAACTAGGACCAAGATTTACTAAGCCTTTGCATTGTCCTTGCATCGCACAAGGTGATGCAAGGCCACACAAAGGCCTATGTAAGACTTACAAAGCCACACAAGCGGTGATTTTTGCAGGCGTGCATGACTTTGTAAAGAAACGTAAAACAACACAGGAGCTTGCACTTTGTTGCATTACATTTCATAGTGGTAGGCATTCCATGGGTGGAGCATGGACATTCCCGTGTCTCCGCCTATGATATTTGATGCAATCCTAGATTTACTGAAATCAGTACACCTGGGATTAGACCAAAATGGTATGCCACCCTTACCAAGGTGTAGCAAGATAAGGGTGGCATTCTGCATCATACATATAAAGAGTAAATTGCCTCTGGGAATTGTTTTCATGCAAGAAGATATCTTCTTGCACAAAAATAATCCTGTCTGTAATGCAGGCATCTTTGTACCATGGAGGGTGCCTGCATTGGCAATAGGCAGCCACATGGTTGACAGCACAGGTAAAGAACTAAAGAGCGCCGTATCTTAGTAGATATGGAAGTTTCTGCTCTCTCTCATTCACACAATGCAGCAACTTTGTATAAACTTTTAGTAAATATGCCCCTAAAGTTAAAAAATGTAAGGGAGGTATGGGTTTTTGATAATTTGAGGCATATTAAATTTTAAAGGGGTTAAAACAGTTACAGAGACATCTCCATAAGTACAGCATCCCTATTCCACAACTGTTTACTCATCTATACAGTTTCACTGCAAAAAAGCAAAGGTTAAAGTGATTTTATTATTAGCTATGCTAGAAAGATCTTAGCTTACATTTGAAAAACAAATCCTTGAAATTCACGGGAAAAAAAACCAAAAGCTAAAGTGAAATTATACTTAAGTGTTGTAGTAATATAAAAACTAACATATAAAAACAAAAAAACACTGAAATTCACTAGTTACATTTACTGAGCTGACGATAACTTGTGCCCCCACCATGCACTCCTTATGACCTCACATAATACATCACTCATGACATGTTAAATTACATAATTCACAGCATCACTGATGACATCTCAAATGAAATCACTGATGACATCACTGCCCACCTTGAAGCTCCCTTTGCTTTGCTTATATAAAACTTTAAGCATGGTCAAGGTGCATTGCAAGGAATATTACAGCTAATGAATGGTAGTGGAAAGCATTTATCAAATAATTGCCATTGAATGCTACAACACCCCTTAACCTTAATGTGGCCAGCCTGTTAGCTGGGACAGCTATGACCTATTTCATTTCTTAGCTATCTGGAAAGGAGATGGCCGTTAATTGATCTCTACTGCTGATGTTGCATCTGAACTATGTTCACTAGTCTGAAATGACCACACTGCCCACCTACTTCCTGTGATGCACATCAGCACCAGTGACGCAATGGTTTCCAGAAGACACAAAAAAGACAATCACTGCCCCTTTCTTTTTCTGGATTAAAGGGTTTCAAATGACTAGTCAGTGATCTCAAGCTAAAAGATTCCATCTGTCAGGAATGTTGAGGCTCACCTCGCCAGCACAAAATCAGTGGAGACAATGGTAGAAAAACCTTAGTTGGTTTGTGGATGAGCACACTGTGTTTGCAGACCATGATGGCAATCTCAAAGGATCTAACATTAAAGAAAAAGATAGGTAAACTTTTGCAAGGACGATATTTAGAAATCTTGTGAGACCGCAGGAAATTCCAACAGTCATTTTTTACCATGAGCATAAATAGGAGCTGCAACTTGTTCAAATCCTTGGTTATTTTGAAGGGTTACTGCAAACAAGAAGCTTGTGGCAGGAGAATCTTCAATCAGCATGCCTGGCAAGTCTCAGTCAAGGATTCCTGTGGGGAGCGCAACCCATATTAAGAAAGTGCAATGTAATCAATAGACATCTACGAGATTGGTAGGAGATTCAGCATTTATTTTTTGCGGCTGAAACATGACATTTTTGAGGATCAGTCAATATGCATAATGTCGAAAATGGTAGCTGGGCAATTACCTGCTATGTGTGAGGGGATTTTAACACTAATATTAAGGCCATAACTTGGGGTGAACCCAAACCCTATATTTAATGCAATTATTGAATACTTTACTGTAAAAATGGCAAAGGTTTTGTCACTCTGTAGTTCAGTGTGGAAGGCACTGGGCTAATCCTATGCTTAAAAACTCTGCAAGAGAAACAGGCATATCAGGAGAGAAGATTTAGAGTGTTAGTGATGTTGTAGGGTGCTCCATATAAATGAGCTGCTCTACACCTAAACCTGTGATCTATCCAGAGTTCCCTGCTTCCTTTTTACCCCCTATTTCATTGCATGTGGCCCAGGGGTGGGGTCCCTGTGGCATAATAAGGCTCAGGGAGGAGGGCTGTGTGGCCCCTCCTCTTTTTTTATTGTATTTAGCCCTAGAGGATAGGGTCCCTGGGGACTAATAAGGCTCGAGGAGAGGGATCACATGGCCCCCTCCCTTTAATAATAGAGTTTGGCCCGGGACATACTGCCTCCATGGCCTGTTAATTAAGGCTAGGGTAGGGGGGCTGTGTGGCCCTTTTTATGACATATGGTCCCAGGGGATGGCGTCCCGTGGTCGAAAAAGGCTCGGGTGGGGCAGCCAGTTGCCTTTCCCAATTATTAGTGGTTGGCCCGAGGAATGGAAACCTCAGGGCCTCTTAAGACTTCAAAAGGGGAACCACGCTCCCCCTCACCTATTATTACTAGTTGGCCACAGGGGATGGGGTCCTTGGGCCCCAGTGGGGCTCTGGAATGGTGCTACACACACCCCTCTAAAAATAATCGTTTTTGGCCCCCCGGAGATGGGTCCCCGGGCCTCTTAAAGCTTCAGGATGAGGGCCACATGATCCCTTCACCTTTCATTATTTAGTGGCCCCAAAGAAGGGGTCCCCGGGCCCATTTTGGCTCAAGGAGAGGGGAAATGTGCCTTGTCCCTTAAAGTATTTTTTTTTGGCCCTGGGGAAAGGGGTCCCCGGGATCTCTTAATACTCGTGAGGGGGCCATGCACAACCAACCCTATAGTTAATATATAGACCTGGAGGATGGGGTCACTGGGGCCCATTTGGGCACAGGGAGAGGGGCCCACACGCCCCCTCCCCTAATATATGATATGCATTTGGCACCAGGGGATGGGATCCCCGGGGCCCCTTAAGGCTTGTGTAGAGTGGCGACACCCCCCCTTCCCTATTAGTTAGACTTTGGCCCCAGGGATGGGGTTCCTGAGGCCCATTTGGGGGTGGGAAGCGGGTCACACACCCACTCCCCTAAAATAAGTATGTTTTTCCTCAGGGAATGAGGGCCCCAGGGCCTCTTAAGGCTCAGTGAAGGAGGCTACATCTCCCTATGATTTCTGTATGGCCCAGAAGGATGAGGTTGCAGGGGTCCATTTGGACTTGGGGAGTGGGGCCATGCGCCAGCCTCCCCTCATATAAATATGTCTGGCCTCAGTGAATGGGGTCACCTGGATCTCTTAGGGCTCCGGGAGTTGTGCCACATTCCCCCCTATAATTATTGTATGTCCCTAGCGAAGGGGGCCCCAGGGCCCATTTGGGATTCAGGGGTGTTGCAGTATGCCCCCACCCCTATTATAAATGTTTCTGGCCCCAGGGGATGGGGTCCCTGGGATCAATAGTGACTTGGGAAAGGAAGGCAGCATGACCTCCTCCCTGGGCCAAGATCTAGCTGCCTGAGGGGGGTTGGACACAGGGCCTGATTTGAGATGTTATCATTAATGTTATAAATGATGTTATAGGACACCTGATGAGGGATGTAATATGCCAGGTCATAAGCAGTGCATTGTGGGGGCGCAAGCTATACTTAGCTTTGCTATAAATGTGTTTTTTTTTATTCAAACTGCTACATTGGCACTGAAACTTTCACCTAACTATAACATCACTTTAAACTTTGATTTTGTCTCAGTAAATATGCATACATACAAATTTATTTCAGTAGTGCTGGAAGGTAGTCTTTGGAGGATACTGCTCCGGAGGAAAATAGGCTTCTGACACCAGACAGCACATAAACCATGTGCTAAGGCAATGTTATTGCAAAGAAATGCATGCCTAAAATAAATCCAAAGAAGGCTTAGAGTATATCCATTCTTTAGACGTGAGCCCAGTGCTTAATTTGAGTCAGTGGGGCCACCAGCACTTATTGTTCGGGAATGGCACTTATTTTTGCGGTAATCCTAAACAGGGGTGTGCAGTTCCTCTAGGAAAAAGGGGAAATTGTAGTGTTCCACATTAAAGAAGTGGGCTCCAATAGGAGCAAGTGCCCTCACACACCCCGAGAGGTATCATGCTTCATCATTTGGGCAAGCTCCTCGTCGGGCTGGCGCTGCAATACCCGACGGGCACCCGCTAGGGGGCTCTTTGCCGGAGATCTTTTTTATGCTGTATGATGAGGTGTGGGTGTGAGGGTTTTGTTATGGGTGTAGTGTGGTGATCAAAAGTAGTTTAAAATAGGTATAGTGATGCTCAATACCAGAGTATTTTAGTAATAAAGCTCACTACCCTAATTAAAAGATGTGGTGCCCAATTTAGGATATAATGGTCCTAATGAGCAAAGTGAGTGATTAGTTTTATAATGAGGTCAACATGTTTCTTGCCTATCCCTGTCCAAAATGGATCAAATGGCAATTCTTTGGGACCTAATATCATTAACCTACACTGCTCAGTGACTTGATTCAGTAGTTTATGTTAGGTGCTAACGTAATCAGTCAAACATCAGGTAACAAAATGCACTTGTACCTTGACCTGGAAAACAACCTGGAACACAAAGGTACAAACATTACATATAACACATATATTTTGATTTCTTAGTTTCCACATACTCTGTGGTAATCTATTCGCATGCGCTTAAGTTTTGACTACATGCCCCAAGTGGTTAAAAAACAATTAAAAACAACTTTCGCACTCACCACCATTCATGTAATCGTGCCGTGGGTAATTTGTGACTGGGAACAATTTGTCTATTTGTGAATACTTATTATAAAAATACTCACACTCAATAGGGCCGAATCGGACCCCAGGAGGATAGGGCAGAATTAAACACCTATTAGCGTCCTACAGGGAACAAGCGAAACACATTTGTGAGAATATAATCCTCTTACGCTGGTTCTGATGCGGATACCTTCACCTCTGATTTGTACTTACTCAGATGCAAAGCGGCGTCTGCCTTGAGACCTACCCCAGCTCTGCTTCCTCATGGAGACATGAGCCCCAGAGGGGTTGGGCTACTTCTTAGCATCCGCTTCGTGTCTACGTTAGAACACGTGGGCGTATAATGAGTTGAATGGCAACCTCGTCCGCCATGTTGGAAGAGGCAAAATTGTTAATTCTAATGTTAATAAGGATGATAAAGGAAATAGGAGACTGGCTTGTTGTCTAGTCACGTCAGTAAAGCCTGACTGCCTTTTTCTAGATACCTAACCTAAATTTAAAAGTTGCTAATGATTTCACATGTTTATAGTGCCAGAAGAGTTCATTAGAAATACAGCTGCAGCATTTCAGAGATATGAGTCTATATGAATGTATCCCTATCTTCAATGTTGACTGGTGGTGGCTGTTAATAATCATTGGGTAATGTGTGATTCACATCTTATATCACAAACCATGGGTGATTTTTGTTACTAGTATGTCCATTGGTAATTTTGTCATGTATCATTAATTTTACAAAGCTACCTTAATGACAGCGGCAGTGTTTTCACTATTAGCGATGGTGTGTAGTGACTCTGTTTTTGCATATTGTCGCCATCCGTCCAGATAGACATACCCGAGTAGCGTGATTATTTATTCAGTTCTACCCACGGGATGTCATCATTCAAACTGTCCCTGTGGGTGGATAATCGAAAAATCCAGTATTTTTCTTTTCTGAATAGGGCTTCCTGTCTCATTAATGGGTGTGTCTCAAGGACAGTCCATTTTAGGTCATAAGGGAAATGGCTGGTTGTGGTAAAATGTGCACTCATTTTGGTGTTAGACTTTTGCACCTTATATTACTCCGGTGCTCTGTGATTCCCACCTTGACTGCGCTTGTTGTCTTCCATATACATTTTAACTGACATGTGCAGATGATCAAATATATGCAATTACGTGTGTTGCAATTAGTGTGCTTTTTCTGTGTCAATGTCAAGGTTTCATTAAACTGGATGAACTTAGTAGTCAGTGTCAAAAAACGTACATTGCATTGGCCACACGGTAATGTCCCACCACCAGGGGCAAATTCCAAAGTGGCCTTTGCAAGGGTGTTGTGGATGTTTTTGGCCTCGTGTGGATCAGCATATCTATCAGATTCGCTGTTCTTTTATATACAAATCTGGGGGGGGCTGAATGTGAGTTTCCCAGTCTGCAGAATATTCCAATGTTTTTTATTGACTTTTTGTATAAAGTTTGATTCTGGAATGAAAGTCGTCATTCAAGTTAGTATGTCAGATCTAGTTCTTTCATGTAGTTCTAATAGAGCCTCTCTATTGTTATTGCAAGCTCGTTTTTGTGCTGCTTTTATGCACTTAGAGGGATACTCACAATTCGCCAAGTGTCCCGTTAATTCATTTGCTTGTTCGGTATAATCACCCACATCGCTGCAGTTGCAACGTAATCTCAGAAACTGTCCATAGGGTAAGTTCTCCCATAGGGCCCTGAGGTGATGGCTACCATAGAGAAGTAAGCTGTGGTTATCTGTAGGTTTCTTGAAGGTTTTTGTGTCTAGTTTTCCTTCAGTCAGACAGATCAATAGATTCCAGAAACGGAAGTTCTGTTTCCGAGATGTTGGCAGTAATGTGTAGGTAGGGGTTTAGTTAATTGATCCATTCAATGAAAATGGTACACATATATTTGTCTCCCTTCCAAAAAATGAGTATGTTGTCGATGTATCGACACCACAACATAATATTCGCAAGATGAGGGTTGGTGGGGCATAGTACATGTTTACCTTTGAAATCTGACTTGTAGAGGCAGGCCAGGCTCGGGGCAAAGGTTGTGCTCATCGACGTCCCCTGTGTTTGATTGAATAGCTTATCGTCATACTGAGAAAAGTTTTCTGTGAGATCCAGTGTAGCACACTCCATGATAAAACTTATTGGTGTTGGTGATGTCCAATTACTTGACTCCAAAATGTCTTCAACAACTTCGAGGTTGGCCTTCTGGAGAATATTGGTATATAAGGCCTCAACCTCAAGAGTGGCCAAGAGATGGATCTATGGTTTCTCATTATTGGTCAAGGAAATGAGGTTCAGTATGTCCCTTGTGTCCTGAACAAAGGATGGTGTCTTTTGGACCAGGGGTTTTAAGAAATGGTCACAGAACTTCGAAAGAGGTTCTAATAAAGAGCTTATGCCAGACACTATGGATCCCCCTGGTGGGGGTAAAATCCCCTTGTGGATTTTTGACAGAGTGTAAACGTAGGAGGTTCTTGGGCTCTTGTTTGTCAGAGAGTCTGCCTCATTTTTTGAAAGCCACCCTTGACTTTCGGCAAAGGTGACCATACTGGTGATGTGCATTGTGAGGCGATTAGTGGGATCTTCCACTATTGGTCTGTAATATCGTGTGTCTCGTAGTTGACGGACACTCTCCTTTATAGTCTTTATATGGAGGACATGATCACAATAGCACCTCCTTGTCGGCCCGCTTTATTGTGATAGTAACGTCATCGACCAGGGATCAGATGGCTTGAAATTCTGAATTAGACAGGTTGTAGAAGGTCCTGTGGTTGTTGTTCCTATTAACTTCCTTGAGCACAGCTTAATCGAATGTAAGAAGTTCGTTCGGAACCATACTTGAGTTAGAGGTGAAAGTAGAGATGTTACGTAAACCTGAGTCTGTTTTCTCTATCTCTGGTTTGCCTGCAAAGAAGGCTTTTAATCTTATTTTACAGAAAAAGTTGTGTAATTCACAGTTGGTTTTGAATTTGTCAGGTTTAGATGTGGGTACAAAACCCAGCCCTTTTCTTAGGGCCTTGATTTCAATTTCAGTAAGATTTCTGGGAGACAAATTATCAATCAGTTTTTCTTCCCTTGGTGGCTCCTGAATTGCAGGTGGAGGTTGGGGTGGTTCCAGCCACTGCACCTGTTTCTGTTGTTGATGGCCACCCCTTCTTCTTCCGCTTCCTCAGCCCTGCCTAAAAAAACGGGGTTGAAAGGAGCGAAGGGTGTTTTTGGGCCTTGGGGAAACAAGGGGTATTACCACATGAATGACCCTTGAAAAGGGGGCATTCCGTAACCATACATAGATGTTGGGGGCCCTCTTCTTCCATCGTTACTACCCAAACTGTCTGTACTGGTGTTACTACTGTTAGAGGAATTCCTCCTTCTTAATGGTTGGCTTTCATCAGATGACACATCTTCATTTGAGTGTTGAAAATCCTCTTTTAAGTAGGGGTAGACTTTTTCCTTATTGAACTTTTTTATATCCTTTTGGAGCTTCGTTATTTTTTGTTTCATAAGGAAATCTTTTTGTTCTGTAATTTCATTGTTTATTTCAGCCAGTCTGCTTTTCTATGCTGAGATCGGGATACTTGCTTTTAGAGCACCTTCGGCAATGGTGATTTTTACGACCAGGTCATCAGCTAATTGTTTGGCTGTCTTTATTATTAGGACTAACCAATCCCTGGTTGTTAGACTTGGCTTTTTCAGCTGGTTTACCCCCAGAATTAAATTTTTGCTTTTTGGCCTCCTGTTTTTGTTGGTTTTAGGACTCTGGGCACTTTACCACTGCTGATCAGCGCCAGAGTGCATGTGCTTTCCCTGTAAATTGTGTTTATGGATTGGTGATTCCATGATTGGCATATTTGATTTACTGGTATGTCCCTAGTACAGTGCACTGTGTGTGCCCAGGGCCTGTAAATCAAATGCTGCTAGTGGGCCTGCAGCACTGATTGTGCCACCCACATGAGCAGCCTCTAAATGTAACTCAGACCTGCCACTGCAGTGTCTGTGCGCACTTTGTATCTGCCATGTCGACCTGGCAAGTGCACCCACCTGCCAGACCCTAATCTTCCCTTTTCTTACATATAAATCACACCTAAGGTAGGCCCAAGGTCGCCCCATGGGAGTGGTGCAGTGTATGTGAAAGGTAGGACATGTACTGAGGTGTGTGACATGTCCTGGTAGTGAATTACAGTGTATTTCGTTTTTACTATGGAAAGGCTATCTGTCCCACAGGATAGAATGGGAGTTTACTTATAACATCTTATAAGCATATCTTCCCAGTGGGACAAGGTAGAGGAATGGAGTTTAGTATGCCTGAATTCGGAATATAGAAATGCATCTTTTAGTGAAGATGATTTGTATATTCCATGTTTGAAAATACCACTTTTAGAAAGTAAGTATTTTCTTGCTTAGCCATCCTATGTGCCTCTGCTGCTTTGTGTTTTGACTGTCTTTCTTTGGAGTGACAGGGGCTGGGGATGTGCATTCTCTCAGACAGCCACTGGGGGGGGTGATGTGTGTCCTGTCTTTCCTGATCGAGTTGGGGCTGGGCTGAATAGACCTGGGCTGCATTCAGAATAGTGGGAGGAGTTTTCACTAGCACCTGAATAGGCCTGGTCTGCATTTAGAGTGGTGGGTGGAGATTTCCCTTGCACCTGAATAGGCCCTGTCTGCCTTGGACAATGCTGTCTCCACCGCCTGCCGGGAAGCTGGACCAGAGAGGACAGAACTGCTTTGGACTAAGCACAGGGACTCTCTGTACCAAGTGAACAAAGGAATTTCTGTATAAATATTGGGGCCCAGACCCCAGTATTTCAGATTACTGCTGAACTAAGGAACCTGACAATAATGTACTGGAATTTGCCAAAGATCATGTATCTCACAAAGTACGTGAGGACTTATTATTGTTAGCACCCAAATCTACAAGCAAAAGTTTTTGTATTGAAATTCTCACAACAGGCAGCCAGAATCAAAAAAATCATTTACCGCAGATGGGAAGTTCTGGAACATGAACTGGACTTTAAAATGATTTTTACACAGAAACCGGTATTTGCACACACACGGTCTAAGAATATAAGAGAGATCTTAAAGACCAAAACTCCCGCAGATTCAAGTACCTTTACTGGAATGAAAAAATGCTGGAATTGCAGTCAATGCAGTAATGTAATAACCGGGAACGCATTCTCTCACCCACATACAGGCAAGCCAATTGTTCGGAAACATTCCTCTGACTGTAACACTGATTTTGTAATTTATGCGATTAAATGCCCATGTGGACTCACTTATGTGGGACGCACGTCCCGCAAAGTGAGAGTCAGAATCACGGAGCATAAAAGCACGATCAGAACTCGAAACACCAATTTGTGTCTTGCTGCGCATTGGTTGAGCCAACAACACTTAATCCCACAATTACGTTTCACTGTACTTGAAAAGATCATCGCACAGAAAGGTACAGATATACACACACAGTTAGCGCGTAGAGAAACATATTGGATTAAATATCTTGACACCCTAAGTCCGAAAGGTCTTAATGACACATATGAAATGGTATGTTTTTTGTAGAAGGATTTATGATATCAGGTCGAGTTGTTTCACATCTTTCATGTATCTTAGGTTTTTATAAACATGATGATACTCCATACCACTATCTTATTGTGAATCACTGCTCACACACACTTTGACCACCCGCCAGCACAACCTTTAATAAACACCTTGGTTCCTACACATATTTACCCGTTTGGGTCACACCTTTGATATTGACGTTATGAATGTCCAGATATAGTTGAGTCATTCATTACTGCAGTTCATGATATTTCAGGCACTTTCAGCTCCTCTTAGCTCTCTTTGATCTTGCATTGGGAATTGCCCGGCAGTGCAAGGTTTATCATTTATTTCTTCTACAGGTTTAGTTACGTAAGGATTAGGATATGTCTAAGCGCGCACAGCGGTCTCCGCTGGAAATGGAGTTGAACTTGGGATATACTGTCTTTGTTCAATAAAGTACGTTGAAAGGCACACCTCGAGGGGCGTTACCATAAGGGGGATAAGAACGTCACTTCCACGCATCGTCTTGACATCGGGATCACAAGTATGCAGCACAACACTGCATGACCGGGTGAGTCGCATAGCGGGAGATCATGAAGACACAGTAGAAGGGGTTACAGCAGAGCTTTTGTTGACCTTAGTTATGTTTTGATCTTAGCTTCAAGACTCTACCATGGAACTTTGAGCCAGATTTACAGAGTATTTCATAGAGGTAAGATAGCAATTTTCATGGCTTCCACCTGAGACCTGTCCGTCAGGCTGGTTACTAACATTAAGTATCTCAAACGACAGGGGCATCATCCAATTTTTTGGAGCCTTGAAGGACTACTTTGTGGTACAGTATCACACGAGGTATGTGCAGGGCCGGACTGGGACTCAAAACCGGCCCTGACAAAGTGCTTGGCCAGCCCCCCATGGGTTTGGGGGTGCGGCCGAGCTGTTTACCAGGGCCGGTTTCTGCCGATTTCGTTACAGCGGCTGATATTGCAGCTATGCTGCAAAAACGGCCCTGTAACAAAATCGGCCCCCAGGGGCCCAAAACCGGCCCCCAACCCTGGCGGCCAACCGGGGAAATGCCCGGTGCCCGCTATGGCCAGTCCGGCCCTGGGTACGTGACATCATTCATGAATCTGTTTGGGAACTTCGTGCACTACGGCACGTTTCACAAATACGGCATGTAGAACATCGCACACTTTATCACGGCACGTCGCACTGGCATTCATTAGGCCAATTTATAATCAAGCACTTTGGCACTTGCAGTTTGATTCAGGGATACCGACTCCTCACTCTTATGTTTTTTCACTCACACTCACTACACGAGACTATCGAAGGCACACGCACCGCTCGTATGGTGATCGGTTTTCTTTTCGTCAACAGCACCGAAGCGGGTCTGTTTCTCAGTGTCTGTGGGCAGTGATAAATGATTGATTCATTGTAATATGGAGTGTACTTGATATGCAGCTGCACTG
Organism: Calotriton arnoldi; assembly: GCA_963921515.1. Classification (NCBI taxonomy): domain Eukaryota; kingdom Metazoa; phylum Chordata; class Amphibia; order Caudata; family Salamandridae; genus Calotriton; species Calotriton arnoldi. Next base: position 179,908 of record CAWUFW010013200.1, read on the forward strand.
AGCTTTTTTTATTTTCTTGTGTTCCGGCAGAAGGCCGTTTGAAGAGATTGTTTGTTTTCATTCCATCCCCCTGAGGAAGGGTTTTACCCAAAATGCATTGGGGTCATACAAGGAACTGTATTTTTGTGAAACCTTGCATATTACATTTATTGATGCTCAGATTGAATTGTATCAATTGATTTGATTTGCAACTGATGTAATTATTTTTTCAAATGCTTGTATTGCTCACATACATGAAAAGTTCAAAGCATGGTTTGACTATCGCAAATTTGTTGCAAATTGTTTATACGTTTAAGATTATTGTTGAAACCTTTAGGGTTCATTGGCTGTGCGCTACATAAAAGCACGGAGTGTTTTTCGCGCCTGTTTTTGAACTAAGGAACCTGACAGGAAGGAGAGCTGGAAAAGCTGTCAGGAGGAACTGCGACTTTGCTGAGTGCTCTGCTGTGTTGGCCTGCTGCTTGCTGCTTCTGGATTGGGCAGGGAAAAGAGTGGATTATACTTTCATCATCCTGCTGTTAGAGTATTCTCCAAGAGCTTGAAGTAGAGCTTGCCTCCTGTTGGAAGTCTTAGGGAGATAAAAGACTTCAGAGAACTCACTGGAATCAAGGAACCTGCCAAGAAGAAGAGCTGGAAGAACTGCCAGGATGAGTACTGCCCCTTTGCTGTGTTGTTGCTTTGCTGGGTTGGCCTGCAGTTGCTGCTTCTGCCTTGGTCAGTGAAACGACTGGACTGTACTTGCTTTACTTGTGCTGAGTATCTCCAAGGGCTTGAAGAAGAGCTTGCTTCCTGTTCTGAAGTCTCAGGGACCGCAAAGACTTCACCAACCTCTAGGTACCGCCTCTGGAACCGTGGCTTCAGTTGCCACAGAGGGGGGTGGAAAGCAACTGACTCTGTCACTGACTCCATCGCTGGCTCTGTGTCCTGAAGGCAGAGCAGGGGGCACCGTCCACATTTCACACAGCAACCCTGGTATCACTGACAACGACGACTGTCACCACCAAGCCGCTGCTTGCACCGTGACCTGTGGGCACTGCCCTCCGCAAAGCCTCGCTTCACTTCGCTATCCTGGTCTCACCGACGCCGTTACTGCACTCTGACTGCGAATTCCTTGACCGCACTGTGGATTGGGGGCACCGCTCGAAATTCTCACAACGCACCTCCCCATCCCACGCCGCAGTCCGGACTGACTGACGCCAGCTCCGCTCCCCGCAACCGGCTTTGTCGCCTGCACAGTGATCTGTCAGCACCGCCTTCACTCCACACCGCAGCCCTGGTCTCACCAACACCGCTGGGCGACCGTCACCGAGCCGCTGCCTGCACCGCAAGCCGCACCGCTACGTTTCGCAATGCAAGCGCGCCAGTTGCCACGACCGGCCTGCACCACTGTGTCAGCCGCAACACAAAAGGTACTGTTTACGAGTCTGCCTACACCCCCCACCGACGCGGTCATCGGAACTGTTGGATTCTGTTATTTTCAGTACCGTGGTAGCACCGGACGGAGCTACCGACTTCAAGGAACTGCATTCTTAAAGCATTCTTGCAAAGTGCATATTTTTAGGTAACTGTATATTGGATTTTGCATCATTTTGATCTTCTTTTGGATATATAAAAATATTGGATATTTTTCTAAACTGGTGTGGTGTCCTTTTGTAGTGGTTTCACTTATGTACAAATGCTTTACACACTTCCTCTGAAATAAGCCTGACTGCTCATGCCAAGCTACCAAATCATTGCCAACTAGAGCCCCCCTTCTCTAACACTGGTGCAATTCCATGCTACCAGGGACCATTCTTCCTTAAATTTTGCATCCTCCAGAAAGATGCAGGGGACATTGGTGATGATTAGTCCATTGGGAGCCATATTAGCCCTCAGGTATTCTGTCATTATTGCTCTGTGTATAGTAATTTTTACAAGTAATTGTTTCATCGCTATTATCGTATTCCAATCTCCTATTTGGCTGCTCGATGGAGCTGAGCCATCTGTATGTAGTAGTGATGGTGTTCTGAGAATTCCCAGCACCATTTCATCATTAAAACTTAAACCCTTGTTATTATCCATGGCACTGGGTGGCAGAGGGTGCAGGGCACCTGGAGAGTACACAAAGAGGGAACAGAATTACAGAAAAAGGAGGGAGGAGGAGGGAGGCTGGTGTGTCAATGATCACTCCTGCCAGGAGAAGTATCCGCAGGCTACCTCTTCTTCATCAGTGAGGGTTCCACAGCAAGCTCCTGGTTCCTCTTTTTTAAGAGACATATTTTTGCACATCAGACATTTCGCAAGAGAAGGACTAACAAACAAAGCAAAAAGACAGAGGAAAAGAAAGATGGGAAAACCATAACAAAGATGACAGCAGGAGCCTGAAAGAGTGAGATAACGAGGCAGGGAGTGTCTGTCAGTGTATTAAAGACGGTACATATGACAAAGGCCCTAGTGGATACACTAAGAAACATGAATTAAGATACACCTGTCAAAGTAACTCACAATATTCAAGGGCAAAAATATAAACACATTTATTTACACAAATACGGATATCTCTTTTCTCATCAGAAGATACCATGAATACAAATTCTCATCAATTAACATATAGGAGTTCAAGAAGGTGACCCGGGAGGGAGGGTAGGTAAGTGTAAATTTGTGCTAAGGTGGAGGTAAGTGGTGAAAGGTGGAGGACAGTGAGCATTATAAACATCAAAATCAATTTCATGAATGCCAACTCCGGCCTATAACATGGCCAAGCTGTTTAGAACACCATATTGCATGGGCAGATAGGAATCTTCATACTGTTGTCCGCGATGGTGAAGAGGATAAGTAGCCGTCGACGTTTCGACCCAGGGGGGGTAAATGTAGATACTTGCGATTCTTACATTAAGGTCTTCATCAGGACAAGGAGTGGGACACCTAAGATAAATGGACCACTATTAGCTAAATAGGTGATGTAATAGAAATGAATTATGTATCAAATTACAAAAGGTAAAATTACCCCACATCACCAGGGGTAAACGGTGGTAAAGTAGGATGGATCCGAAGGCTCCAACTGCAAAGGGGGACCTTTGTTGGTGTCTGAAAATACATGTGAAAAGGACATGTGGGAAAGGGTTATTTAATAATGATCTAATGCACTGATGATTTGCGGCTGTGAAGACAGGTCCAGACATAGTGAATTACCACTTACTTGTCAATGCTCAAGGCTTCAAATTAAGGGATTGGTACTGTCAAGATTCCCAATTAGCTCAAAATAACCAAAAGAGACAACCGGTAGTTTAGTATCCACTAACCAGCATAGGGGGAAAAAAATTACTAATAAAAAAATAATTAAGAAAAAAGCGATGTAGCGCGCTCTGGATTTGTGGCTGAAGAAGCTGCGTGCATAGCCCCAAGACACCGTGACAATTCACTTACTGGTGATAAATCCAAACTGTATGTAATTGGGATCAAAACTTGAGGATTCCCAGATTTCTAAAAAAAGAGGGAGGAGAGACAAACGATAGTTGTAAAGTCAGCTCCTCAACTGACTAAGAACAAAAACGACAAAGGGACAAATCACAAGAGCCTCAGAGTGTGCATTTACCTTCAATGGAGGAAGCAGCTTGGGTCCGTTTGCAGCAGTGCAAGATGGAGCACTGAGGCAACCCCTTGTTTTGTAACCCAGTGTATTAAAGAAGCCTGAGGTGAATTGAAGATTACGCAGCTTTGGTATCCTATGAGATGGCACCTAATTGTATCTGCAGTGGGCTTCTGAACAGAGCTTTAGCCACAGGCAGGTATTCATATACTAATTAAGCCCTGCCTGACACCCTTGGGTGGTAACCCACCAAACGTTTTGCCTTCACCACTACTGTTTTGCTGAATTCATTTTTGTTGGTTTTAGGACTCTGTGTACTTTACAGCTGCTAACCAGCGATAAAGTGGCTGTATTCTCTCACTAAAACATGGTACAATAGGCTTACACCTGATTGGCACATTTAATTTACTTGTAAGTCCCTAGTAAAGTGGTACTGCGTGTAACCAGGGAAAGTAAATTACATTTTACTAGTGGTCCTGCAACATTCATTGTGCCATCCACTACAGTAGCCCTTTAAAACCTGTCTCAGGATTGCCATGGTAGCTTGTAGTGCAGTCTTAAACAGCCATTTCGACCTGGCAAAATAAACCTTTTGCCAGGCCTAAACCTTTCTGTTTAATATATATCATCCACCCTCAAGATAGCCGTAAAGGCTCCTAGGGTAGGGTTCATTGTATGAAAAAAGGAGGACATTTAGATTTAGACTTTACAAGTCCTGGGAGTGAAAACACCCTAATGTTGTTTTTCACTATTGCAAGAACTATCTCTCCCATAGGATAACGCAGGGTTACCTTATGACACTTAATAAGTGATAATGTAAGTTTGGGAGCAGATAGGCAGTGATGTTTATACTCAAATGCATTGTAATTTTAAACCCTCTTTAATGGTAATAGTCAGATTTTAAGTCACAATTCTGAAAAGGCCACTGTTAGACAACTTGGCATTTTCCTGTTCTAACCATTTGGTGCCTGCAGCCTGGGTCCTGGGTCACATGACTATGTGAAGTGGACAGTTGGCCTTTGTGTATTCTTCCAAGGCAGTGACACAGAGGGTGACTAGGAGTTAAGATGGTTGAGGGCCGAGCTCTTCCCTGCTTCTATTATATTTCAAAGGGATGCCCCAGCACACACACATTGGACTGACACCAGTCCATTGTGACCCCAGACAACTCAGAACCTGGAAATGGGAAGGAAGGAAGTATCCAGAACCAGATGTGGGGGTGGTGTAGGTGTTTCCTCTCACTTCAAAAGCTGGCACTGGGTATAAATATTGGACCTCTTGAACCACTCAGCAGATCACCTCTGTTAAAGAAGCTATCAACATGGTCAGCAGTGAACAACCTAGTTTTAAAAAAATATTATCAAAAAAGAACAAGAAAAAATGAAACTAATTGAAAGCTATACAATAATCTAAATTCATTGCAGTAAGTGGGACAAAGTTGAAAAAAAAGATGGGATAATAATGCAATTCAAAATGTTTATTTCAGACCTTGTCATCTGATACTAAGGAAATACCCACAATCTTTCCAATTGCATGGAGTGGAAACATGACATCTTCTATTTCTAATGACATGGAAATGACTAGGAAAGATAATAATGTGTGGAGTGGAAACATGGCCTTGTCTATTTCTATAATGACCATGAAAGATAATAATCAAACAAGTAAAGAACAAGATAAGATAGTCTAAATTATTCTAGTCACCTTGACCCGCTGTAAGACTGCTTGAAAAACAAGGATCTACTGTATGGATTAGACAGTACACAGAAGAAAGACTATGTAATGACTAATCCAATGAAAGTTTGGCTTAAATCCTGTCAAACAGCCTTTGGGTTATGTGGCTTGCTTTTAAGTATGCTAAACCAGACCTAAAACTAAAAATCCATGTACGTTATGACTGCCCTCCTCCCATCTGTACTGCTGCCAGAGGAAAATGTCATATATTATCTAGTTATCTGAGACACTATATTATCATTAAAATGGCATGTGTATGTCCCTGAAAGTTCAAGCTCAGGCGGCTAGATGAATAAACAAAATGATCAGAACTGTGTGGAGGGCACTTTTTTGTGGAAGCACACAACTTCTGTTCAATCAAGACGTGGACTCCTGGCTCCCAACATATGGGCTGAGCCAAAGTATCTATCCTTGTCTGTCTCACATAATTGTCTGGCGACAGCTGCACTGTCAAGCCAGACAATAAAAAGGTCCCCATCGTGTTCACAAGGATTAAGATCTTAGTCCTAACGATAATGGTTCCTTGAAAATGTCTGTTCCATAACTGTTTCCGCTACAACCATCTTTTGTTGCTATAAGCCAGACCTGATTAGATAAACGCTTGGCTGAGCTACTACTTATGCTAGTTAACAAAATATGAAGTATCAAAATCACAGCTTTTGGAATGTGGTTAGAGTTAAGTGAGTAGAACAAATGTAGTAAACGATAATTTGCCTATCAGGGGAGGTGCCTACAAAATCTACGTACATATGTTTCATTTGCGTGGGGTGTTCAAAACAATGCAGTGATTAGTTAATTGACTAGCCAAAAGGAGAATGTTGTTCTAATTTTCAAACCTATTTATAGATCAATTCAGGTACTATATTTGTTATAGTTACTAAAAATGTTGAGAGCCCTCCCCGCTTTTTCACATAGAACATCAAGGGTATTAACTCTGTCCAATTTAAGACTGGTGGAAATTTTCAATACACTCAGACAATCTATTCAGACTGAGTTGCAAAAAGGGGGATTTGGGGATGAAGTGCAGCAATGAATTTGCTACTCAAAAACATGAACTATTTTAGATCAGGGTAATGAGTTATAGGACCATGCACAACAAGCATGTCCAGGCATTGTATGACAAAGGAGCCATGTGGGCAGCAAATTTCAATCTATTTAGAAGCTGCCACTCATCCAGATGTGATGTTAGCTGTTACGAGAGGGTTTGTACTCAAGTATGTAAGAGCTTAACTCTTGAGGAGAGGAAAGCTAAAGAATCCACCACTAAATGGTCTGATCATAAGTGCACTGTAGCTCCCGAGACCTTTTGTCAGCCTTAAAAAAATCCCTGAGGAATAGAGATGAGATTATTCTTTGTTGGACGAATTATTAAGTTGCAATTGAGAATCAAAAAAAGGAGATAGGAAAAGAAGTTTGGAAACCATTCCTACAAACTGACATTTTAAATAACAGCACCAGATTCTGGGAAATAGTCAAACGTCCTTATTTTACAGGGGAAGGGAGGGGTGTAACGGAATGTCATATTGATCCTGGTGCTTGCATACTACATTTTGAAGGAATCTATTATTGGGAAAGGGCAGATGCGCCAGTCCTGGCCAGGGAGTGCCACAGCAGTAACTTTAAGCTGGACTTCCTTGAGGAGGAGATATTTGAGGCAAACACACATATGCCCAAGAATAAAGCCCCAGGACCGGATGGTGTTCCTCTGACCTGTTCAAAATGGTTTCAGTAGCCTGGGCCAAAATGTTATCTAATGTGTTAAATGCCATCTGTAAGGTTGGTTTCCTCCATCATGGTTGAAATCAACTATCATTCAGGTGTTTAGAAAAGGGGAGAGAGATGATCCATGCTGCTACAGACCCATTTCTCTAGTAGACTTGGTAGTCAAACTTATGGGGCGGGTTTTACTTAGCAGGCTACTCACCTGGACAGAAGATAATAAGATCCTGTCCGATCTGCAATATTGGATCAGGTCTGGAAGGGGAACCCTTGACCAATGTCTGAATCTAGAACTTATGATTGGCAAATACACAGTTGTTAAAGGGAGTCCACTGCCTCACGCTTTGATGGACCTTACATCAGACTTTGACAGAGTCCGGAGGAGCAAGTTTTGGATGACCCTCATTAACAGGGGAGAGGATGTAGCCTTACGGCTAGAGTGGTCGACCTCGAAGCTGGGGAAATCACTTAATCTCCCCGTGCCTAACAAAAATGAATGTGCCCATCTGTAACGAAACTGGTGCTCATGTAAAGCGCTCTGATACCTGATATCCTCGGGTCTAGTTTGCACTATGCAAAACTCTAAAAAAAAAAAAGATAACATGGGTATAGATAGAGAACTTTCTGTTTCTTACACGAGCTACACAGAGACCTGACTGCCACCATTAGATATGACTAGAGGGACAAGTTAGCACAATCGTTTAGTGTCTAAAGGGGGGTCAAACAGGGTTGTATGTTAGCTCCTTTGCTGTTTACACTTTATGTCAACAGCTTAGGCCCAACCCTGTCTGATACCTGTAAGGATATTCTACGTGCAGGTCGGCACCTCATCACAGCCCTCTAATACACTGACGGGGCGGTGCTGGGAGCGAGAACCACAGTGGGATTAAAGTGCCTCCTAAAAGATTTTGTCAGCTACCTGAATGGTCTGGGGTTGCGCACCAACTATAGTAAATCCCATATAATGCAACTATAGTAAATCCCATATAATGATCTTGGGTTCAAGGGGAAGGGGCTCCAGCAGATGTATCTTAGAAGGCAAGGACATCACCAGAGTTGAGGCATTTTCATGCCTTGGTGTAACATTTGATGATAATTGATCTTGGTTTCCCCTGGTTAGAGCAAAATGAAATGCTATGGCTAGAGTGGTTGCTTCTGTATTCAAATTTGACTCTTGATTGGGAGCCTATCCAGGCCATGTTAAAGATCTATCAATCCAAGTGTATTCCCATGGCGTGTTATGGGAGTGACATCTTTGGGTATAGAGGGGCTACTGAGCTACAGATTGTTGAAAACAGATTTATGAGGCGGCTACTCTCTATGCCCTCTTATACCCTACATGAAGAACTAGGGGTAGGATATATGTTTTGACCTTCTAGCCCTACGTCCCCTGCTCAGATGGATCTTGGGATGGCTAAACATCAAGCCTGAGCAGATTGTCTGAGGGGACTTATTGTGGATAAAAAGACACTTTCTAGCCCCTGCACAGGCCGATAGAAAGAGGAAGGTCTTGTGGAAACCGAGCGTTCGCATCTACACCATTTTTAGGACATGTGCGAATATTCATCATTATCTTATAATGGTCTCCAATACCCATCACTGGTTCCTTTTACCAAGATTAAAACTTAGGGCCTGATGTAGATCTTGGTGGGACTACCATATTCACTCCGTGGCAGAGTGTCCAAGTACTCCGTCAAGCTTACAGAATCCTGCCCACCCTATTTAGATGTATGCAGGCTGAATCTCCGTCCATGTTGACAAAGTGTTTATGGTCGCATAAGCCGCTCACTGCTGCCAACGCGCCAGACTCCTCTGCTGCATAATAGTACTTTGTTGCTGTCAGAATGACGGTGTTGAGCTGAGCCTATTTAAATTTCACAGTTGTGTTGGTGGTGTCTAAGCGGCAGTTACCCGATGGAGGGATTCCGTCTCCGTTGCGGGATGCGGTCAACAATGTACCAATACTTGGACCATTGGATGGATGCTAGCATTACACACCTAAGGTCTTTTGCCTAATTGTTTGCACCTGCATACCACTCTATAAAACACACTCCTTTTTAGACCATGACCCTCTGCCATTCCAGCGCATCACAATATTTTCTTGGAGAAGTTTTGTCATGAGTATTCTGGGTATTTCTTTGGGCCCCACTGTTACTTGTGCATTTTACATTTTATTTTCTTTGACTTGTGGGTTTAATTTAATTTAATTACATTATAATGGCAGGGAGAAGAAATCCCAGTTTTACAGAGAAAGAATTGTCAGTCATGGTGGATGAAATTATTAGAGTAAAGCCACAATTGTTTGGAGTCCCAAGTACAAAATACAACCATATCTCAGAAAAGGAAAATGTGGGACAGAATGTCCTTTTTCATTTTAATTTAGCTGTCGCTAATGTGTTTTGAACCTTTGTTAAATATATAAACCTAGAAATATTAGTATAATTTCTCTTGTCTTGTTTGTTTGAATGTATTTTATTTTAATTAAGATTACAGGTTTCCATCACCAGTACAGTTCACATGATGAAATGGTGCTTTTACACCAAATAATACATTTCATATATGTGTTTTATATTCTTAATGTCAGTTTTTTGTTCTTACTGAATATCTTCACTATGTATGGTTAACTTACAATTTTGCAAGCGTTGTGCATGTTTAATTGAAATGACTACAACTACCATGATGTCTTGTTTTTGTCATGTGCAAATAATAATGCAATGTAATTTTGCCCATTCTCTCTTTTCTGTCAAGTGTTCATATATGTTGAAGTGTAATGTAGTTTATCAATCCATATTTCATGCTATGTTTTTAAATGTGTTTGTGTTTAATGTTATATGTTGTCCTATCCCTGGTAACTCATTGAAGTGATGATATTTGTTTCACAAATCAAAGTTTTTTGACTTACAAATGTGAAGGTATGTAATTGTGTATGCTGAATATAGGTTGTTGTATTTTTAAACACATTTACTCTGCAATGTTTATGTGATGAGTAATGTTAAATATCCTTCTAAGTTGTGTAATTGTCAGACTTTTTGCCTGCTAGGCCTTGGAATGGTTTCTGTTACCTTTTTCCTCTTTACTGTGTTGTGTTGAATCTTTCGTATATTTTATGTATACTTTCTATTTTTTTGTTCATTTCAGGATATCTTTTTGCCTGCTTTTTAAGTTGTTTAGTGTATAATTTAAACTGTTTATATAATGTATTATAATACCACTGATAAGTACATTCATGATATTAATTACATTTTACCTTTTATTCTTCTTCATTTTTAGCTTCAAACTTATTTTACAGATAATTCAAACGTTCACAACTTGTTTTGTTTCTTTTACATACAATATAGGTCCAATACCCATAGGACATGGACAACAATCTGCCACTGAGGATAACTCTACTCCAGATCGGGAACAAGCCACTCAAGAAAGTCTGGATGACAAGGAACTGGTTTGTCCGTCTGGTCTGGCTGGGCAGACAGCTCCAGTGAGTCACACTCGGCCCACACCTACACCTAACACCCCAGCTGTTACCACCCCTTAGCCTATGGATACCTCCACTTCCTGTGTCCAAACCGTCACCCCAATCTTGCACCTCCCCCCAGTCCTTTTTTCAGTTGAACAAACACCGCCACCAACTCTGGTTCAGCCAGGAACCATTGGGATGGGGCACACTTGGTCAAGGTCACAGGGTAGTGAGGGTAGGGTTCGTGAGAGGGAATCTGTGGGCCAGCAAAGTGAGGCCACTGGGTTTACAGTCACGCAGGCCACCATCGACCAAATCTTGGGATCCCTCTATCAGTCTCATGACCTGATGGGCCAGGTCTTTACAGAGCTCTGGTTGATGATCAATCAGGTGCAGAGGGAGCCTAATGTACAGATGGAGAATCTGAACTCCAATTTGGGCTCCCTGACCGGGGTGCTGCATGACATTGACACCCATATGTGCAGGGCTTTTCCAGCACCATCTTCCCCCTTCTGTGGTCCAAAAACATCTGGGCCAAAAGCATCTGTCTCAGCCAAAGAAAAGGAGGCCCTGCCACAAGAGGCAACACCTACACCCACCTCAGTCCCTGCAACTGTGGATCCACCAGCCCCCCGCAGAAGCACACGTTCATCCGGGCCACCAGGAGAGGATGACATGACCCCCACCACTAAGAGACGCAGGACATCATTTCCTCCAGTGTGAGACTACCATTGACTCTGTGGACTATTTTCTGAACACATTTACCTCTCTGATGCCAGTTGTTTTTTGGACATTGGATTTCAAACATTTTTAACTCTTCAATAATAGTATCATTCAACATAAATGACTTTTATAACTTTTTGTTAGTTTTTTTGGTTTACATCCTGTTTTAGTTCATTTAGTTTTGTTGAATAAAAACAAAACGAACAAAGTCAAACACTGCTGTGTATTCCTTTTCTCAAATTCTTTATCATGTTTTCATTCCATCACACATATTAAAATGTAAAAAATAAAATGATTGTTTATTCATAAATAAATGCCATGTAGCTAATGCTTCTTACATTCTCCTAAAATGAAAAAAGAACAAATAGCACAAACCCAACTGATGTATATTATTTAATTGTAAGAAATACATGTTGGTCATAGTTTACAAAAAGCATTACAACCCATGCATAATCCAAATCATCAGTGCCATTTTAACATTTACAGTTCCAGACAATGCCACCATGGAAGAACGTGATATAATCCCAAAAATCTGATTCAATAGGCAAACTATCATTGATTTCTGTCATCAGCTGGAGCCTGATATTCTGGCTCAGAATAGTAACCCCACATCAATAACACAAATAGTGAAAATCCTTGCATTACTCCATTTGGTGGCCACAGGATCATTCCAAGACATTGTTGCAGTATCTGGTGCAATGTCACAACCAACTTTAAGTGATGTGATACAAGAAGTTATTTCTACAATGATGAGACACATCAACAGCTTCATACACTAAACACAAAATGAGGATTTAGCCAATGTGAAGGAAATTAGTATGCTTTTGGTCGAATACCACATGTGATAAGATAAGATAAGATACATGTGGTTATAGCACTTTAAGCAGCACATATTGGCTTGGTGGCACCATTCAACAGAAAACAAGTCTACTGCAATCTTAATAACTTCAAATCAATAACTGTGCAAGTTGTCTTTGTACAAGATATGTACACCCAAAGTGTGTGTGTGTGTGTGTGTCTTTCACATGATCAATCCATGTTCCTTTTGTACTTTGCAACAGAAGCATATAAATGCAATTGTCACAACTTTGAAATATCCAAATGAAGATGGCATGGTAGAGGATCCTAAAACTGGTAAAAACAAAAAGATTCCTTAAATTACATTACATTGCAAAATAGACACCTCACAAATGATTAATTTTGAAGACACATTTTCTAAGAATAATTTATTTGACAGACTTATAGTGCGTGCAGTTACCCTGAGGGGTTTTCTGGCACAGGATAGAGGCAGATAACGGTGATCCCAACAGACAGCTAGAAGAGCTAAGTCTTCAGATTTTTACGAAAAGCAAGTAAGGAGTTGCAGTTCCTAAGAGTGGCTGGGAGAGAATTCCACAACTTAGGACCTAGGTAGGCAAAAGAGCGTCCTTTCATGTGGGTTAGTCGAAACCTGGGCGTAGCGAACAGCAAGAGGCTAGAGCATTTCAGAAGATGCATAGGCACATAAGGAGTCACCAATCCTTGGATGTATAAGGGCACTAGGCCATGTTTGGCCTTGAACATATAGCACAATGCCTTAAATTCGATGCATTTCACAATCTTAAGCCAGTGCAGTTCCTGAAGTAGTGGAGAGGCTGAGGCATGTCTCGGTAGCCAAAAAAGTAACTGGAAAGCCGCATTCTGAATAGTTAGTAGGCGTCGAATCGAGGTCTTATCCTTCCCCATGTACAGCACATTGCCATAATCCAGTCTGGATATGACCAGAGCTTGAATGACAGTTCTCTGAGCTGCTAAGGGGATTACCAAAGGATCTTTTTCAGCAACTTGAGGACTGAAAAACAGGCAGCAGTGACCTTAGACTCCTTTGGCTTCAAGGAAAGATTATCATCAATAATAAAACCAAGATTCTTGACCTTAGAAGATGGGGTGAGTAGAGGACCAAGGGAGTGGCTAGGTCCCCAGAGATTAGGGTTGTTACCCAAGACAAGGACATATGTTTTTATCACCGTTAAGCTTCAGCGCATTTTTGTTCATCCATAAGGAGATATTCTCCAGGCCCAAGTGAAGCAACAAGGGGTCATGATGTTGGGCGGCTGATAATGAAAAAATCAACTGAGTGTCATTCGCATATGAAAAGAGGGTAAGCCCACACTTCTCAATTACCTCTGCTAAGGGACCAGCAAATATGTTGAAGAGCAAGGGGCTCAGAGTGGATCCCTGAGGTACGTCGGATGCCAGGGTTAGTGTTGAAGATCTCGTATTAGCCGAAGATACCTGGAAGGTGCGGTCCTTTAAAAATGAGATCACCCACTTCAAGGCCAAGCCTTCTATACCCAAAGACTCAAGTCTGCCAGTGAGGATAGAATGAGACACTGTGTCAAACACAGCACTCAAGTCAAGCAGAATGAGAGCGGTCGTGCCTCCAGAGTCAAGATGTTGTCTAAGACATTCAGTAATCCCAAGAAGAGAGGACTCTGTGCTGTGCACCACCCTGAAACCGGACTGCGAAGGATGGAGAAGCCAACGGGTCTCAATGAATGTGGAAAGTTGCGTGTTAACGTGCTTTTCCAAACTTTTGGAAAAGACAGGAAGGAGGGAAATGGAATGGAAACTTGACCAACAAGAACGGTCGAAATCAGCTTTTTTTAGGAGGGGGAGAACCAGAGCATGCTCTTATTCTGGGGATGTTGCCTTCACTCAGAGAGGTATTGAGAAGCTTTAGAATGACAGTTAAAACGGAGTAATCTAAAAGTCTAAGTTTAGCGGGGAGGGAGTTCAGAGGAGAGCCAGACTTAATGGATTGCAGTGCATTCTTTAGTGATACAAGATCCAAAAAGGACCATGACCTAATTTTGGTGGTCTCCTCCACTTATTGACCGGAAGAGTTACTTCCTCATTACTTCTCGTAGGGGCAACCAAATGCGTGTAGCTCTCTGTCTTTACAGCATCTGCTGTTAATTGGCGGTGAATCTTATCAACTTTTTCTTGAAAAAAACTGGCTAACTCATTGCATTGGTTTTGTGAAAGAGAAGGCGGAGGCAGGATGTTACTAGCAGCTGAAAGTTACTTCACCACCTTAAAAATAGTCTTCTGACAGTGTTGAGAGCTGGCAATCTTTTCAGTAAAGTATTTGCCATACGCCGATTTCCAAAGGGCATGATATCGTTTCAGCGCCACCACATACTCAGACTTGGCTTCATCAGCATAAAGTTTCCTCCACTGTCTTTCTAAGATTTTACATTGTGTCTTTTCTAATCTAAGGGTTTCAGTAAACCAGTGAGCAGGAGGGTGAGTTCTACACGTCAGTTTTGAAGTTGATGGCAAAATGGTGTCAATAGCCTCAGTAAGCCATTGATGAACAGAAATTTGGTCTGAGTCAGATTAAGAGATAAGGGTGGACTTTGTGTTAAGAAGCAGCTCATGTAACACTGAAATGTTAAGTTTAGGCCAATAAAAGATAAACAATGTAAATGCATGCAGTAGTCAATGTGGCAAAACATTGATCAACAAACATCTTTGGCCTGGATTTCATCAACTTGCCCTTTCTAAAAAATGTCCAGCACAGACTGTTATCCTTATTGGATAAAAAATTGGTTTAACCTTAATGTCATGTTATGTTAATTGATACTTACACTCATGTGAAGAAGTTGTCAATAGCATCGTGACATAAGTCAATTCCTTCCTCTTCATCACTATAATCTTGATTTGGCATATTAATATCCTCACAAGGTGACTCTTTATGGTCTCCATCCTCTGCAATGTACAGGATGTTCCATCGCAAGGCTATGTTGTGCAACTTGCAGCAGGCCATGGTGATTTGGCACACCTTTTCGGGTGAGTAGAAGAGGGTTCCACCAGTCTCATCCAGACAACAAAATCTAGCCTTTAGGAGCCCAAAGGCCCACTCCACTGGCTTCCATGTTCTTCCATGGGCCTCATCGAAGCGGACTTCCCCTACCATTGTTGGATTCCTCAGCAGTGCTAACAACCATGCTCAGTTAGGATAAGCTGAGTCTTTTATATGCAAGAACAAAAAGGAGCCGAAATATGTAACACAATTTTAGATTATTCAATTTGAAATTACCTAAATAACATAATGACAGATTGTACTTACCAACAAGCCAGGCCCTCTCAGTTCCAATTTTGACATGTGCAGGGGTACAGTGCTGTTCTGTAGTACCAAGAAATCATGTATTGATCCAGGGAAACACGCACACACACTCGTGATTTACAAATCAGGTAAGCAGACAACTTTCACATTGATTGACTGGAAGTTCTTCCGATTGCAGTAGACTTGTTCTCTGGCGTGTGGTGGCACTAAGGCAATATGTGTACCAGCAATTGCTCCAACCACATGGTGTAGGTGACCCACACCATAAAAACCTCCCTTCACATTTGCAAAATCCTAATGTCGTGGAAACTGGATGAAGTTGTTGATGTGTCTCATCATTGAAGAAAGAACTTCTTGTAGTACGCCACTGAAAGTTGGTTGTGACTTCAATCAGAATCTTCCACAGTGTTTTGAAAGGATCCTGTGGCCACAAAATGAAGTACTGCCATGAGTTTCACCAAGAGGCCCATAGAAATGAATGGGAATTGCATGCGCAATTTGCGAGTACCCAATGGGCACTCGCAAATTGCGCATGCAATTTCAAGGGTGCAAGGGTGCCAAAAGGACACCCCGTTGCACCCCTGAAATATGCATGTGTGCACATGTGGTGCACATACATGCCCTAAGGGCATGTATATGCGCCACATGGCACTTTGAAAAATGCAAAAAAGTGCACTTTTCCAGGAAATCGCAAGTTACCACCAACTTGAAGTTGGTGGCAATTTGCGATTCCTTAAGGCCAGATTGCAAATTTTGGGTGCTTCCAAAATTGCTTTTAAGGAATCGCAATTTGCGATTCCTTAAGTGCATTCGCAAAATAGGGAATCGCAAATTTTGCGATTCCTTATTTTGCGATGGCCTTTTGGGATGATACGCCTTTGAACGGACAGTGGTATTGAGTTAGGTGAAACGGCGCCATCCCAATGATACATCCCAAAAAGCTTTTTCCCGTTCGCAAACGGCCCGATTCTGCGAATTGACCCGTTTGCGAACGGGAAAAACGCTTCATACATCTGGCTCTTACAATCTTGCTTTTGATAAATAAAACAAATGCCATGTCTTGCTAAAAATATATATGGTAATATATATTGACATTTTTTCTTAACAAATACATTTTTTCACCAGTCTATTGTTTTAAAAAAAAGATTGTGTAAATAATACATTTTAAATGTATTATTTACACATTTTTTTAAATTATTTTTTCAACCAAAATACCGTCAACGGAAGTGTAAACAACACTGTGCATATATTGTATGTAACCACAGTAATGCACTACATATTAATATTTATTTTTAAATTAAGGAGTGACATTAGCATTTTGTATATGTAAACAAACTAGCGACCATTTTGAGTGGTGGTGATGCGCTAAACATTCACAAACACACTACTTGACCATCTAAAATGGCGGGCACCTGACCTCACTGTCAGGACATTTGGAATTAGATGGCCGTGGTGGAAGTTTACTGGGTAATTGGTGGGAAACTCCAAGATGGACAAAGCCATAGGCTAACATGTGTGAAAGCAACGTATAAAAGCTAATGGATGTGTCCATCTCCGTTGATGATCGCAGATGTCGTGCACATGTACGCAGCCTTTCAAAAAAAGCTCACTTGCCTCCTAACACTGCAGCCAACAAGACCTCCTCAACATTTGCTGCTGTTTCCAACCTCTGCGAACCACAATGCCAGGAAGAGCAGGTGACAGGGCCCCAGCCTTCTCACCAAAGGAGCTGGAGCTGCTGGCAACGGAGGTTCTGTCCCTGTACAGACAGTTCTAAGGGCCACTAGAGGAACAGGTACATGTTTAAAATGTATTTGTAAATCTGTTTATTTATTTTTTTAAAACACAGGCTAGAATGTCCCTTTGAGTTCCTGAGTGAAGTGTAGTGATTGAATTTAAGTGTCATTTACTTTTTCATTACATAGAACAATGATGGTGCTAATTTTTAAGCACTTTATGATTAGAGGAAACAACAAAATTAGTATGTGGTGTGGTATTTTAGCCCTATATTTTAATTGGTGTGAATTTTGAGATATATCTATGTATATGTATGAATTTCATATTTTCTTTACAACTGTACATATATATGTAATTGTTTACATACCAAAAACAAATGATGTTTGCTATATTTATTATCCCACAAATCACTCAGCTTAGATTAGGTGTCCCCAACCAGTCATTTGGGAGCTACCAGTAGCTCCTAGAGACCTTCAGAGTAGCTAACAGCCTTGAGTTCTTTTTTCAAATGAGCACAAGGTCTTATCTTCATTTCAAAGTTAAGTGAAGGCTGAGTTCATGTGACACCATGATCATCAGGCTGCAGATAGCAGGGCTTGACAATGAGCAGTGCTCAATCAGATTTGTGAGCCAGAGAAGAACAACTGAAGCACTGAGGTATTTGACTCCTACAAAAAAGATCCTTGCCAACTCAGAATTGGAGCTATGAACAAAATAATGCTTCTGAATGCTTTTGAATGGAAGAAAAATGAAATGGAGAGTTACCTTAAATACTGAGTTAACACTTTATTTCTATTTGCTCCTATTTCAAAGTTATGCATTTAAAAACAGCAGGACCCTTACTCCCTTACTCCCAGTGGGCAGTATACACTGCGCCATAAGTGTATAGGAAAAATACAGCCCTTTTTACATGACAGAAACTTTAAGTGCACAAAAATGTTACATGATATGAAGTGCTTGGTAGAATATTTATCTGCACTTTTACTTTCTCTAGATTAAAAAAAAACACACAATGGTATGTTTGTGTCATTTAAGTAAAGGTGTCACATATGGTAAAAGATATGTCTTGTGCTGCAAGTACATACGCTGTCAGTCACCCATACAAATATAGCCCCTTCATAAGCACACATGTTCATGCATCCCCAAAGACCATGCTCTTAACTAACATACATGGTAGCCCTTTTATAGTGCCTTTAGTCATGGCATTTAGTTCAAACCCAAGCATCTGGCTTTATGGACATCAGGGTTCAAGCCCATGTAGCTGGCGTGGGGGTGTCTGGTTACAATGCACATGTTGTTTGCCTTCAGTATTGCACACTGATATTTACTGACGAGAAGAAGCTCTCATTACAGAAAATGTTGGAGCCCCCTGGCCTAGATGATGTCATTGGCCTGGATTATTGAATTTAGGAAATTACAAGGGATAAGGGTAGTCAACAGGTTGCAACAAAAGTATTATTTATTGTTTTATTTTGGCAGAATGAAAAATATACATATTGTGTAGTAACTTTTCACTAATGCTTGTGATTAATGTTTTAAAAGTGTGTTAGATCAATGCAGACAAACAAGTCAGAAAATAATGTATTTTTTCTTTCATTTCTTGTATCCATACAGGTCAAAGTCCATCAGAAAAAAATAACATGTGGAAGGCCATCGCCAAGAAGGAGCAGACCCTGGGAGTCTACAAGCGGCGCAGCATTCATTGTCAGAAGAGGTGGGAGTACCTATAAAGCTGGACCAAGAAGCCATCAGAAGTCCAGCTTGGCTATTCCTCCCAATGTGGGAAGCCTGTGCACCACACAATACCCCTCTAATGGCCTGCATACTTGTGTTGGCCTATCAAGAGTTTGATGGGCAGTTGAGAGCCCAACAATAGCATCAAGGGAGTAAGTTCTAGTTTGAGGTTAACATGTTAAATAACTAATTTTTGTTACAGCAATTAATTTTGACATCAACATTAAGCTTGATACGTACAATGCACAAGAAGAGTTCTTGAAGGTGTAAGTTTTGCACAAGAGGAATGATGATGTGTTTTGTATGTGAATTTGTGGAAAAGAATACCACCTGGTTTCTGTTCACTACCAAAAGACTGATTTCAGCAGACACATGCCTGCCTGAACAACAAATATACATCAGGTTGTTTGATGTTATAAAGAACAGTTGTGCCAAGCAGGCCACTAGTCTTTATGGTGTCAGGTGTGATACTGCTCCACTATTGGGAAAAATATATAAGGTTAGCCCTATTACTGGTAATGTAGGATAAAATGCACTTATGATACAGTGGATGTTCCAAACATCACATTGATAAGTTGGTTTTGAACACAAACAAGAGTGAGCAAGTGAGCCAAAATGTCTAGTAACATCGATTAAATTGCTACATTTTAGATTCAAAACATATCCCAAATGTGTTTTGGTTACAAAATACTATTTAATTCATGTTAAAAGTGACAGATTTGTTTCATGTCTTACTCCTTTGCAAATGTGCATGTAAGCTAGTCTGTTTTTAGGAAAATAATTGTGATAGGCATACAATTTTTGGGAATAACACAGACAGGATGTGTACACACAGGTGACAGAGTAACACATACCCAAAACCATTTTTCAATGTCCTTTGTTATTGCTAGATAATAAATCAATGATGAAGAAAAATAGGATACGTAAAGTGACTTTTGCAGATGGAATGTTCCATCACATATATGTTGGAGAATCCCATTTTGAAAACTAAAAATCAGGCCCAACTCATGACTCATTAGGAAAATGTAGAAATGCCTCAAGGTGTAATCTGTTGCTTACTGTGAATTGCATGTGAATCTTAATGTACAAATTATATATGAATCAGTGTGTGAAATATTTATTGTGATGTTGCACAAATTTTTGCCTAAAATGAAAGGCAGCATATTTTGTACAACATTTTAACAATGGTAAAACAAACTTGAAATTACTTAAGATATTTAGGAGTCAAATGTGAAAAAGTTTTTGCTCTGTACAAAAGTGAATTAGAAATGTATCAAGCCCTATGTATCTACTTATGCTGTATAAGTCATTTGTCAATTCACAAAAACATATTTCTTAATTTCTTCTACAGCATAGGTATATACATAGGGGCCGATTCCGATTCGGGCCGGAAATCTCTCCGACCGAGCCGGACCCGGAGAGATTTCCGACCGAATCGGACCCGTGCAGCCCGACCGAACGAGTACGATGCGTCCGTATGCTATCGTACTCGAGTCGGTCGGACTCCCATTGAAGTCAATGGGACCCGGTCGTACAACGCGTACGCGGGCTCCCATTGCCTCAATGGGTGCGAGGCAAACAAGGGCGCCCCCTACAGCGGGTACACGGCGAAGCGACTCGCGCCGTACACGCACAGGTAGGGGGGACCCATGGGTCCCCTCTGTGTGCGACTCGCACGGCTACGCTTACAGGGGGGTCCGACACGGACCCCCGAAGTACGGCTCCGACTGCTCTTTCGAGCCGGATGGCGCGTGTCGGTCGGACTGCTCGCGGCGCGCATCGTACTTACCCGGCCGGGGAACGTCTCCATTGCGCGCTGCGAGTCGTGTCCGAGCGAGTCGGTCGGTGCGGTTAGACCCGGGAATGAGTCGGTCGGAGCGGTTGGGACGCCCGAACGAGTCGGTCGGCGATTTCGCATCGTACTCGCTCGTCCGGACGCGCGTACGAATCGGTCGGGAAATAGGGCTCCGAATCGGATCCGGTTATGCCGAATCCGATTCGGAGCCCTACCGGCCGAGATCGGAATCGGCCCCTTAAGTGTGTGACACATTGATAAGCTGCTTCAGTACTGAATCCATATAATATTTTTTATATTTGAAATATACTTTAGTTACTTGAAGTAAGTGTTACCATTGTGAAATGCCCAAGCAAAGGAAACAGGATTTCAGTTTATACAAATATTGGTACAACATTGCAGTATTTGTTGACACACATTGATTCATATTTTACTTTTTGTGAATGAAAATAATGCAGCTTCTTTGGCATTGTACACACACTGTACAACGTTATTTTTGGTTTGTATCCTTTTTGGTGACATAAGTTTACTATTCTAAACAACAAAGACCAACCATTCAGAGGTGTTAAAGAGTTCCTGGAGAGAATCAAAAAAAGGATAAGAGACATGATCATAAATGATATAGGAGCTATCATGAGAAATTACAAAACTGTGACCAAATGGTCCTGAAGATGTTCCCTACATGCCTGAGATATTGATAATAAAGAACCAAAGTTTTAGAACCTTGAAACAGGTGGAATCTGAAAACCTGGAAAATGTTTTGAGATCACAGTTCATGATCAGTTCTATTTAATCAGATACAATAAAGCAATTGTATTTGTCTTTTCAGCATCATCAGGAGCAGGCGAAGGAGAAATTGGCCACATAGGCGGGGAAGCAGCTGGCCACTGTGTTTTGACTGGTGAGACCACCAACACCGATGGACACATTGGCACGGAGGGTGAGGGGACTGGCACTGGGGTCACCAGCTCTACATCATCTTCAGAGGCCTTCACAAGTGGGTAGTCCCTAGTGGTGGCAGACCCTACAGCAACAGTTCCACCTGCATCCTTGTCCGCCATCCTGAGAGCCATCTCCATCCTCCCTCTTGCTCCCCCCCAGTTGGCCAAACGCTCCCCCTAAAAGGGATGTAGCCTCCTTCGCTGCAGACACCTCACCCCCTGCTCCTGTCCCCTCGGCTGCGCTAAGTGAGGAGGCTATAGACATCCTATGCAGCATCTTGCTAGGCCAGACTGCACTCCTGAATGCCATCCAGAGTTGTAGTTGCCATCTGCAACAAATAGTAGCATACCTAGAAGGTATTCATAGTGCTATGTCTTGCCTGCAGAGATAAAAGATAGGACTAGCTTTCTCACTGACCGCAGCCTCCCATGCAACCCAACCTTATGTCCGAACTCAGGCCCCTTTCCCATTCCAATTTCCAGTTCCCAGCCCTGTCCTAGGCATGCACACTCTCTGCATGCACCCACTCCAACAGACACAAGCAGCATACCCACACATAAACACAAACACACAAAGAAACACAAGCACACACCCAAACAACATACTGACACCACAACCACCCCCAACACAACCACCACCATATCCAAAACCACCACACCACACATGCTCCACCATCAGCACAACCTATACCACACAAACCCCACCACAGCCACCTCTACAACTACCACACTCACCACCACATCCTCACCCACCACAACCACCCCACAATCACCAGCACACACACCCCACCACAGCCACCAGCACCCCTCACAACAACCAGCACACCCATCCCCAATACAACCACCAGCACCCCCATGACACCACCACCCCTACAACCACCAGCACACCCAGCAGCTCACTCCACACCCTCAGTAACTAAACTTGCTTTGCAGGCTTGGAGGACAGCTCTACACCACACCTGCTGGGACACCAAACTTACACAACAGACATGATACTAGGTTGAGGGTGGTAGCATCCCTGCAGGGTTTTGGGCAGTGAGATTTAATTGGGATTTCCCAGCTTGGAGATGTCTGGTCAGGGACACACATGAGATCATATCAAGAACTTCAAACTATATACACATTGTCTCACACACAATGTTATGAATATCTTTAGCTGAGGCACTCACTTCAGCCCTATACTTCTCAGATTACCACACTCCCCGAATTCAGCCCACTGGAGGCTAAGGTCCTGATGGGTGACTTAGGCAAAGGATGGGTCTCACAAATATATATAGAACTTTGATAATTAATACACCAAATACTTTGGATCACCTCAGGGCCCAATGGTAGGCATGGATAGGAACTCTTGAAGATGATGACTGGCATGATGCCTTGATGGCACCAAAGACTATCACGATCTCTTCCAGGCTACGCCATGTCCAAACGTATTACTTGTATGGGGCTTATCTCTCTGCAGCTTGGCTGTAAAGGGTGAGGCTACTCCCTGAACCCTCTTGCTCTTGATGTGGTGATGCTTTGACTGACTTATAACATGTGGTCTGGCAATGCCCCATACTTCAAAGATTCTGGTCTGCAGTGGTGGGAGAATTAACTGAAGTGTTGGGATTGGAGGTCCTCGTTTCTCCTCTGCTTCTAAGGGGTGTCCTTGAGGATTCCGGGGGTACGAGGACAAACCGTTCATTCCTACGGATGGTTCTTATGGTTGCCAAACATGACATTGCTGCCCGATGGAGGTCTCCTTCTTCACCCACCCTTTCACAATGGCGTTGGGATGGATTGGTGTGCGCAGCAGGAGAGACCAGTTTACGAAGCCAGGGGTGCCCCTTTAAACATAATCGAGTATGGGGAAGTGGTTGAACCAATGTCTGTATGGTGCAGTTTGGAGGTGGGGAAGCCACTGTTATTACTGCTTTGTAATGGTGTAATGTACCAATTGTGGCAGATACCAGGCATTGAGGCGCCACATACGCTGTGAACCCTCCCTGGGGAGCCTAGGTGAAGAAGGATGGGAGCAATGATCAGATATCCCACAGGCAAGAATCTGGATGTGGGAGATTGCGCAACAATCGGGGGCTGGCAAAAAAACAAGGTTGATGGTGGAGTGATGTGCAGCCTAAGTGTATTGGTGACGTCTTGGGTACCAGGTTATCCGCACGTCACAGAGTCCTAGTGACATAGATCAGTCAGAAAGGTTACAGGCACCGGAACACCTGGATACTGAGGGAGGCCTGGTAGCATCAGCTTTGGGGATAGGGATTGAATTAAAATCCCGCCAATTATTGTCAAGCCCTGCTGGAGGTCTAAGAGTGCCTTAGATAGATATTGATAAAAGGTAGTGTGAACCACGGGTGGAGTGTAAATGCTCACTAGGTTGAGAGGCTGGCCTTCATGCATCCCTGTGATATCTAGGAAGCAGCCCTGTGGGCCATGAAGTTCCTGGGAGACTGTGAGGGGAATGGATAGCCAAAGAAGGATGGCCACCCTGCAGGATCTATGGGAAAACACTGCTGCATGGAAGACCCAATCATACCCTTTACATGCTAGGAAGGGGCAAGGATTCCCCAGGAGATGTCTCTCTTGGAGCATGAGAACTATAGGGAGATAGCAGTGGGCAAAGGTCAGGACTGCAGTGCGGTACACCCGGTCTAGGAGGCCGTTAATGTTCCAGGACAAAATGGGAAAATATGTCATCATGGGGGCAATTAGTGGTAAAGTGTAATGCGAGAGGGAGGCTAAGGAAGATACCTCCTTTGGTTCGAGGATGGGAGAATTGATATAGTGCGTAAGAAAAGGGAACTAGACCATGATGTGTGTTGCAGAGCATAGGATGTGTGTCAGTTTGTACCTGAAAAGCTGAAACAAGTGTCATAGCAAATTAACAGTAACAGTCTAAATAATAACAGTATTTCATCAAAACCCCACCCCCCTAACTCCCACCCTGCCCCATACTTCAACCCCAGAAACATCTGTCACCCTGAAAAGGAAAAATTTTAAGAGAAAAAAACATTTAAGGAAGGGGATCCTGCATGATGATCCTCTCTAACAGGAATGGATGGAAGGGAGTCTTAGGGTTTGTGATATAGTGCACAGCAGAAAAACCATGATGAAATCCCAAGAACTGTAAAGAATGTAAGCATCACAGCACAGGGCTTTGTGAAAGATCAGGCTCAGGCAGGTTCTTGGTGGGTACTAAGGGTGTCATATCTTGAAGAGTCTCATTGTCTGTCATCCGCTCCCCTTCCCCAGAGGCCGGAAGGTGGTGCAACATGGAGGGAGAGGGCTCCCGCACTGGAGGAGACCTAGAGGTTGACATGGAGCAGTTGTGGAGGCATTCCTTACGGAAGTGGGTGTGGTATATTTGTGGTTTAGATGGCAGCATGTGTCTAGGTAGATCCGCATTCCCAGTTCCCTGAGGCGAAGCCCTGGTGTGAGCATGAAGGGGTTGATTCTCTGTGAGCCAAAGCCAGGCTGACTCTGGAGTCTTGAAGAAATATGTCTTTTTAGCATCAATCACATGGAGCTTGGCTGGGAACAGGAGACGATATTGGAGACCCATCGCTCTGAGTTTTTGTTTGACCTCAGTGTACGAATGGCGCCGTTGTTGCACTTCCTGAGTGTAGTCAGGATAAAGGAGGACTGTGGCATCTCTACAGCTAAGGTCTGGGTGAGTAGCAGGTCCCCCTCAAGATCTCATCCCTTTCTCTGAAGATTAGGATTTGTGTGATCATCGGTCTCGGAAGAGCATCCGGAGGATATTTCGGAGTAAGAGCGAGATGGGCTCTCTCAATTGCAAACCAGGAGGATAGTTGATCCTTCAGGATCCAGGATTTAATCCATGTCTCTAGGAAGTCCGCAACTTGTTGGGGCTCAATCCCTTTAGGTATACCAATCATGCACACACTGTTGCGCTGAGATCGGTTCTCCGCTTCTTCAGCACGCCAGTGCAAGTCCGACGTGTGAGCGAGAAGGCCGGTGTCCTCTACTCCGGCAATTTGGGTTAGCTGAGTGTATAGTCGTATCGTTGTACTGTATGTTTTTATTCACTGCAGCTTTTATGGCTTTAAAGTAACTGAATAAAGATTTTTGATGATGATGTTGACAAAAAAGCCCATGCATAAGCTGCATCAAAAAAAAAACTCCAGGCAAATCTGTGCCTTTATTACAAAATAGTTTCAGGTCCACTGCTACAACAAGGTCAAGAAAAGGGAGTCTTTGGGCCTCTTGCAGAGTTTGGTGGATGGGATACTCCATCACAAATATGGCGGATGTCCAGTCCACCATAACCTGCAGCACTTGTAATATGTTGGATGCAGAGACGTATTAAGACGAGGGCAAAGAGGGCTCTGGCTCAGGGCCCCAGCCTTACAGGGGGCCACCTAATAGAGCAGCTCTGTTCCACAGAGAGTCTTGCCCTAATGACTTTGAGTAATTCTTGAACAGCTTGTTTTGAATATCTTTTTTCTTTGTTTTATTTTTATTGTTGGTAATGCATGTGTCTATTGCAGAAATTTTTTTTCAAAGAAATGTTGTGTTTATGTTACATAGAACATCCATAAAAAAGGTTCTTTTGGATCAAATCAGGACCTCACATATGAAAAATAGGAGGGTGTCACAGAATATTATTTGGAATAATATTAGTGAGTTGCTGCTGTGTTATAATAGTGAAAACACACATTACTATCCTTAAATATTAGATGTAAACACATTTAGAATATGGACGAGTGTGCCTGTGCACTGTCAGTGACTTGGCCAAAGAGGGCATGAAAGAGCTGAAATTGGATCATAAATTCAAAACTGTTCCTAATGGGGCCTCCAAAATATGCTCGGCCCCGGCCCCCCAAATCCTTAAGATGTCCCTGGGTGGATGGAAAATATATCAGGTTTTGATGGAATAGCTCATCTGACAAATTCTAAATAAATTCCTATGTCTCAGAAATAGCCAAAATACACCAATTTAGAAGTGGTCGATGAAGAGTAGGGGTGGACAGCTTCAGTACAGTTCTTGCCCTTTAGTCACCTTTACATCACTAGTAATAAGCTCCCTGATGACTGTTCGCCTGGGTCTGACTCCAATCAATATTATATTAATATTCTCCCTGTTGGTTTCTTTTAAATGCATTTTTTTATGTCCAGTTAGATGTATGAGGGAGCAGTAAAACAGACAGGCTGGATTTTGCAGTCACTTGCTTGCTGGAGACTGGTGGTACACGACACTCCCTTCCACTTAGCAATAATTTTTGGGCTTGTAAAGGGGCAGTAGTCTAGGGAAAGAGAAAGGATGTTGGACAGGAATTGAATTTGTCCTTGGTTCTCCGCTTGGCAGCTCTCAGCTATGCAAGAGTGCTCGAGGGCGCAAACACTGGGACAAGATCTGATTGGCAATGTACAATGCTGGTGACTCCACATAAGATGCGCAAAAGGTTCGAGCCCCTGGTCATTAAGGAAGGCAATGATTGACTCTTTTTTCAGCTGCTGAAATAAGGGGGGTGGATGTTGGCTTTAAAATAGAGGGATCAGGGTACTGCACATAAGAACCACTTATTTATCAATTTTAACAAGGTGGCAAAGCTTTGCATATTCTGTACTGGAGCATTGCAGGTTTGGACAGTAAGGTGGGTGCCATGAAATGGAGGCCATTTTTTGAGAAGCACCATGTTATTTACCTTCAGGAAACATTGGTTGTGGATCTGCCTAAAATGAGTGTTTTTCATAATTGTTTTCATATTATCAATAAAATGGAAAAGATGGCGAGCGTATGAGAGGCTCCATAACTCGGTTTCCATATCATTGCCATGTAGAGCATCGTTAATGTCTTGGCTTGCATATATGTTTGGCTGATGGTCCATTCATTTATCTTATTAAGTATTGTAACGACTATTTTGGAAGGACAATTTCTTCATTTCTATTATAACTTTCTGAGTTTCTTGATACATTACATAAAAACCTCCACTTTGGGTCAGAGTCTTACTTGCCACTTTTTATCCCAGACACTTTGGGGCATATGTACAAGCCCTTATCGCCACAACAGCCTCACTTTTACCGAGGTTGTGGTGGTGATAGGGGCTGTGCCTTATGTACAAGGCAACGTTAAGCCACTTAACGTGGCTTACCGCTACCTTGTACATAAGGCCCCCTTTCACGCGGTGTTCGTTTGATTAACTCCGGTTTTGTGATGAAATAAAATCACAACCATTTTGGGTACAATTTAATGGTGATGTCTGATTTTTGATTAGATAACAAGGATCTTTTCCTTATTTATATGTGGTTTGACTGTTCACCCTATGTACAAGGGTGGCGTACATGGGAGGCAGCGCCAAAATTAAGATCAGGTAAATTCTGGTCTTAAGTTGGCGAAACGAGGAGAACTGCATTATTTCTCCTCGTTTTTGCTTTTTCCATGTGTTCTGCCTTGTACAGCACACATGGAAAAAGCAAAATGCCATGGTTTGTTTATGTACAGGAAGGTGTCCCTTCCTGTACATAAACAAACCTTTAAAAAAATGACATTTTGTCACTTTCATGTGTGCTGCATGAAGCAGCAAACATGAAAGTGACAGAATGGCATTTTAGGAGTGTTTATGTGCAGGAAGGGACACCTTCCTACACATAAACAATCCTCCCCTGCACGCAGACACCCTTGCACTATGGTGCAAGTGTGCCTGCGTTGGCGCTATGTTGCTAAACGTAGCGCCATCGCAGGGGAAACGCAAGGCTGCACCACATTCTTGTAAATATGGTGCAGCCTTGCGTTTCAGAAGTGGCGGAGCGCGGCATTAAGCCAATGAGGCTAACGACGCGCCCAGCCACTTCCTTGTACATATCCCCCTTTGAACGATAAGGTTAAGGCAGGTGTTGAATGAGTTGTGACTGAATGTGATCCAGAAACGTTTTGTGGTACTCCAGATTCTACTACGGAATTTTAAAGAATTAACTGTGAAGGTATGCCCTATATCCAATGCATATCATCATATAATTTATACAGTTGCTCACGCAGCTTATGAGTCATACAGGCCAGCTGGTCCCACCTTTATTGGCAAAGATAAGCCTTCAGTTATCAATCAATTTTTACGTCTCTCAGGGCGCCTGCGGTCTAGTTTCCAGTTTTCGAATTCACGAAAGTTCAGAGAGTGCTAAAGATGCTTTAAACCTCTGTACCACAACTCAGGTCGATAACATGGGATCCCCGAGGGCAACAGTAACATTAAGGGTGGAAACGTTGTCCAATGATGTTGGACACTTTTGATGGCAAATATAGATCAGTGGCAGTGGTTTGAAGCTCAGAGCAAGTGCTTATGCTCTGCTGCGATTTCGATGCCGCTGATGAGACAAAGAGCAAAGAGTTTACGGTCGCTAATAAATGTATTGATCAGAGCCTGCCTATTGAGTGAATGATTTTCTAAGGCCTGTAAACGAGTGAAGCATGAACTGTGCAAAAACAGTGAAAACCCCTAGAACGGACCAAGGTTTGGTCCTTGGAAAAAAAATGAAGATATAAGAACGCAGTTAGGAAAGCTAAAATGGAATAGAGCAGACACAGCCTGGAATGGCTGCCTATCATGCTATAGAGGGAATGTGGACCCGCCCATGATGCCCATACACTGTAACGAAGCAAGTAAGCAATCTAAAAACACGAGGTGAGATTAAGATCAGAGGGAAATATTTGCGTGAGGAATTTCCTCATTTGGACATACTTGTACAAGCTCGTAGAATACGTTGCAAATAAGGCTTCAGATGACTGAAGCGCTAAGCCTTCAAACAAATGTCATACCTGCTGCAGCGCAGAGATGACCCACTGTGGAACAAAAGCATCATAAGGAAAGGGAAGGAGGGATTATACCAAAGCAAAGTGCATTTAGTAAATAAACTATGGAATAATGCAACTCCGGGCAACCCCTTTCAAATGTACTAAGCACAGAGTCCTGATGTCTGACTTATTTTGAATGAAGAAGGATAAAAAAAAATCAGCTTGCTAGACAAATCACAATATAAATCCAGCAAGAGCCAAGGTACATGACAAGCCCAATACCTGCGATAATCTTGAAAAAGCACAGCTCAATCGGAGGCTGATGCATGGAAGCCCCCTGACACACACACACACACACACACACTCACTCAATCCACAAGCCCTCCGCAGGCAAGGAAAGCAGTTAAGACCAAGAGATCCCAACTTTTTGAAGGAAGACAGAGAGCACTCAAATGGAAGGGACAGATTTCTCATGTAAAGCAGAACAGCAAACAGATTTTCAGCACCACATTGCCCACGGGGAAAAACATAGGGGCTCATTAGGATGGCGGTCGTAGGCACATCGGCGTTGTCGGCGGTGGCGGAAAATGTCCTTTTCCGCACTCCATCGGTGGTCCTCGCATCCGCCATATTACAATGGGCAAACATAGCTCATTTTCCGTCCGATGGGGAGTTACGTGAACCGCCAGAAATGTCCTTCCGCAACGGTGGCGGAGGGAGCCAATAGAGAAACACCGCCGTGCGGAATGACGTTCCGACCGCCAGACAAATCACGATGCCGCAAACAGCCCATCACACTGCAGCGGAGAATCCAGCCACCCGGAGACGGCGGAAGCACTACTGCGGAGAGCAAAACTAGAATCCCGGTCACCTCCACGTGGTCCTGACCCCAATGGATCCAGCTCTTCAAGCCCTTCCGCTGCTGTACCTCATCTACTACCAGCAAATAAGATGTTGCCGCGGACAACACCGCAGGTACTCAAAAACACAACTCCGCATACAACCACAACACACAACTCCTGTGCTGACATACGGTTCCTGTCCACATCAGACACTCTGGTGGGGACAGGAACATATCCCCCAGTGTACTCACACATGTCCTGCCTGATAGAAACCCACACCTCAGCATCCGGGTCACCCATCAACCGTGAAATCACTGCAATGTCCCGGGCAAGTCACCGCAGCGGTGAAGACGCGGGAAAACCTGCGCACAATGTAGTAGGCAGGGCCGGCGCCAGGCATGGGCAGTCCGGCCAGATTCACAGGGCTACACCTCCACCCTACCCACAGTATGCTTCCCACACCCATTTGGGCACATGCTGTGTGCCCCTCCTGTGCCCCCCCTGCACAATTTATCAGCCAGGTGTGGCTAGACCTCGCACCTCACACATCAAAGGACATGGTAGATTGACTGGGAAGGTGGGGGTGAAGATGAACACCCTGCACAGAAGGTCAGGGGCTGGACAACCCTCCTCCTCGCACCTACCTTCCATTCATGTGAATCAAACTGAGTATAATTAAGAAATGAAGACTCACACTGCATATGAACAACCTCTGAACTGTTCACACTGCTTGTCGAGTCCCTCAGAAAGATCCCACACTGACACACTGCCACATACACATACCATAGGTCAGCAGCAATGGAGGAAAATAAATGTGCTAGGCCAAAGTGAACTGAAGTGGACAGTGCTGGAAAGCCATGGAGCAAGCCACATAGCATGTGTACATCACATGCAAGAGGAGGAACATATCACACCACCCTTAGGCCCTCAAATCAGACATGGGTGGCACAGTGAGTGAAATTAAACCACAGTGACCTCTGTGCAACAACTCAGGGATACATCAATGCAAGCCATGCATAGGCACAGGAATGATAGGAAGTGTCAGAAGTCATACAGTGACCAGCCACACATCTGTGTCAACTTACTTGACATGTGTATGCCATCATCACAACACACATGGCTCATTGTCACACTCCCTGACTGTCAAACCCAAGTAGGACCTTCACACATGCCCCTCATCTACCCACCTCACACCTGCAACACTCAACACCTGTGAGAAACACACATAATGGTGCAAATGATGTCCTGTGAGTTCACTGACAACCAATCACACACCCTGTGGTGCATCCACAACTGTCAGACTCACACTCAGGGATGCCTGAACCAATGCTGACACAAAACCAATAGCCAAACACAAATCTCACAAACAACATCCACAGAAGTCCAACAAGCCCAGCCATGTGTAGCCAAACAGTGGAAAGGCAATGTGACCGTAGACAGAACAGGAATACACATCATTGTCACTCTGGACCAATGCACAGACACCATACCCCAACACAAACAAGAATTGCATCATCAAAAAACAATCATGAACAATAACTGGGATCAAGGGGACAAATCAGCTAACACACACATACACACCACACCAGTCATCAAGTGAACATGGTGTCATAGTATACAACAAGCATGCACATGCACAAACCTGACAAGTGACAGGCCAAAAATAGGAGGACAAACCACTATTGTGCACTCAAAACAAGTTCATGAACATGAATCCACATTGCTGCATGTGACATACACACAAGAAATGCACACTACACATGCAACACACATCTGAATGTATCACAATGCACAAACTACTCACACACAATGTCATGCAAATAGAACATCACACACACATTGCACCTGTCAGCAGAAAGAGCCAACACAGGCCAAACACTGCATACATCCACAAGAAAAACACAACAGAGGCACATACCAATCCATCACATAGCAAACTCAGCTGGACATCAGGGGGATGCACACCATGCAAGTACAAGGCAACATACACTGACAGCTCTGCATGCACACTAAGCAGTGTGTGCACAACTACAAAACCAGTAGCACGCATATCTTAATGCCCCACCATGAACTCACACAACACAAATCATCAAAGCACACAGATAACATCACACTCAGGAGGGGTAGCAGTACCTCAGCAAACACACATGCAGCTTAGCCTTCACCCACAGATGCACAACTCAGGGAAACCCAGATGCAAACAACATGACTAGAGGTCTGTGCTGCTCAAACATATGCACTGCACATGAGCAACCATGACTGCAAACTAGTAGAAGAAAATAACATGAAACTAATTGTGAAACTGTCCTGAGTGGCACATTGGTCCTGTACACAGATCATCCTCACACAGTATAGTGTCACACATGAAGTGGTGGGGTGGCTCACACACTGGCAAGGCATGGGGTGGAAGACATGAGACTGAAGTGGTGTGTACATCAGTATTGGACAGGTGAGGAGTGTACAGTCCACAAACACATAGAGGAGTAACTCACAATGTGTAGGCATCAGAAGCACCTATAGTGTATGGTATGATTTCTCATACCACATACCATACTGGAGCCACAAATGGGTCAAGTGACAGCAATGCATGAGAAAACTCACAAATAATGTCAGTGTGGCTGAGCAGGTCAGCACAGTGAGCACAAACAGAAACAAGACACATGGCTGATCAACAAAACACAACACAGACTTTGCAGTCACACACTCTGCATACTCACAACTGGCAGCAACAACAAGTAGGTGTCCCCCAGGAGTGCAAGGACACACCGACACACTGCACAGTGCTCAACCTACAACTCCTACATGTGCCCACAATCTGAAGCACATGGCTGACAATTTAAACAAACAGGCACTCATTACCTGGGTCATAAATAAGTGTGTAGTTGGCATTGCAGGGGCACACACACCAACAATACTGACAATGACAGGCCATTCACACTGTATGACTACTCAAGTGCACACATTCAAATGTACCCATGTGACTATGAACACAGGCACACACAAGATGACTACACACCAACTTTGCTGTGCACACATCAAGAAAGAGCCCACAGAAATGCTGGACCCTGGCCACCCCGCAAGTAATCCTGTGGATAGCATTCACCTCTGTACTGGTATTGCATCCTGACATGACATGTGTACAATTTAGCAAACCTGAGCACAGAATGATTAGGAGAAGAGTAGACCATCACAAACAACCATCATTGCACCCTCAAGCCTCAGACTGAAGAAGAACAAAAGTGCCTGTTACCTCTGGAAACCTCTGAAAAAGTAAAACAAGCAATTGGCAATGTTATAGTGGCATACAGAGCATGTGTCACATGAACCGATACCCATACATAAAACCTTTTATTTAGCAAGGACATTGACAAAGCAGACAACAGGAGTTACTGTCTTTATTACATAATACCCAGATAGGCATCAAAAGTACAAAACAGCAAGGCCATTGGCCAGTACAAATTCAAAGTATGCACATGTGTGCATGAGAAACTGCACAGGGAATGGGCATCCAAAGTTACAAACAGCAAGGCCATTGGCCAGTCCATAGTTCCGGTGTGCACATGTGTGCATGAGAAACTGCACAGGGAATGGGCATCCAAAGTGACAAACAGCAAGGCAATTGGCCAGTCCATAGTTCCGGTGTGCACATGTGTGCATGAGAAACTGCACAGGGAATGGGCATCCAAAGTGACAAACAGCAAGGCCATTGGCCAGTCCATAGTTCCGGTGTGCACATGTGTGCATGAGAAACTGCACAGGGAATGGGCATCCAAAGTGACAAACAGCAAGGCCATTGGCCAGTCCATAGTTCCGGTGTGCACATGTGTGCATGAGAAACTGCACAGGGAATGGGCATCCAAAGTGACAAACTGCAAGGCCATTGGCCAGTCCATAGTTCCGGTGTACACATGTGTGCATGAGAAACTGCACAGGGAATGGGCATCCAAAGTGACAAACTACAAGGCCATTGGCCAGTACAAATTCAAAGTATGCACATGTGTGCATGAGAAACTGCACAGGGTATGGGCATCAAAAGTAACAAACTGCAAGGCCATTGGCCAGTACAAATTCAAAGTATGCACGTGTGTGCATGAGAAACTGCACAGGGAATGGGCATCCAAAGTGACAAACAGCAAGGCCATTGGCCAGTCCATAGTTCCGGTTTGTACGTGTGTGCATGAGAAACTGCACAGGCAATGGGTAACACCGTCCACTGCCATGGGAATCACCCCAGCTCAGGGAATACAAATGGGCAGTCCAGGCACTGCTGTGGGAGAGATGGTATTGGGAGGGGGACTTTGCCTCAAATTTGGCTGTCAGTCGAACTGGTAGGTGGCTGATTGTCGGGGCCAGTTGGAGGACTGGACCTGGGAGAGAGAGGACCAGCTGAGGTAGAGGCATCAGTGGCTGTGGGAGCCTGAGGGCTGCTTGGACCGGGTGGCGTGGTGGCACGGGGAGGCGGAGACATGCTGCCGTGAGACACAGTGTGTGAGGGTGAATGTTGAGGGCTGGGTCTCAACTTCTTGGGGATTCGATAGCCCACAATTGTCTTGGCCGGAGTGGGAAGTGAGGTGGGCACAACAGCCTCACTCTCCACCAAAGGTGTATCAGGTGCAGGTGGCTCTCCCCATGGGGATTTGCTGGATCTGGTGGTACGCTTGGGGTGCCCTTGCCTTTTCCCCTCCATCCCCTGTTGTCAAGGTGAACCCCCCACTTTTCTCCCCTGTCCCAGCTTCACAGGGGTGTGGGTGGGAGTTGAGGTTGTGACTGAATGTGCCTTAGAGAAGTGCTTGTGCTGAATCGTTGCAGGCACCAGGTTCACAGCAGACAGGGCAACTGTTTGTTTGTCTGTGGGAGCAGGTGTGGGGATGGGAGTGCCCTTGGATGGGGGTGATTTGGATGAATGTGAGGTTGAGTCCTGCTTCTTGGCCTGATGACCCTGAGTGTCACATGATGGGCTTTTGCCTTTGCGCTCCTGTGTGCCTGTTTTCTGTTTTGGGGATGGTGTCTGTGGTCTGGGCCGCTTGGAGTGCTGCTGTTGTGTGCTGCGTGTGGAGGACTTGGTGCCTGAGGGCTGTGGCGTGTGGGCACTCTCGTCAGCTGGTGCCACTGGCAGGGTGGTTGCTGAAGGGACTGGAGCTGGACTGGGAGCCTGTGACAGCTGAATGGCTGCCGTCACTGTGGAGGACAAAGACTGGACAGTTCGGTGTAGCCCACCCATGTCAGAATGAATGCCCTCCATGAAGGCAACTACCTGTGCCAACTTCTTGTCATGATCCTGGAAGGCATTCAGGAGAGCAGCCTGACCCACACACAGCTGGCGCAAAAGGTCCACCGCCTCCACACTGAGGGCAGCAGAGGAGACAGGGGCAAGGGCAGCGGTGCCTACCCTTCCTAGGGCTGCGGGCACGGACAGCACTTGTGGGAGCATCCGGGAGGGTGGGCACTGGACGATGTGTGGTGGAAGAAGAGGCAGATTTGGAACTCCCTGTGCCCGCCAACATCGAGGAGTCACCGCTGGAGTCTGATGATGTTGAGGTTGGTGTTTCTGGGCGTGATTCATCCAGGGCACTCCTGTCCCCCTCCGAGGCACTGGTCACATCAGTGTCAGTGAGCTCATGTGTAGCAGTCGTGCCAGAAGCTTCACCACTGGTGTCCGTCCCCTGTCCTTCCGTGCCGTCAGTAGATGTTGTAATAGACAGAGACGTAGGTTCAGTATAGTGCTATACTCACAAACATCATATGCAAGCAAAGCACCAAACTTGAAAATGATCCCCCCATGTTGCCCACCACCATGTGCAGTCTGCATGTGCAACCTTTATGCAACCATCAGAAGATGCATGGAAACATGCATAGTTGACATTAATGACCCATGTGACATTGACACAGCCAAATAGCTGGCCCGTGCCTCCTTGTAACCTAACATACTAATCTCTGTAAGCATACCTAGGTGCCTGTAGGTGAGATAGATATACATCTCAACATGTTGCCTCTGTCACATATGAAGTCACTTTAAGGGAACACCACAGATACAGACTCCCAAATGTCCTTTTGCAATGGCCATAAGCTCCTGATATCCACCATGTTGTGCTTTGAAGCACAACTACAGTTGCACATTGGTGTCAGATGTGCAGTTCTCACAAATTTTAAGTTGTGCACACCACACATCTGCAAAAGCACACTAAGATGACACTCACTGCTGTTCACTGCCAGGTGATGTCTATGACACCCATAATGCAGCATATGTCACATGGCCACATCTCATCTTGCAATGTCAAAGGTCATTGTATTAAACACATGAGAAACTACATGTTGTGAAAATGCATGGCAGCTGCACTCAACACAGAGGCCACTTAGAAGCCATTGCATCACACTAGAAACATCACAGAGCTTCGCACTGGCTCAGGGTTGGGATTCATGCAGTCACTCACACCCAAAGTCTCACTGCGCAGAATACTCACCCCCAATTTGCTGCTGATGGGCCCTCAAACGTCCATCCAGCTCTGGCTGTGTCACTGCCAAGATGCGGGCCATTAGTGGTGTCATGCTCCTGCGCGCCAACCTGCCACTCCGAGGGAACACCCCCAGTGTCATCTCTGCCACGTCTTTGCTCAGCCGGCAGATGTCATCCCACCTCTTGTGACAGTGTGTGTGCCATCGGTTGGAGACACCCAGAGCCCGCACCTTGTGTGCAATGGCCCTCCATATGGCCTTACTCTGGTGGACCTTAAGCTGCAGGCATGGGAGACAAGAAGAGGAAGTTTCAGTGACACTGTTTTATGTACCACTGTGTGTCAGTACAGGAGCATGAAAAAACATAGCACACCAATACATAAATGTTGAGCCGAGGCCATACAGCATGAACGTAGTATACTTGCATCAAATACTTTCATATAAATGTATACATGTATGAGGATGGACACAGTACATGGCCATCTCATATACATGCAGAGTGCCAGCACAGAAACCAATGTGAAGAAGACCCTCATCTGTGATGCAGTATGTGAGTGAGCAAGACATACAATACATTTGAAATGATGTGTCGGGGCAGACTCACTGTGTCCAACACTACACACCCCTCAATGTCCTTGGCCAGGGAATGGCTACCTGTGTCATGGAGGTCACATTTAGGGCCATGATCTTACATTCTCACACTCTTCTCACAAGGTCTGTCTTGTGCAATCCTCAGGCCTAAGATAGCTCATTGAGAAATAGGGTGGCAGACAACACATATGTTTCACTCTGTCCATTTACTGATGGGTCCTTGCCAATTGGGCACTTTCTGTGCAGGCCAGGGGGACTCACACTGAGGTTAAACGTGGGCCATCAGAACATTCACATGCATGTACAATATGAGAGGGCAAACAGTGCCTACACATGCGAGTCAGAACACATAATGAAAACAATGGAAGGATGATATCTCCAAATTACATTTATCTGATGTGTCATAGGTGAATTACCACCAAAAGTGTTACACTCAGGCATTTTACTCTTGTGCATAATGCACACATATCCATGGGGGCAATATGAAAACTGTACACCCATTCTTCATTACCCTCTGGAAGACATACCTTTGCAATGTCACAAATGAGCATGTGAAAACCTCTTGGACTATGTCATCACATAGCCCAGGCAATGTTTTTTCAGACTTCGACTGTGCAAAACAGCAGTGTGACAGTATGGCTGCAAAAACACTGCATGTCCCTCCCATCCTTCAATGCAGCCATGGATCTGTGGAAATAAGGCTACACACCCCATCAACATGAAGTCAGCATGCCAGGTAGTGTATCACTCATTTACATTACCCAGTCTCAGACCAACGTTTGTATTTTACT
This sequence comes from Calotriton arnoldi, assembly GCA_963921515.1. NCBI lineage: Eukaryota > Metazoa > Chordata > Amphibia > Caudata > Salamandridae > Calotriton > Calotriton arnoldi. The sequence goes on from CAWUFW010013200.1 coordinate 217,842, forward strand.
TGCTGGAGAAGGGCTGTTGAAATGTCCATGTTTCCATCCTCCACAAATAGTCAAGTGCAATATTTACTAGGCCAGGTATGGAGCATGGTACATCAAAAATGAGGATGCATGCAGATTAACTTGCACACACAGGCACATACTACTGCAGAGCAATATCATGTGAGCACTGTGAGCACTCTCAAACTGTCACTCTGAAACACTTACCAGTACATCTGGAGCACCATATAGCCTCCCATACTGTGAAAGCACCTCGTCCACCAGGACCTCCAGCTCCTCTGTGGTGAAGGGACGGGCCCTGATGTTCTCAGTTCTCGCCATCACTGGGTCCAGGAGACAGGAACAGCAGCAGTTGTTGGTGAAGAATGGCAGGCAGCAGTGTCTGGATGCAATTGAAATGTGTGGCTCTCTCACAGACATATATAGCCCTCTGGGGTTGTTTCAGTGGTACTCAGCTGCTGCAATAGGTGTTCCTGGTCAGCTTTTTTCAAATGTAACCAATGACCGGGACCGCGGTGGCGGTGCACGCCTACCGCGATTTTCAAATGTGTAATTCACTACCGCGATCGCGGTTCCCATTGGCTGGTAGGGCATGGGCATTGGCGGTGTCACAATGCGGGGTCCAGGCGGTCATTAACGCAATCGTGCATCTTTTGATAGTACCCAATGACCCGGCCCACGGTAGCGGAGCACGCCTTCCGCGGGTTTCAAATGTGTAATTCATTACCGCGATCGTGGTTCCCATTGGCTGGTAGGGCATGGGCATTGGCGGTGTCACACCGCGGGGCCCAGGCGGTCACTACCGCAATCGTGCATCTTTTGATAGTACCCAATGACCGGGCCCGCAGTAGCGGGGCACACGTACCGCGGGTTTCAAATGTGTAATTCACTACCGCGATCGCAGTTCCCATTGGCTGGTAGGGCATGGGCATTGGCGGTGTCACACCGCGGGGCCCAGGAGGTTGCTACCGCAATCGTGCATCTTTTGATAGTACCCAATGACTGGGCCCGCGGTAGCGGAGCACGCCTACCGCGGATTTCAAATGTGTAATTCACTACCGCGATCGCGGTTCCCATTGGCTGATAGGGCATGGGCATTGGCGGTGTCACACCGCGGGGCCCAGGCGGTCGCTACCGCAAATTGGAATTTTTCAATTGTGGCCAATGACCGTGATTGCGGTGGCGGAGCCCGCATACGACATCTATGGACACATCATGCTGTAGCAATGGCAATGGCCAATTCTCATCAATGAACACTAGACACTTACAATGAATCATGCCACCTGAATGGTAAATTCAATGCTAGTGTGACATTGAACTCACTGATGACTAAAGATGCCATGTCAGTGCACAGGATTGCATGCATTGGCATGTACTTCCTCACATGTCACATATGATATTTGTGTGCATGTACACAGATCTGTTGTGTAATGGACTCTCATATTTGTGAACATGTCAATGTGTGAGATGGCTAATCAACCCACAGTAATGATGGACTGACTACATAATGTGCCTATTTCACTGTGTAGATTGCTGAAATCAGTTTGATAGTTGATCTGCTTACACACACTGTGCTCATTGTGTTGAAAATGTGTGCTCTGTCCGACTTACGCAAGAAGGTGTGGCAGGTACAGCTGCTACGTAGAAGCCAGCAGTGTTGCTGTTTCAAACATGTGCTGGGTCAACTACTCTCAGGGCTGGTGACACAAGATGTCGGAATGTACCATTTTCCATTCACATAGTCAGAATCTGTGTTGGAGGTACTCAGTATGTACATACTGAACACATGTACAACTACTTGAGATCAAGGTGTCTCTGCATGTGACTTGTGCTTTAAGCTGTTATTTCAGTCCAGTCATTGTTTGCGCTGTGTCAGTCAAGACGTAAGATGTTGGACACATCTCATAGGGGAATTGAATTGACATGTGTCCACTTTCATTTTATGAAGGAGACGACCAAATGTGCATCGTCCATTCACAGTGCTGGCGGACATGGAGGATGAGGACATCATAAGGAAATTCTGTTTGGATCGACTTACCCTTCAAAACCTATGTGGTCAGTTGGAGCCCCATCTGAGGCCTCACAGAACCTATCCGACTGCTTTGACACCAACAGTTAAGGTGATGGCGGCCCTGCATTTCTTTGCAACTGGTTCGTTCCAGTACACGGTGGCCAGCGCAGGTGGGATGTCTCAACCAATGTTCAGCATGGTGCTACGTGATGTCCTGTCCGCAATGATGACGTACAAGGACCGCTACATCCATTTTCCCAGGAGACATGAATTGGCAGATGTGAAGGGTGATTTTTATGACCTTGGCAACATACCAAATGTTGTTGGCGCCATTGACTGCACACATGTTGGCCTGGTTCCACCACAGGCACGTGAGCACATCTACAGGAACAGGAAACATTTCCATTCCATTAATGTGCAAGTGGTATGCCAAGCAGATATGATTATCTCCCATGTCTGTGTCAGATTTCCAGGATCAGCACATGACTCCTACATACTGCGTAACAGCATCATACCACAGCTGATGGCAAATCTGCATCCGGAGCGTGCTTGGCTTGTTGGTGAGTACGCAGAGTCAAGTAGTGTGCTGTATGTGTGACATGCTGTCCTCCGCTACTGTTTATATTACAAAATTGGTCTGTGTATCTCACACCTAGGTGACTCTGCGTATCCCAACCGGCCTTGGTTGCTGAGCCCATTGAGGAATCCCAGGACCCCGGGTGAAGCCCGCTAAAATGATGGACATGGGAGGACACGTCGTGTGGTGGAGCGTACTTTTGGGCTTCTGAAGTCTAGATTCCGGTGTCTGGACAAGAGCGGAGGGGCACTACTCTACTCTCCCCAAAAGGTGTGTCAGATCGTAGTTGCATGCTGCATGCTCCACATCCTGGCCTTGCGCAAAGAGATCCCCCTGCTCCTGGACGATGATGAGCAGCAGATGCCCCCCTGCAAACCCACACATGTCCAGTGACGATGATAGTGGAGAGGAGGAAGGTGTTGACCTGCGTCAACATCTCATCAACAACTACTTCCCTTGAGTGTGAGTGACATTGTACAACAGTGACATTGTCTGTTGTCTTTGATGGTAGTGACAAGGCCTAGAAGAGGTTTTAGACTGCTGGCTGTTGTTGGCTCTGTGCTAATGGCTGATGTGTGTGGCACAGGGTATTTATGACCAGCTACATAATGTCTATGTTGATGTTGTTGCTCATTGTTATTTGTGCTGGTTTGTGTACCTTGATGACTAGTGGTGTGTTCTAGCTGTGATGGCATCACCTGACAAGTAAATGTCATTCTCTTGTGTCTTTCTAGGTCCCTTCACCCTCTCAATGCCTCGTCACAATCAGAGCTTGTGGTACATTGGAATCTGAGTTGACATTGTACATACTGTGATAAACATGGAGCTGACACAAAGACATAGGTGTGTAAAGAGTGTTTATTTACAATGAGTACTTGTGACAGAAAAGTGATTATTTACAAAATGGTGCTAAGTGAATTTCTGAGTTGTCAGTGATGGTAACAATAGAGTAGTCACCACATTGATGTAGTCACACAGTCCAACAGACACCTGCCATCAACATGGCAATGTGGGTAAGGATAGTCAACAAAGTCAATGTCAAGGGGAACAGAGGTGCCATCATGGCTGGCTGGGCGACTAGCGTTTGGATGGTGCATTGCCACGTGATCCTCCCCTGATGTTTCTCGGACGGCCCCTTGTGCGTTTGGCAGGGGGGGCCACTGCTGCGGGCTCAGCGGTGTCTGAGGAGTCATTTTGTTGCAGCTCACCCCTCTCTGTGGCCACAGCTGAGGTGGTGGGGAGTATCATCCTGCGTGCCACTAGAGGGGGGTTGAGCTGTCCTTTGGGCCACATATCTGTCCCTCAGAACACCCACTAGCTGGCCCATGAGGTCCACAATTTGGCCCATACACATGTCCATAGACCTCAGCAGCAGGCGGAGCTCACGTACTTCTTCCACAACCTGGCCCATGTGTCCCTGGGTCTGCTCATATGCCCCAAGGACTCTGGCGATGTTGGCCATGGCTTCGGTCCCAGTGTCCTCTGGAATTTGTCCCGCAGTTGCCCTCCCACCTGCCCTGCTGACCCGGACCTGTGGCGTTGGCACTCGACGCACCCGCAAACTCAAACTCTCCCTGCCCTCCTCTGATTGTGTGGGGGTGTTGGTAACCACTGAGGCAGGGAGAGTGTTGCAGGCAGCAGTGGTGGTGGTGGTGGTGGTTGAGGCCGCACAGGTCATTGCAGCAGGGGTCAGTGCTGTTGTTGTTGCTGTGGTGGTGGCGCTGGTGGGGACAATGGGGGCCTGGGACGTGGTGCGCCCTGGCAGTCCGAATGGGCCAGGTTGTTGCTCCTCACCCGAGAAACGTAGGGAGTCTGCATCCGAGAGTTCATGTTCCGGGGGGGGGGGGGAGACTGGCTCTGCAGGTTGGTGTTGTGTTCTGCAGCAGTTGCTTGTGGATCTCCTGTTGAACAGAGGTGAAATGGTCATTGAAGTGCACTCCACAAGCTTGGTGTTAGACGTTTGGATGTTACATGTGATACACCACACACTTTATATTGAAATCACTTTATATGGCTGCAAGGTACTGAGCATCATGACATGATGTGGCGGTACCTACATTACTTGTCCATGGTGTGACATGTAAATAGAAACCATGTGCCACGTACAGATTGTGTGATTACAAGGACATGTCGTCATCTAACGACTTGCGGCACATCAACTTTATGTGATGCGTCTTTTTGGTTTGCTCTGCATGGAATCAGTTTCAGCTAATCAAAAACTAGCCATTGTAATGTTATACATACCTTTTTCATATCATGTACTTTACTTTGTTTTTCCAATTGACCATGCATGTTTTGTGTTCATATGGGCCTTCATGCTCTGACACCAAGGCACTTACACATTGCATTCTGTGCTGTGCATGATTGGTCCCTGAATTTCTTCAACATGTGACTTGGTGAGTCAAAGTTTAGTTTCAGTGACAGTTACGTACGCTTAGCTGTCTGCACACTGGATGTGGCTTTTGGATCTCTGCCAAGTTGGCTGACATGTGAGGGCTGGTGTGGTCATATGGCTCCATGCATTTTGAGAAGGATGGCAGGGTGCATGCACTGTCTACCTATCTGTTTGGTGACACAGTGGAGGGAAATAGCTGCCACATGGTTGTGGGTGTGGGGAGTGCTCCATCCTGCTGAGCTGTGGGACAAGGGGGCCTGGTGGGAGTTGTAGGGCTAGCTTCCCACCCACAAACAACCCTCCCTGTTAAGATGGCTACCTACCTGTGAAGTGGAGCAGAGGAAGGGAATAGGTTACACATGGCTCTTGGATGGGGGAGTGTTCCATCCTGCTCAGGGGTGAGACAAGAGAGAATGAGATGGCTACCTACCTGTAAGTTTGAAGAGAGCAATGCAATAGCTGCCACATGGTTGTGGGTGTGGGGAGTGCTCCATCCTGCTGAGCTGTGGGACAAGGGGGCCTGGTGGGAGTTGTAGTGCAGGCTTCCCACCCACAAACACCCCTCCCTGTTAAGATGGCTACCTACCTGTGAGTTTGAAGAGAGCAATGCAATGGCTACCACATGGTTGTGGGTGTGGGGAGTGCTCCAGCCTGCTGAGCTGTGGGACAAGGGGACCTGGTGGGAGTTGTAGTGCAGGCTTCCCACCCACAAACACCCCTCCCTGATAAGATGGCTACCTACCTGTGAGTTTGAAGAGAGCAATACAATGGCTGCCACATGGTTGTGGGTGTGGGGGGTGCTCCATCCTGCTGAGTTGTGGGGCAAGGGGGCCTGGTGGGAGTTGTAGTGCAGGCTTCCCACCCACAAATACCCCTCCCTGTTAAGATGGCTACCTACCTGTGAAGTGGAGCAGAGGAAGGGAATAGGTTACACATGGCTCTTGGATGGGGGGAGTATTCTATTCTGCTCAGGGGTGAGACAAGAGAGCATGAGATGGCTACCTACCTGTAAGTTTGAAGAGAGCAATGCAATAGCTGCCACATGGTTGTGGGTGTGGGGAGTGCTCCATCCTGCTGAGCTGTGGGACAAGGGGGCCTGGTGGGAGTTGTAGTGCAGGCTTCCCACCCACAAACACCCCTCCCTGTTAAGATGGCTACCTACCTGTGAGTTTGAAGAGAGCAATGCAATAGCTGCCACATGGTTGTGGGTGTGGGTAGTGCTCCATCCTGCTGAGTTGTGGGACAAGGGGGCCTGGTGGGAGTTGTAGTGCTGGCTTCCCACCCACAAACACCCTTCCCTGTTAAGATGGCTACCTACCTGTGAAGTGGAGCAGAGGAAGGGAATAGGTTACACATGGCTCTTGGATGGGGGGAGTGTTCCATCCTGCTCAGGGGTGAGACAAGAGAGCATGAGATGGCTACCTACCTGTGAGTTTGAAGAGAGCAATGCAATAGCTGCCACATGGTTGTGGGTGTGGGGAGTGCTCCATCCTGCTGAGCTGTGGGACAAGGGGGCCTGGTGGGAGTTGTAGTGCAGGCTTCCCACCCACAAACACCCCTCCCTGTTAAGATGGCTACCTACCTGTGAGTTTGAAGAGAGCAATGCAATGGCTGCCACATGGTTGTGGGTGTGGGGAGTGCTCCATCCTGCTGCGTTGTGGGACAAGGGTGCCTGGTGGGAGTTGTAGTGCTGGCTGCCTGTACACATGCCCCTCTGGGAATGTTGCTAGCTACCTTTGAGGTGATTCAGAGGAAGGAAATGTTAGATCTGTGAGACATGTGTTGGGAAGAGTGTGTTGTACATAAGTGCATTTGGGCCTAGGAAGTGTAGCTTTGTAGTTGTGCAAGACAGTACATAGCAGTGTAATGTGAGACATTTGTTGGTACTTACCAGCCTCCACTCCCCCGGGTATTCCTGTGAGACTCTCTGGATGCAGTTTGGCAAGCACCTTCATCTCCCATTCAGTGAATGTTAGTAGTGGAATGGGAGGGTTGATGGCTTAATATGATCCAGCGGTCTACTAACAACAGATACTCTACTACCATATACTCACTTGGGCCCATACAACTCGTTTCTGCTGCGCTCTAAGTAAACCACTGGAGTTTATTAGTTTTATATGTTGCTCATACCTCAGGATCTAGTTATTACTTCTTTAACTAAACCTTCTGCTGATCAAACAGTTCATTTCCTCTGGTCAATGGACCAGTTAGGTAAAACTAGTTGATGGCAATAATTGATATCACTTATTATGCATTTAATAAGTATAAAATAATGACAGACTCAATAAGTTTTTAAATCTTTATCTAAAATTAGGGGTTTTGAACCATCTCAAAACGTTTCAGTACAAACACCCTCATTCGCGGGAGTGCCAATTCAAAAATATTTCAGAGAACATTTATCAATTCAGATCTACACAATAACTATGCTCAGAAAGAAGAGGATAGAGACAGAAGAGCATTTATCAAACGATGAATTTCATAATTACCAAAGTATGGTGTGAAGACCAACACGCTGGCCAAAGGGCTGGTAAGGGTCTCCCAGTGACAGATCAGGAGACAAAGGCTTCAGGACAGGAATCAGGACAGGATACTTCACCTCTCTAATTACCGACGGCTACGTCGCACCCCTCTCTGACACTCTCTTCCTCCTCGTGGTTCTTCCACGATTCCTCTAAACCCACCCAAATTAAGTAGATGGTTCTGCATTCGGTTTCTTCATCAGCATTTCAGAGCACCACCCCGATAGGATACACCCCGATGTCAGGCTTCTTCAACGCGCAAAGCTCGCTCAACCCGATTTGACTCTCAAAGTCTCGATTCTCGACCCCCGAACTTCCTCAAAGGCAAATGCTCCCTCTTCTAACTAAACTATCTCAATTATACCTTTCCATAGGCATGTACCACCCATTAATGTTTCATTTTTACAGAATACTAACTTCTGATTGGACAGGCGAGGGGGGATGATCATCACACCACACTTATACTTCATTTATTTTCTTTTAACCATTGTTTACAAACTCCTCCCATCAAACTTTATTCCGCCCTTCCTTTCCCATACATCTTTAAACTTTATTAAATACATTTGTAACTGATGTCTTGAATAAGTTCCTTCATATGAACTCTTCACCCTCATGTTCCCAGGGCACATCTCCGCCGACCTTGGACTCCTGTCAAATCCTTAGTCATCTCCCAAGCTTCCGTATCAGGGCGCATGCGTCGCGCCATATTGGTCTGCTCGCTCGGACAACTTTAACAGGCCCAAATACACACTAATAATAAAGTCGAAAAAGAAAAATGTTATTCTCAAAAATAAATGGTTTCACTGTATACCTCCAACCTCTACTCTAACCCATACCATTTGTTATTTCTCTCTCTGCATTTGCGTTAGTTATAAATCCATTTCTAATTTCAATAAGGCAGGTGCCATGCATGTGAGCTTTCAAGCGGCCATTTTATAGCTCTTTGCGCAAGCGCCACAATTTCCCTCCAAGCGAAAGCACGTCATACTACGTAGATGCAGCAGACGCATGCGCAGTAAAGATCCCATGTTAAATGCGTTCCAGTCCTACGTCTGTGTTATTTGCAGTTAGTAAACACATAGGCAAGCTTCATTCTTATCCCGCGTATAGTGTAAAATGGATATATTAATTACGAGACATTTCGTTAGTAATTCGCTAGTGAGTTAAATCGAGAGGATTGCTTCCGAGCAAGTCTCGTGTCCGAGTCCTTGCTCCATCAGGGTCACCGCCAGTCCTCTGAGCCAGCTCATGGTTCTTGTTGGCACGCTCTTTCTCCGGTTCTTGATGTCATGCCACCTCCTCCTGATCTCCTTCTGGGTGCGCGGGGTGGTCCCTACTGCATTGACTTTGTTGACTATCCTTGCCCACATTTTATTTTTTCTGGCTACTGGTGTCTGTTGGACCATGCTTCCAAACAAATGTGGTTCTACTCTGATTACCTCATCTACCATCACTGACAACTCATTGTCAGTGAATTTGGGCATCTTCTTCTGTGACATGGTGTGTGATGTGCAAATGTGGGAACAGTGCAGTTGTGAAGGTGGTGGTGGTGATGTGTGTGGTGTGTGTGTAGTTGTGAGGGTGTGATATGTGCTGATTTGCCTCTCCTTTGTGCTGTGGGGTTGGGCCTTTCAGTTGTGGAGTTGTGCAAAGGATTCTGGTCAGGGAAGGGGCTGGTTTTATACTCAGCTATGTGGGTGGGTCAAAATGGAGTATTCATGTCAGGTGTGTTGTGTGGGTTGACCTGGGATTTGAATTTTTTACTTGCCATGGGGATGTGTCATTGGGGTTTGTTAGGTGTTTTTTGAGGCTGAGCCAGATTAATGGCCACACTTGGTAGCTTTGTTGTGTGGTTGCTTTCGACCGCCATTACTCTTCCGGAGCAACCGCGGTGGTCGGAATACAACAGCCCTTCCGCCGGGTCTCCCATTCATCAATTGTTGTGATCGCGGCGGTCGGAAACAACTGATCGTTCCGCTGTCACCGCAATCGTATCCTAATTTCACTTGCGGTCATTCCACTGGTTGAACGGCGGTTTTGGGTCTTTCCGCAGCAAATCCGACTGCCGCAGATGGATTTTCACCTGCTCCGGACGGTCCCGGCGGAGTTTCGTGGAATCCGTCCGCCGCGGTCGGATTTTTCTGGAGGTTCATCCTAATCTGACCGCCGGTTTTCCCGCGGTACATGCGGATGGTTCATTTCCGCTACCACCGCGGTCGGAATGGTTTTCCGACAGCCATCCCAATCGACCCCATAGTGCGGAGACATATTCACTAAGAATGACCTACTGCTGCTGTTATCCCCTGTGCTTGTGAACTAAAACGCAATTTTTTTTAACGCATGTCCTTGAAAAGGTTACTGAAAGCTGTCTAGCATAGTTTTTTGTACTGGAATCTGAACCTTCCAGTACAAATTCCTTTGTGTAGATAAACAAAGCAGGATCCTAAGCACTGGGGGCATATGTACAAGCCCATATCGCCACCACAACGTCACTTTTAACGACGTTGTTGTGGCGATAGGGGCTTCACCTTATTTACAAGGGAGCATTAAGCCACTTAACGTGGCTTAACGCTGCCTTGTAAATAAGGCCCCCTTTCACGCTATGGTTAGCGTGAAAGGGGTGGGCAGTGGGTGTTGCGGTGGGCGTTCCACCGCAACACCCATTGTTTTTGACGCTGCCCCCTATGTACAAGTGCAGCGTACATAGGAGGCAGCGCCAAAATTAAGACCAGTGAAAACCTGGTCTTAAGTTGGCGAAACCAGGAGCATTGCATTATTTCTCCTCGTTTTTGCTTTTTCCATGTGTGCTGCCTTGTGCAGCACACACGGGAAAAGCAACATGCCTTGGACTCTTTATGTACAGGAAGGTGTCCCTTCCTGTACTTAAACAATCAAACAAAAAAATGCCATTTTGTAACTTCCATGTGTGCTGCATTACGCAGCACACATAAAAGTGACAAAATGGCATTTCAGGATTGTTTATGTGCAGGAAGGGACACCTTCCTACACATAAACAATCCTCCCCTGCACGCAGACACCCGTGCACTATGATGCAAGGGTGCCTGCGCTGGTGCTAAGCTGATAAACTTAGCGCCAGCGCAGGGGGAAACACAAGGCTGCCCCACATTCTTGTAAATATGGTGCAGCCTTGCGTTTCAGAAGTGACGGAGTGAGGCGGTAAGCCATGATGGCTAACGCTGCGCTCCGCAACTTCCTTGTACATATGGCCCTGGGTGTCTGCTGTGCACTGCAGCACTCATGCAATGTGTGGGTTTTTTGAGAAATCAAAACTTTTAACTCAGCATTAGTGCCTGCGTCAAAGAGACATTAGTTTTCTGTGCAAAGCCTGGCCTTGTTAGAAGATTGAGCCGATTGCTGATCTGGGCAAGTAACACCTTAATAACGAAATAATGCAAAGCCGGGCAAGGGGTAATTGGCATTGATAAAAGGATACCTATTTTGCCTAGAAAGTAAATTCCAATTGTTTGAACAAGTTTACAGGAGTTCGCATCATATGTGCTGCATAAAGATTTAGTAAATCTGGGCTGAAGTGCTCTAAAAATATACAAGTGATAGAGCAGAATTGGCAAATTCACAATATTACACCTACCCTTGTGACTCAGAGGGGGAATGTTCCATGTCCACACGTATGCAGTAGATGTTGTGAGAGGCATTTCAGAATGTAAACATCTCCTCCACTTGAACCAACATTACAACTTTCATATTTGTGGATGAAAAGACATAGATAGGGTCATTATCTCCAGGTTTCCTCTTAAAGAGAAACTTGTCTTCCACTGATTCAAAAAGTAACCATGCAGACCCAAAGCAGTGGGCTTCAGCTTAGAGAGCTGGGACAGCAGTGGGAGGGTTTCCAGTAAAAACAGCAATGCCATCAGCATAGGCTGCTAACTTGCAATCAGTCTCATTAAGGATCATAGGAGGAGTATAGGTCGAAAATATAAGAGATCTCAAAAAGATTTTGAGGTATAAAGCAAAGAACTGTGATGAGAGGGGACAGCCTAGCCTCATACCTTTGGTGACAGAAAACGTAGTTGAAAGATTACCTATGCAGACAATCTGTGCATTTATATCCCTGTACAATTCTTGGATCCTATATAATTATCATAGACCAGAATCTTAGGGGTATATTCACAAGAACGTGCGATAACTACCGCAAGAGTAGCGTAACGCAACTTTCAATATCGCAGCCTATCGCGGGAAAATAACCCTGTGTCAACGTGGAATTCACAACAAGGCGGTAGCAAGCGATAGTCTGCCAAAACCGTGGACAATGTTCGCGATACAACCACCACGATGGAGATAAAAACACAAACCACAACACCAAAAAACACGCGATGGGCCAAAGCGCGATGAGGAAATCAGCGACAAGCAGCGCCAGGCCTGCAACACACACCTGGCAGGCGTCAAAAATCACCATAAAAGTAGAAAAAACACACACACACAAATTGACCAACACCCAAGCACCATGGAGGCAGCCCGAGCAGGCGCAGAGGACAAGCGCAACCCCACAAGCACCCCGGACGACCAGCCTGGGACCTCGGGGACAGGGAAGGGCACGGACAAGAAGACGAGGAAGACCAAGTTCAGTCCGCAGGCGAACAGGATCATAGTCACGGAGGTGATGGAACACCATCAACAACTCCACGTCACCTCCAACATGTCATTGGGCACCAAAACTGGAATATCATCCTTTTATCAGTCTTTTGTGTTTTTCTCTCTCTTACCCTGGACAAACTCTGTTGAGAAAAAAATAAGTGCTGGCCCAGAAAAATAAGTGTCTGTAGGCCTTACCTGCAACTAACGGCTCAAATAAAGCACTGTCTATTGCTAAATTTGTATGGGAATTGGTGTCTGTAGATGAAATAAAAGCCACTGAATCGGTCAACCCATGCTGTTATCATGCCTGGCAATCTAATAGATAACATTTTGTTATGAATGTTTGAATTACACTTGATAAGGGAAATGGGACTTTATGTGCCAAATGGTTTAGGAACTTTATTTTATTTTTGAGAGATAAAAACACGTCTTCCCAGTGCTGAATTTTAGGCGGTGGTGTCAGTGGGGGCCACCACCCCTTATTTTTGGGGACCAGCACGTTTTTTTCCACATCAGGCATTTACTGAGAGCAAGAGAGGTAAAAACACACAAAAGAGAAAGATGGAGAAAGAGGGAAAAACATCACAAAGGGATACAGCAGGAACCTGCAAGAGTGCGACAAAGGGGCAGGGAGTGTCTAGTAGTTGATTAAAAAGGCATGAGGTGGATTCACGGCTACGCAGCCTTGGTATTCACCTGCCAACATTTAATTGCACTGGCTGTGGACTTCTGAGCAGATGACCTTTCGGCACTGACACTCAAATGTAAGTAAGTTTAAGCTTATTGTTTCAGTTAGTTAAAACCATAAAAATGTTGCTAATTAAAAAAATATATGATATGCTACACTGCATATCCATCATAAATATGTGCAAAACAATTCAAGAAGTCATTCATCTGGTTACTTGCTGGTATGCAAATGTTTTCATGGATATGTGATTGGGAACCAATACTGAATTTGCACAAAAATGGGCAAACAAAATTCAATGAAGCAATTCAAAAGATGGAACCTAGATTTGTGCAAAAATAACCAAGCACTGAAAGATAATCCATCACAGCAAAATGAAAACAAACTTTCACCTTAAATCTTTACACTCTTCCTGCCTTTGAGTGCTTTAACATTCTTTGACAATGGAATGGTGGTCAAGTGTGTAGACCTTGCTCGAGCTTGAAGAAAAACAAAATTGCTAAAACTTGCTGTGATGGATTAAATTAAGTTAAAAAAATGAGTTCCGGGCAGGGGTGGCTTTGACCAGTTAAAGTTTTAGGGACCATCGGCCCCGGGTCGAATGAGGGCTGTGATTTTGCTTGTAATAAGTCTCAGGAGTCTATCCGAATGATGGCTTCTGGTTAAACTATTGATTGTGCCCTTGCCTAGGAGGGCACTCTCTTATCTGGCATGTCTTATGTTGTGCTGATAGTTGTTTCTTCACTTGTAGTAAAAACTTGGCGGCCCCACAGGAGAGCTGAATTGAATGGCTGTTCAATAATATTGTCACGGCTTGGCAGCACGATCTTATCTTAAGTGCCCGAAAAGTGGGGCAAAGTAATGTCTGTCGAAGATGGTTGACGGCAGGATAGATTCATAGAAAGTGTAGCTGGGTTTCTTCAAATAGACCACATAGACAACAAAGGGAGTCTGCCCAACATTGTTCCCAGGTTGGCTCCTGATCTTTTGAAGGGAAGACTCCCATACGGATTAGTAGGAAAAAGTGTTGGATGGGTTGAGAAATGTGGCATATGAGGTATGGTTGGGGGCCCAAGTTGGTATAAGATTGTAAAACTGACCAGCCATGCTTTTTCCGGCCATTTCTGCTTTGTCGAGCATCCAGGATTTTAACTTGGCCGCTTTGTTGGCAATTTTTTTAAAAGCTGTAAAACTAATGTTTAGCTCCCAAACTTTGAAGAGGTCAAAGGTTTGTTAGTGCTTGTCGGAGCACTGTTGGCCAGTCATTTTCTGGGGTGTTCTGGCTCTCCATTTCGGCCCAACACGAGGCAGCCAGAGATTCAGAGGGTGCGGCTCTCATCTTCCAGCACAGTTTGGTTATGGCAGCCATCCTGACTGGGCGTTGGTGAAACAGCCCAAATTCCAGGCGCACTTGTGCTTGAGAAGTGTGTTTTGGTAAATGGAAGATACGTTTGAATAGAACGGACTGGAGTTGGTTTAAGGTGGCTTCGTCTTTGCCCTTTAGCAGCTCCGAACCATAGGTTAGTTAGGGTAGGAACTTCACCCTGATGATTTGTAAAAGATATGTCTGCGGCGAGTTCCCCATTTTTTTTATTTGGTTGAGAGCGAAGAATAGTTTGTTGGCTAGGACCCTTCTTTGCAGTAAGTGCTGTTTGAAATTTAATCTTGTGTCCATTACCACACCTAGGTATTTGTAAGTGTTTACCCAGTCAAGCTTGTTCCCTGCTGCTTTCCATTTAAACTTTACTTTTTGCTCGGTGTTTTTTGATGAAAACCAGATGATTTTTGTTTTGTTGTAGTTTAATTTCAGGCCTAAAGTTTCAGTGATTTCAAGGAGAGTTGTAATTTGGCGCTGAAGGCCGATTGAGGTCTGACTGCATAAGATGATGTCGTCTGCATATTGGAGGCTATGCATCAGTCTCTTTGCTAGTTTTGATGTGTCAATCAAAGCCTCCGATAAACGACCATCCAGGTCTGCTGTGTAAATGTTGAAAAGGCAGGGGGCAAGAACACATCCTTGTTTTAGACTGATGAAGGTGGGGATCTATTTAGTCGCTCTGTCACCCCTACCTATTTTAACTCGTATCCAGGTGTCTGTGTATAAGTTGATTATTGCATTGAGGAGTTTCGGAGATGCACCTCGTCTGGCCATTTTGGCCCAGAGCAGGTTCCGAGGGACCATGTCGAATGCCGCTTTTAGGTCAACAAAGCAAGTTTATAGTTTGGAGGATTTATAAGTGGCCTTTTTCATGAGAAGGATTTGGGCAAAAAGATTGGTGATTGCACACATGCCCACCCTCAAACCCGTTTGTGTGGCCAGGATGATGTTTTCAGCTGATGCCCAAGCTTCCAAGTCTCTTAATAAGTTGGCGGTGTACAGTTTGGTTTCAAAGTCTATCAGGGCAATTAATCTGTAATTTGCTGGGTTTGTCCGCAAGCCTGACTTGAAGAATGCTTCCTTTCCACAATGCAGGAATTAAATTGGAGGTGAGTGCCAGGATAAAAAGGGGGGTGAAGTATGAGGCCCAGAAGGGCTGATCGTGCTTAAAGAAGGGCATTTGGGAGACCATTTGGACCCGGTACCCCATCTGATCTTAATTTTTTCAAGGAGTGTTCAACTTGTTTTTCTGTTAACCCTTTTCCCTCAGACGGGCTCTCTATGGGCATTGGTCCCTTCATGTTTGTGCTTTTCCTGGTTGTGTTGGTCGCTACCTGTCCTGGACGTGCCCCTTTGATGTACGTTGTCCAGTCTAATTCTGTGATTCCAGCATTGTGATGCCAGAATTTGCCATTTCGAGTGCATTGATTTCTGCCCAGAATAGTTTGCTATTTTTTGGTTTGCTTGTATGCAGTAATTTTAACCATATTTTTTCTTGTTGAGTTTTTTTGGCTAACCAGATTGCCTTTTTATAGGTGTGCCTCAGTGCTACAATTTGGTTCATGGTAGAAAGGCTGAGCTTTGGGTCGTTTTTTCACAGCTGTCTAATTTCCTTACTTAGCTCTCTCTTTTTTCCCCTAAGGACTGTGGAGAACCAGGGTGCACCTTGGGTGGATGGGTCGAGGGTTGCGGGCGATTGGGTGGCCAGTTGGAAACTAGTGCCGTGGTGAGAGTTTCCTAGTGAGGCCACTGCACCTGTTCAATGTTGAATGTATGGGAAGTGAACATGATTATATAATTCATTATCTTGGCAGTCGTCCTTCCATTCCAAGCTAGGCATTTTAGGTTGTAGGCGTGAGGTTGAACTGACAATTCGTTGGTGTGGGGAGCTCTACATGTTGGGGCAGGTGGTCGCTCTTGACTCTGGGAATTATGCAGTAACTCGTCGTCATCTTATCAAATATTTCTGCGTCGACAAATGTATAATCAGCGTTGAGTAGGTTTTGTTTGAGGTCCTGGTAAAGGCGGCTGGTTGAGCTTGTGGAAGGTGGCCTTTGAGTGAGCACAGGCCAATTTCTTCCAGAGCGGTTTTGCACAATAAGCCATAGCGATCTGTTTTTTGTGGGTGTGCAATTACTGGTGGTAGTGAGTTCATAGCTGTTGCATACCATTGTTGATTGGCTGAATGGCTGTGTGATTTTAGGAGATGCATGTTGAAGTCACCTAACAGGATGATTCTGTGTTGAGGAAACGGTTTTTGTAATGATTTTAAGAGTGTTATCAATGAAGCAATGTGGCCAGGTTTGTTCTTCTGGCCCGGATGAATGTAGATGTTGCAAATTAATAAGTCTGAGTCACAGATTTTGTGATTTGATCTAGAATCACTGTGCAATGACAGTTTAATACATTGAACCCATGCTAGGCTGAGGTCTACGTGTTCCTGTTTCCACCGAAGGTGGGTTGCTCTGTAAGTTGAACGACCTCCTGCAACTCTGCTCTCTTTTGATTTTATTACTGCTTCCAATTGATACTCCTTGAATCCTATGATTGGTATTGGATTCTCGGCCCAGGTTTCTTACAGTTGGAGGATGTTGAAGTTTTGGAGGAAAGCGATGAAATCTGTCTCCCCGCCTTTGCTTCTAAGGCCATTCACGTTCCAGGAGCACCTTTTTAAAAGGGGGTTGGGAAATGATACTGCAAAGTCGGAACTTAAGCATGCGACTTCCATTAATGGGGCGAATGCCTGCAGGTTTTGCACGGAGACTTGTCTCATATAACTCGGTGCTCCGGGAGCTGCTATATGAGTGATGTAGAGGTTTTCTTGCTTGCTGGAAGGATTTCCTGCTGGTCCAATTGTGCCCCTGAAGGTCCCCATTAAGACTGTGCCAGTTTTTGTTTGGGTGATTCGATTTTATCTTTAGGGGGCTGGGGTATCTCTCTAAGGCTATTCTTTTTAGCTCAATGCACCAGTTTAAGAATTGGCCCCTGTGATGCCAAACCTCTGTGGCTGTTTTTACGTTGGACCAGGTGACCACCGTCGCTTCTGCCCATCCCAGCTCTGGGTTGGGTTTAAACTTGACGCTTTCTATATCATGTGTGCTTACATGGTTCAGGGTTTCTAATGTGTTAACTAATTTCAGAATGGCACTTCTATTCAGTATGTTGTGTCTTCCTCTGGACCTATAGCTAGGGATCATTACTAATTTCAATGGGGCTTCTTCCTCGTTAGCTTTGGGGGGGTTAAGTTGTCCCTGGGCTGCGCTTGGCCCTTGCCCAAATTTGTGCCTCAGAGTAATACTGAGGCTGGGTTTGGCTGATAATGGTGATTTCTGGAGAAGGGAGCGCCCGTTGGCTGATCCGGCCCTCTACCCGTGTTTGTGCCTCTGGCCTTTGCTGGGGACACTCATGGTCGTTCAAGCTTATAACTGGTGCAGTGCCTGTTGATGCCATCGGGGGTGATGTGTTGGCTGGTCTTGGTGCTGGGTGGGACTTGTGATAATCGTTTGTGAGCCACTTGCTAGGCCGGGTCTCACTCTCAGCCCGCTTTTGAGCCCCTTTCATTAGCTGTGGAGGTTGTTGCTCACTCTCGTTTATAATCAGTGCTGACGGTGTTGGGTGGGTCAGGGCAGACGTGGTAACTTCTTTGATTTCGCGGTTCTTTGAAAGGTAATCATTTATGGCCATACTCCAAAGTCCGGGTTCGCAAGGTGGTTGATTATTTGGGGAGACTGTTTTATATGGGTGCTCTGCCTGTAAAAGCGGTTGCTGCAAAGGAAATGACATTTGGAATGCAGTTTCGGGCCTGCCAGTGTTTTTTTACTATGTTTTGGCCTGATTCGTTGGTCAATGCTATGTTTTTTTGAAAATATTGCATAAACAACTGGCCCCAGCTGTTCGGGTCTGTCCGCTGTGTTGGCATTTGAATCTTGGGCTGTTTAAAGGTGTAGTTGCATTGGCTGTCTTTTTGGCCTATTATTTCTTGCTTTTCTGAGGTGTTAGCATTCTCTTTTAGTTAGGGACAGTCGTTGCTGCATGGCAGAATCATCAGGGGAGGCAGAGGGTCTTCCACTATCCAATTCATTGATTGTTATTACCGGTTGTGCATTTTCCTTCGCCTGGGAAGGATTACCCTCGCCGGAGAACCGCTCTTAAATAATAGGGTCTTTTGAGAGGAGGATGAGGCTGGGCTGTCCAGACTCACTATAGGAGGTATTTCGAGTGGCTGTTTACAGGATTTAACTTTCATTAAGATTTCTGACAGGATATTTGGCATTGACGCTAAGTGGTTCAAGGTAGAGGAACATTGGCAGGAATGGTAGGCTGTGGTGGGGACTTTTTGCACTCCCTTGACTAAGCTTTCATTGCCTGCGACATGAGTTGCCAGGTCGTTCAATAAATCAACTTGAACTTCGAGTATTTCTGAGTGGAATGTGAGAGCCAAGGAGATCACCTCCATTGCATTTATAAAAGGGGTCCATAAGTGTGCTGAGGACAGTGGTGAAGGACAGGCTGATCTACCTTGTTTTGTTGGTGAGAGAACCTTGCTTGATTGGCTTTCCTTGTTTTTAGGCATGTCCTCAGAAATATTGATATTGGTACTAGGGCCGTTTTCATATTGCATCTTTACTGGGGAAAGCATAGCATTATTATCGTGCTTTAGTCCACGGTTTACTGTTGTGTTTGAATGAACCTTGTCTTCGTCGTCTTTCTCTTCAAAACGGCTGAGTAACAGGTCATGCCACTCTGCTGAGGTTTCCAATGATCTTTCTAGCGATGCGATGTCATCGCTAGAAAGATCATTGAGACTCTTGAGGACCCAACTGTCTAAATATACAATTATTTTCTACCCTAAATTTCTCAAAAACTACAGAACGAATTTAAACCAAATTACAGAAAGCACAGTCTGTGGACCTAGATATAGCTTTGTGCCAAATTTGGTGTAATTCTGTTAAGCAGTTTTTGCTGAAACCCGTCTTAAAGAAGTCTATTTAAAATGCCTGGGGAGTTCGCGTTTTGGAACAAGGGGCCAGGAAATGTGCTCCTTTCCTGCCCCTACGCCCTACCAGCATATTACCTACACCACAACTTCCCACTTTAGAGTGACTAATGCCCCCCCTCCACCATTTGGGGGCTCTTGCTCCATTCAACAATCAACATCACACCACTTTCAATTGTCATCTGGGACTGTTAATTAATGAGTCTTAGCCTGGACAAGCAGGGAAAATAATTTAAAAAAAGGAAAAGAAACAGAGAAAAAAGAAAAGAAAAATGAAAGCAGACAGCAAACAAAATAAGAAAATTGAAGCTGAAGTTGTCCCCCAAATTATTTACTTAAAAATGTGATGAATGCACTTGAAAATGGTGTTATAATAAGAGAGCAATACAACATGACAACAACAATATTGCATTTATTCGCTTCTTTTCCATGCCCAATATTGACAACTACATTTAGAAATTAGGAAATAGTAAATGAAGGAGCCCTTTAAGAAACATAAACCTCTAAGAAATTCGAAAATTATCAGTTTCCAACCAAAACAGAAACTTGAAATGACAGAAAAATAACTTCCTTATTTATGACATAAGAAATTATCCATACGTATTTATTGGACAATTTTAATTCAATGGCTTAGGTGCACAAATCTACTAAGGAAAGACTATCATATCTTTGGTAGTCATTTACAGTAGTTAGAGCTGGAGAACCACCGGAAACCCTTTCCAACCTGTGGTTCTTCTCCTACATATGCAAGTGGGTAAAGTCCCAGGTTTGCACCAGAAAGGGATTTCAGCTGGCCCTGCCAGTGCAAACGTTTGAACAGGTAGGCCATTTGGGACATCCCTCCCTATAGAGCAGGACCACTATCAGTAGTTTCTCTCCCTGTGACGTCCCTTCTAGTCGTGGCAGTGACAATGGAAATCAATAAATGGCCTTGCCTGATGCACAGGGAGAAAACTCTCTACATGTCAGGGACGTTAGCTATTAAATCTTGCTTTGAGGGTTTGTATCTAGAAAGCAAAATGCTTTGCCAAGTGAGTGAACCAAAGATGTTACCCGAACAGCAAGTTCTCCACTTTCACTGCAACCACTGCACTGGCAGACGTAATGAAGTGTATAGAGCCCCCTGGTGATTAGCTGCGCTATAGAAATCCATTGATTGATTGATTTCTCACTATGGTAGGCAGTCCTCCACCAGGAATGTGGAGGCCATTACCTCTACTGCCTATTGGCTGGAGTGCAGCTTTCCATTTTCTAAATTACATTCTATGCTTTAAGATGGCGTTCATCATTCTCTGCTGTACCATTTGGTTTCACTTAATATTATTAGGTGTATTACCAAACGTTTTTATGGAAATCACACCAAAATTACACTTTTATAACTTATTGAACGTTAAGTCATGCTTATGAGTGCCCGTTGTAGGTGTGAAATTTATTGCGCTTGTTAGAACTGGGGGTCTCTAGTTGGCAGAGGTAGGTACCTTTGACCAAATAGGGACCCTTGCGTCTAGTCAGGGTAAGGGGGTACACTCCTGAAATAACCCCTGCTCACCCCCTTGGTAGCTTGGCACGAGCAGACAGGCTTAGTTCAGAGGCAGTGTGTAAAGCATTTGTGAACACATACAGTAATCCAGTGACAACACTACAAATGGACACCACACAGGTTGTATTATAAAAATAAGTATCTTTTATATAGATTTACCACAAGACCATAAACGACAAAAATAATCCACAATACTGTACTTTAAAGATGGTAGAATTAGCTTGAGTCTCTTAAAATGGAAATGCGACACTTTGAGTTCAATGTACCTTAAGATGCGTAACGCAGGGCAACGAAAGTGTTGCAGGGAAGTTGATGCAGTAGTCCCTTACACGCAAGGATGGTGATGCGTTGAAGATCTGGTGCAAAGAAACAAAAGTGGCGTCTTCTTGATGTTGCGACAACGAAGGGGTGATGCGTGCAAACCCGACGGCCGTGTGGCGATTTCGATGAACCTTTGGAGCCGCGACAGGCCCTGCGACACGCTTCCCTGGCGATGCGACAGCGTCTGATGCGAGGTCGATGATCTTCTCCTGGGATGCGGGGCGCCTCGTGCTGCGATGCATCGGCGTCTGATGCGAGGTCGATGCTCTGCCCCGGGGATGTGACGGCGTCTGCTGCGACGGTGACACTTTTCTCCGGTGCTGCGAGGCGCTTCGAAGGATGCGAGGGTGTCAGCGGCGCGCTTCTTCGGGGATGCGCCGGTGTCTGCTGCGACGTCGACACTCTTCTCCGGCGATGCGAGAAGCAGCGGCTGCGGCGACACGCTTCTTCGTCTTGAGTCGCTCTTCCAGCTCCCAGCGACACGCAAGTGTGTCAGAAGGTCCAAATTCCCAGCAAGGGAATACAGGGGGAGCTGGTGGGTGAAGTCTGTTGTCCCTGAGACTTCAGCAGGAGGCAAGCTCTGAAATCAAGCCCTTGGAGATCCTTCACAAGTTGATGAAAGTACACACAAAGTTCCCTCTCCTTTCTTTGGCAGTCAGGCAACCACTGCAGGCAGATCCCTCTAGCTTAGGGATAGTCTTCTCCTCAGTTTCTTCTTGGTTCCGCTCCTCAGCAAAGGTTTCTTCTTGTTTCCCAAAAGTGATCTAATTTCCTAGGGGTCTGGGTCCCCATTTTATACACCTTTTCTCTTTGTTCTCTGGAGGCAGAGATGCCTTTGCCTAGTCCAAAACCAGTTCTGGTCAGTCCTGGAGCACTTTGTTTACAGGACTCCTTCTTTCCTTTCAGAATATGGGGCAGAGTGCTCAGCCGCCCGGCAGGAGGTGGAGTCAGCATTGTGGAAGGCAGGCACAGCCCTATTCAGACCCAGGTGCAACTCCTCCCTCCACTCTGGATGCAGATCTCTCTATTCAGCCCTGTGCTGACTCAACCTGTCTCCTGGAGTCCCCCAGCCCCTGTCACTCACAAACCCAGACAAGGAATACACAACCTAGCAGAGGCAGGCTTGGATAGTTAGGCAAGAAAATACCTACTTTCTAAAAGTGGTATTTTCAAACACAGAATGTTAAAACCAACTTCACTAAAAGATGTATTTTATCATCCTGAGTTCAGGCATACTAAATTCGTTTTTCTACCATGTTCCCTGGGTCAGTTAGGATTATAAGGTGTAATAATCAAACTGCCCAGTCTGGCCTATGGGGAACAGGTAGCCTTGCAATAGTGAAAAACGAAAATGGCTGTAATTCACTATTAGGACATGCCACACACACCAGGGCATGTCCTACCTTATACTTACAATGCACCCTGCCCTAGGGCCTACCATAGGGGTGTCTGATATGAAGAAAAAGGAAGGTTTAGGGACTGGTAAGTGGGTGCACTCACCAAGTCGACATGGCAGCCCTAGGCTGCACACAGGCTCTGCAATGGCAGGCCTGAGACACATTTTACAAGCTGCTTCTGTGGGTGGCACAACGTGTGCTGCAAGCCCACCAGCAGCATTGGATTTACCAGCCCTGGGCACACTCAGTGCACTGTACTAGGGACTGACAAGTAAACCAATCATCCAATCATGGAGTCACTAATCCATACATCAATTTACAACAGAGAGCATATGCACTTTAGCACTGATCAGCAGTGAAAAAGTGCCCAGAGTCATAAAACAGCCAACAACAGGTCAGAAAAAATATAAGAGGAAGGCAAAAAGTTTAGGGATGACCCTGCAAAAAGGACCAAGTCCAACAGCGCTCAATAATGACTCTGTGCAATCTGTGTGAGAAGCCCCCTATTGCAAGTTTTTGGTGAACATTTCCCCAGTACTTGTAAAGTTCTGAGTTTTCTTCACATTCTTTGACAAATTCTACAAACTTTGGAAGTGAACACCAATTACAGAGGTTCCCAGTATCAAATTAAGGATTTCCGAGTGCAATTCTTCCCACAAAGCATCAGAGGATACAGATGCCGTGGTTCTCCTGCTCCAAGAGGAAACAAATCTTTAGGTGAGTTCGCTCTGTTTTGGCGCTTTTGCGATAGGGGAACAAGTGACTCATTTTTTCCCAGCCTGGCAATGCATTACAGCTGATCATTGGTTGCTAGACACAGTTCAAGGGTGCTTGATAGTTGTTTATACAATTCCTTTTCAGGACGTCCTACCAAAACCTCTTCATTTTTTAAAGCCATTGTATCCAAGAAGTTTGCTGTCTATATCCAAAAAGGGTAATAACGTTAAATCCCTCGGGGTTTTTAAGCATGAGTTTCTTGGCCCACAAACAGGAGAAAGAAATTACATCCAGTATACAATCTCATGTCTTTGAATCGTTTTGTAGGTTAACATAATTTCAAAGTGCAAATGATAGTTCACTGGAGGGACTTTCTTTTAGAGAGAGGGAGTGGGTGGCTCATATAGAAAGACAACCTTTCTTACTATAAGCACATTTTTTCCACATGAAAGATGCTGTCCTTAAATTTGATTAGCTTTGGCCTACATCATTCGTCCTTTATTTTCCTACTTAGTTTTGCAATGTTTTATTTTAAATTGTATGGCATGAAAGGTCTAAGGGACTGAATATATTATGGGCCTGATTACAAGTAAAATTGCTATTTATCACATTTGAAAATAATGAGACCATGGGGTATGTTATATATGGGGTGCGATAAATAGCACCTATTATGCTTTCCTGGGGATTAACATGTGGAGTTTGTTATTTAAGGCACAAAAATCCTTGTGATATGGTAAATACCAAATGCTTTTATACCGTTAAATTTCGGTAGGCTTGACCTGCCAAAATTCAAGGAAACCTGAGATATTTATTAAATACGTTTCAACTTGTAATTCTGAGCCGTACATAAATATGGGTTTACTCCTAAGCAGGCCCTGAATCTATTTTTATGCTCTAGTGCTGAATTATGTGTATTTTTAAAAAATGTAATGTATCTTTTTGTAGAGCAATACAATAACTCAAGGGACAGTTTTACCTTCTGTTGTGCTTTTTAAATAAACAAAATAGATAATTTGGGACTTGTGACTGTCAAATAAATACCAATGATGGAAATGTAATTGGGAAATATTGATGAATACGACTTATTGTTCTCCATCCCCCAAACACAAAAGTAAACACTATATTCTGAAAAAACTCTGCGTCAAGTAATATACATGATAAAATAAGTGTAGTAAAAACAATTTAAAAGTAGAAAGCTGGTTCATTTGAAGATAAGGTTTTCATTAAAAAATCAAACATTCAGAGGTTTCCAACAATAATTCACTACAAAAGATCTAGGGGCATATGTACAAGCTCCTATCGCCACGGGAACGTCACTTTTTGTGACGTTCCCGTGGCAATAAGGGCCTTGCATTATGTACAAGGCAGCGTTAAGCCACTTTACGTGGCTTAACGCTGCCTTGTATATAAGGCACCCTCTCACGCTATGTTTAGCGTGAAAGGGGCGTGCAGTAGGTGTTGCGGTGGGCGTTCCACCGCAACACCCATTGTATTTGACGCTGCCCCCTATGTACAAGGGTGGCGTACACATAGGAGGCAGCGGCAAAATTAAGACCAGGAAAATCCTGGTCTTAAGTTGGCGAAACGAGGAGAAATGCATTATTTCTCCTCGTTTTTGCTTTTTCCATGTGTGCTCATGGAAAAAGCAAAATGCCATGGTTTGTTTATGTACAGGAAGGTGTCCCTTCCTGTACATAAACAAACCTTTTAAAAAATGCCATTTTGTAACTTTCATGTGTGCTACATGAAGCAGCACACATGAAAGTTACAAAATGGCATTTCTAGGATTGTTTATGTGCAGAAAGGGACACCTTCATACACATAACCAATCCTCCGCTGCACGCAGACACCCTTGCACTCTGGTGCAAGGGTGCCTGCGTTGGCGCTAAGTTGTGAAACTTAGCGCCATCGCAGGGGGAAACGCAAGGCTGCACCACATTCTTGTAAATATGGTGCAGCCTTGCATTTCTGAAGTGGCGGAGCGTGTCATTAAGCCCAGGAGGCTAACGACACGCTCCACCATTTCATTGTACATATCCCCCCTAGTTTGAAGAACCACCAACCACATAGGAGTTTACTTATTAACGTATCGACTTGGGTGTAGAAAACAGACGGACAATTTGTGATGATGCAAACACCACTGCCTGTTTTAAAACAATAGACCGATGCCAACAAAAATGTTAAATGATGCCGAGTTGAAATGAAGTTCAAATTAGAATTACCTAAGGGAATTTATAAAGTCCTGTTCAACAATTTCGAAATATCAATCCTCCCATGTACTTTAGGGTTAAAAATTAACGCCTGGTTCAGGATAACGCATTCCTGATTGACTGAATATTCTTCTTTTCAGAGTTATTTGTCAACAGTTCAATATTATATGAAGAAACCTTTTTGCGAGGTTTAGCTTTGCTAAAAATCGACTTGTTTATTAGCCTAAAGAAAGAATGGATATGTGATTAGATGAAAAGCATGAAGGTGCATCTATGTTTTTGAGACATTTTGTTTTTCATGTACTTAGTTTTGTGAAGAGTGAACCAGGCCTCATGGGCTTTTGAGCGCTGTGCAACGGGAGCAAACATCCACTAGATCATATATATAGCATCTGTTACAAATCACGTGGTCCTGCAAGTGAGACAGAGTAGAATAATCAAGCAAAGTACAATTTATCAAGAGGATGGGTAGACTGGGTTGACCAGGGCACTAAAATAAAAGTGGCTCGCATTTATGAATTGGGAGTAAAAATAAGTGACCCACATATGAAAGTTGAGCAACTTTTTCAAAACATGCTGTCTGGTGGGGAACTACATGCATCGGTGATTGCTCCTGACAACCTGTCTGGTAATATTTGAAAAATGTGGCACTGAAATTCACTAACTTCCTTCCCTTCAAAAAAGAAAAAAAATTGACACATCTTTGCTCTTCTACTCAGAAACTGCGATTGGTCCACCCACACTGCATGCAATGAGAAAACAGCATCCACAGCCTGCCCAGTACTGCTTCCTACAGCCGCCTAGTCATTATTTACCGATGTTTACAATACCAGCCCACGCACAGCCACAAACCACTCCACCGCACCACAAAACTGGCCCACACACAGCCACAAAAATGGCCCACACACTGACCTGCCTGTCAAATGTCCCCTCTGGTGCTGCCAGATTGACCTATAGGCAGATCCGACCCAGATAAAGAGTGTGACACACAATCTTGGTACACATACATATTTCTACAAAACGGTGTTGATTTTCATAGATGAAAAAGAGATCAGTTGTATATTAACTGAATAAAGCAAAAGATTCTGTAGAATCTCGTATAAACAAAAAAAAATCATCTGTTATGTCTGAGGTTTCTTATCTGTCGCAAATGGAGGTCTGGCATAGAGGTTTCATGAAAGATTCCATATGATCCCTTGTCAATATTGTAGCTGAACTCAGCTTGCTTGCAGAAAACGAAGTGAGTTGGCATGGAAACCAAAAACAGGGAATCACCGATTATTTTTTAGCATGTCTCTGAAGTAAAGAGCATAATTGCAAGAGGCCCTTGAAATTTAAATCAAGTATTTCACTGCTAGTGTCTTATATCAAGTTCACAGGTGCACACCTTCAAATAAGTTCTTTTTTGTCCTGCCTCATACATTTTTGAGCGCAGATGGCTCTTTGTCTCTTTGTAATCAGGGCCAGACTGGGGAACCTTAAGCATCCCTGGCAACAATGCTAAAACCAACCCTGCTCCCTTCCTCTCCTCTCGGAATTTCTCTCTCTTCATTCATCCATTCTCTCGTCTTGCCTCTTCTCTCTCTTCTCCCTCTCTGATCGCTTTCTCTCTACCTTCTTCCCGCCCCCGTCTCTTTCGCTCCCTCTGTTGGAAACTCCCCAGCCTGGTGCAATTCACCTCCAGGAGCTGGGGAAAGTGACAGATGTACTAGAGGTACCAGGAATGCTCCTCTACCCTACAACTGGCCTCCAGGGTCTCCAACCCACCAAGTAAATGCCCGGTGGAATAAAAAGCCTGTCTGGCCCTGGTTACAGCGGATACACAGGGGCATATTCTCAAGGACTTGTCGCCGATTTATCGGCACTTTAGCGCCGCAAAAGTGGCAATAGATTTATCGTCCTATTCTCAAGCTGGTGCAAACTGTCGATATCACCAGTTTTCCTGCGATAGCTTCCGCAAAAAACATTGCCACGGATGAGAGCGACAACTAACGCTAATGCTATGCAGAGTAGGCGTTCCCGTGCAAAAACACACGAAAACACCACTCCGCGATATTCTCATCGACCAGCCAGATCTGCGATGCGATCCAAAAACAGGCGATAAGGCGCGTTAGCAGCAGGGATTTAACACCTGCCTTTTACTGGTGTAAAGCAGGACGACAACCTGCAGTAGAAAGGGAGCACAGCCCAGAGCCACATCTGAAGACCAACAGATGCCATGGAGCCAATGATCATGCAGCTTGGAGACCCAGGAGGGCCACAACACCCACCGCCACCACCCCCAGGACCCCCCCCGGACCACCCCCCGGACTACCACCTAGGCAGCGCAGAAGAAGACAGCGGACGTTCCTAAAACGCACCAGCCTCAGACACTCAACGCCAGAGGATGCCATTGCCCACTACAGGCTCAAAAGGACAACCATCCTCTGCATCCTGACCCACATTGCCCACAGGCTGAAGGTACCAACACAGCAACGAACCAACATCCCTCCGCAGACAAAGCTGCTGGCTGTGCTGCACCTGTTGGCCTCTGGTACCTTCCAACAAACAACTGCCACAGTCGGAGGAGTCTCACAGCCAGCCCTATGAAACTTCCACACACATGTCTTGGATGCATGTCCTCAAAAGCAACGGCGGGCCCCTGTATCCGCACCACACGCTAGTTCCAATTCGTAGTGTTCCTGCGCAACCAACCCCAACGCCAGCCGTTGCTTGACGCCTCTGTGCTCCAGATCCAAGATTGTAGTTACTGAAATGGGGGTGCGCCAGGTCATGAAGTCTAGTAGTCAACAGTAGTGTAAAAACAGTTCTTTATTACAAATACATAAATCAAAAATACGAAAAGCTCAGCCAACGCCTTCCATTCCCAACGGGGATCTTCATCAGGGCAACGTGTGGAGTCAATTAACTGCATATGCTGCGGGAACTCCCCAATACAATTCCATATTCCGAAAGTCAGTATTCAGAAACCTGTTGGATAAATGGTGACAATGGTCAAGCGTCCGTATAGTCACAAACGTAATCTGGTACATTGTATTGCACTTGGACAAACCAAAATGCTAACAGGTATGATAAATCCTGCATAAAAAGACCGTAACAGAAGTTCGTGTGGGCATAACCTTCGTAGGAAAGAACTCCTGTTACGGTCTTATTATGCAGGATTTATCATACCTGTAAGCATCACGGTTTGTATCAGCTTGATACCCCTGCACCTTCACCTCCCCCACACTGCGCAGGAACAGCTGGAGACCAAGCAAGGGACCTACGCCATAGCTGGCTTCCCGCACGTGTTGGGGGCAATTGACTACACACATGTACTACTTGTGCCCCCTGCCGACACTGCACACAATAACCGCAACAGAAACCACACGCATTCCATCAATGTGCAGGCAAAAGTGGACCACCGGGGCCTGTCCACGAATGTCGTCGCAAACTTCCCAGGCAGTGTGCATGATTCCTACATCTTCCGCAAGTCCATCACCAACCATCGCTTTAAGGATGGCACCTATGGAAATGCACTGCTTGTCGGTAAGTACCAACTGAACACATCGCACACCTCAACTCCACAATCATACAACTCACAACTGTGGGAATGCACATGTTACAAAATCACATACAACATGCCAATCAACATGCCCAACTACCAGACACGACAACACAAGTAACTGTGGTAACCGTGGCCAGCCATGTAGACAAACCATCCACGGCATGGCACCTCTGCCACACAATTGCAGAATGTGGGGAGAGGGGGGAACCAAGTATGTGCGAAGGAGGAAAGTGACCCATCTATAAGAATGTACACAATGCCAAGTGTGGCGGTGATGTGCTGGACAGACTTCAGTATGCAGAGCACAGACATGTCCATGTGGACATATACTGCTGGTGTTTGTAGTGTCGTGGACAGTGGACGCAACCATGTCACCTCAGGCAGTGGGGAAGACCTTGGACATGTAGCTATGTCCCCCCCCTGTAAGCGTGAGTGGAGTGTCCTTGGCCGGTATATGTTGTGAATAAATAGCCCGGGGCTCTGGGCGTGGTTCAGTTCTGGGATGGCCACCAAAGTAACTACTGCGTATGTCTCTGTGTCCGCCATATCCTGTCCATAGGCCTACACACACGTGGCCGACCACCTTCAATGGCAGATTTACACTGGAGACGAGGTGGCTACGTCCCAAGCCAACCTGTGCACATCTCGTCATCGCATGCATGGTTGTGTCTGCCAGGGCAGTGCCCCCCACCCAGCCACGAGTCCGCCACCATGACCGGTGGTGCCTGCGCGATCCTGTGCGCCTGCTGCACCCCAGCCCTGGTCCCCAGACCGGTCCGCCGCCCAGCGATGACTGGCCGCCCCTGCGCACCCAGGCCTCAATGCTCAATGCTCACCTGCTGCCACCGGCGTGTCTACAAGAGGGCCCACCACGTGCCGGTGCAACCTCCTCAGCTGATCGCTGGATTCCGCGCCACAGGCCCCCAGCGCACCCTGCGGCACCGCACCGCAGAGTCATGTGTGTGCTGACTGCTGCCTTCGGCGTACACTGTGGTCCAGCAGGGCCCTCAATTCAAATTGAATCTTGATTGGCACGACGGCATATCGAGGTCTACGCATCATCGCAGGCTGCACACCCGCTGAGCTCTTCAGGTGCCCCTGCCTCAGTGCACCCCAAGTCATCGTCCTGTGGCGGTAGGCCCGTGCCGGCCACAGTGCATTGGGTGCCCCTGCCTCAGTGCACTGCAAGTCACCGTCCCGTGGCGGTAGGCCCGTGCTGCCCACAGTGCATCCTGTGACACCTGTGCTCGATGGGTGTGGTGTGGGTGTAAACCAGCCCTCAGGGAGTGGCTGTGGCATGCTGACAACTAGACCAGTGATCAGCAGATCACTACAAGGAAGACCTGGGACATGTAGCTTTGTCCCCCCCCCTGTAAGCGTAAGTGGAGTGGGCTGGGCTGGCGTATGCCAGTCCAGCGTAGGGGTGTGAACAATGAGCCCAGGGCTCTGGGCGTGGTTTAGTTCTGGGTTGGACAAGAAAGTAACTAATGCGTGTGTCTCTGTTGTAGTGTTGGCGCCACCCGGACCGCAATCCGCAATGTTGCACCTTGTGACTCAAGTCCCACAACATGAGCAACATGGACGTAAGGGGGAATCACTGACCCTACATTCATCCATACTTTCATACTTGAATGATCATAGACATGACACATCCGTGTGAATTTGAATGTTTTATTCACATTCAGTGGAGTGTTGAAGCTGGAGCAGTACAGGGCCATGCAAACCCCACTTTACATTGTTGCCCCATGGAGGGCCAGCCAGAGTCCTTTAGGGAATGACAAGTTCATCGGAAGAGGAAGGGTTCAGTCCGCGGTCTGATTGCTGTGTCATTGGTAACCAAACAGAATATGGCAGTCCATGTCGAGGTCCAAGGTGAGTGTTGCAGAGTGTATCGGGGGACAGTGGAAGGTGATGATGCACAGGGCAGAACCAAGCAGAAACAGGCCATATGGCGGAGATGAATGCTACCGCTTCCTTCTTACCACTAAGGCAGACTCATCCGCATCTTCGTCCTCTGATGTTTCATGTGCCTCACATGTGGGTGGTGTTGTTTTGTCTGCATCACTGTGTGGCAGTGACACATCAGTGGCCGGAGGTGGATTGTCTGCAGCACTGTGTGTCACTGACACATCAGGGGGCGGGGATGTGGATGTAGGAGCAGCAGCAGCATTCATCGGCGCCAGGCCTTGTGGCGGCAATGCCATGATGTGGGTCTGCAGGGCATGGAAGATTCCAGCTACATCTCGCTGGTGAGCAGCCGTGGCAGCCATTCTTTCCGCCTGCATCCGCTCCATGTTCTCCATGAGCCTCCGCATGTGTCCCAAGTCCCGGCTGACATCGCTGGAGCCACTCTGACTAGCCAGTTGTCCTTGTCTCAGAGTCAGGACTCCAGCGATGTCAGCCATGGATCGTTGGAGAGCATGGAGCAGACTGTGGGTGTCCGTTAGGGACTGTAAGTGGTCCCTGATGGGACTTAGACACCCACGTATGGCATCTAGTTTGGCTGCCAGGAGGTCGAACCCCACCCGCACCTGATCAGCCATCTTCTCCTGGCACCCTAACACACGGCGTTGGAAGGCCATGTGTTGTTCGTGGGGGTCCTGGGAGTCAGCCGTGGTGGTGGGTGCTTCCTGCTGTGTGGTCTGTGCAGGGGGTGAGGTCTCCTCAATGCTGCTGGGCTGCCCTGCTCCTGGAGGTGAGGTGCCGATGCTGTCCATGAGCTCTTGGAGGGCGTCGGTGTCGAAGGTGTGGAGGTCCTCTTCGTCATCAGTGAAGAGATGTTAGGTCTGCTCTGCAGGAGGTGTTGATTCTCCCTCTGCAATGTGAATGGGAGATGCAGTTTAACATTGTGTTCACATGTATGTTGACGCATTGTACAAGTTTACATACAGACTCCATGACAATGTACACTGTGACTGTTTGGGAGGAGCTGCCTATTTGATGCGGGACAGTGGACATTTCGACAACATCACGGATGTGTGTTTGTACTTGTACATTGTCATCTCACATTTCCCAGCTATGCCAAATGTGATTGGCCAGTTTGTACACACAAGCGGCACCAGTTGTGTCCTCTGTTCTGTTGTGAACGTGTTGCAGTTTGTACCACATTGTTGTCAATGTTGATGGGCTCTGAATGTTATGTGTGTGTGCTGCATTTTGGGAGAGTCGCCCCTGCAGCTCTGATTTTGCTGGCCCTTATTCCTTTCAGGCGGTGTGCCTTTGACTTCTGTGCTTATACAGTGCTGAGATGTTGCATACTTGGGTAAATTGGGCTCTTGGTGGGAGTTGGGACTCTGGGGCATGGTTTGTCCGCAGATGTGTTGTTGACGTCAGGGGTTGTTTGTGCACGTGGATGTGTCAGAGTGTGACCTGCTCCTTTACAGATGTGGTCCACACTCAGCCACCTCAGTATCGTGGTGTGCAACATGTCATGATATATTGACTGCAGCCATGCTATTCGTCATGCAGTGTCACTTGCATTGTCAGTGTGGCTCACTGACACGCAGCTTTGCTGGGTTTGGCACATGTGCATGGGTTGGTTGTGAGATTGGTGATGTGTGGGAAGGGCCCCCTCTGGGCACATAGTCGACGGGGGCCTACTTGCTGTTTCTAGGTGTGCTGCAGTGTGCCAAGTGGATCAGGGACATGATCCAGAGTCCTTGTGGGTGTGCACTGTGCTATACTTAATTGTGCATGTGTGCCATTGTGCCCATCTTCCCCCGTCCCCCCAGTCCCTGGTCGTTACTCACACTGTTGGTGTTGTGTCAGGTCATGTTGAGCAGTGTCCGGTCCCCCAACTCCTGCCTCTGTCTCCACACTGATGACTGTGGACACCATTTCCTCCATCTCATCCAGCTCCTCCTGTGGCGCTGGATTCCCACCTCCAGTCTGCATTGCTGCCTTCTGGTTGTTGCCGAGTTTCTGCTTGGTTTTGCGCTTCACGTCATTCCAGCGCCTCTTGAGCTCTTCCATTGTCCTCCTCAGCACTTCGACTGCATTCACCTTGTCCACGATGGACTGCCATATTCCATTTTTTGTTGCCAATGACACAGTGGAGGTGATGAACAGTTGTTGATGGTGTTTTATCACCTCCGTTATCAGGATCCTGTTTTTCTGCGGACTGAACCGCGTCTTCCTCTTCTTCTTCTCCTTGCCCTTCCCTGACCCGAGGTCCCAGGCTGGTCCTCATGGGGCTTGTGGGGTTCCGGTTGTCCTCTGTACTTGCTCCGGCTACCTCCATTGTGCTTCGCAGTTGTTTTGGTTTTGTTTGTGGTTTTTTTTCGGATTTTATAGTGATTTTTCCCGCCTGACGGGTGTGAATTGCAGGCCTGGCGTAGCTTATCGCTGATTTTTATATCGCGGTTGGACCCATCGCCACTTTTTTCACGTTCGGCTTTAGATTTTTATCGCCGTCCCGGTAAATTTATGGCGGACATTTGACGCGTTATCGGGAAACTATCGCATGTTACCGCCGTGTTGAGAATAAGACGTTAACACGACGTTATTTTCCCGCAATAGACGGCGATATGATAAATTGCGTTAACCTATTTTTGCGATGATTATCGCACGTTCTTGAGAATATCCCCCACAGTTGTTACACTTTGCCTTGTTGGTCAGATTAGGATAAACATTAAGTAATTGACATGACTTCCTATATAATTTGAAGACTCATGAAGGCAAGAACTGAGCAGGAATCTCAGGAGTCATCAGTCACGTTTCCACATTGATGCTCATCTGCTTGGACATCTGTAAAGCACAAATACAAAAACAGTATGGATACAGAACATACTGCAGCTGGACTTGTCCTCAGATGAAAACATGTTTGAGTGAACATGCTGACAACCAACATTTTATTTTATTGTTTGTGGACTTGAGGCTTCACCCACAGGGAAAACAATGCCAGAACAATGCTCTTGAGAGCCGTGATGTAAATCCATTTCAAGTGACTTTTCAAAATTCTTAACATATTGACTTTTTTTACTGTGTTTCACATAAAAAAAGGCCTGTGGCAGTGAATGAGAACCTGCGGGAGCTGAATGTAACACAGGTATATGGAGTCATCGCCAGGTACGAAGGTTTTGCAGCAAGTACAGTAATACCACAGTGCACTAGGCCATTCAATCCCACTTCCTTTTATTCATAGAGTAGATACTAATTCTGGCTATGAAGCAACTGTTTAAGGTAAATAAACTTTTATATAAATTGAAGTGCATTCAGTTTGGTGTGCAAGTTATAGTTAGCATGGATGTTGTGCGAAACAAGGATTGCAGACCTAGCCTGATGAATTTCAGTGGTGTTTATGTTTCTGTTGTCTAACCAGGGCCTGACTGGCCGTAGCGGGCACCAGGCGTTTCTCCGGTGGGCCACCAGGGTGGTGGGCCAGTTTTGGACCTCTGGGGGCCGTTTTAGTTACAGAGGGGCGGTTTTGCAGCAAAGCTGCAATATCGGCCCCTGTAACAAAAGCAGCTGCAGTGTTTTCCACACGCCCCCTCCCCTTGCGGCCGATCCCATTCAATTGCCTTGGCCAGTTTGCATTCCCAGTCTGGCCCTGTGTCTAACCATAACCTCCCTTAAACTGTGTTTTTTTAAAGTGATGGATTGTTGTGCCTCCATGGAGTTCCTGAGCCTGATTTTCAATCGGATGCTTCGTGCTGCCGGATACCACCTAATACTACAAGGAGGAATGCAGTAGCTTGGATGGCCCATGCTCAATTGTGCCAGAAGTAGGCAGGCAAACCCGGTAATGGATTGCCTTGGTTGACCCAGGTTATCTGTATTCATGTGCTGCAGGATGACTCACCACTGGCTCCAGCAATTCCTCAACTTCACAGTTGGAATGGTGAGGCATGCCTTGTGGGATGAAGGAGGATTTGTGGAATCCAGAACAATACCTGGGTGTAGCTCACCATGCTCCTATCTGAGGGATTGAGGGCTGATCCTAATTAAAGCTGTGGCCATGTTGGAAAGAAAATGGTCGGTCTTTTTACAACATGCTTATGAAGTGGCAATTTTATTTAGCCTACTATGAAATTGATTAGAATTTTAAGTTCTTGTACATAATTTATTTGATCTACATTCACGTTTCCATACATTAATTGCAAATGATTTTAATTAATTAAGCAATAAAGGATTTTTGACTGACTGGTCGATCTTTTTTCAACAATTATATTATCTTAATAAACTTGCTTACAGCAGTGCCAAGTGGGAAATTGCATGGGGAAAACGTGTGTTGGGACCTCTTGACCCCAAGTGTCCAGATATACATACATTTTGAACCTTATTTTCTCACAAACTAGCTAGCACTCTTTCTCAGAAAAGATCTAGGGCCAGATGTACGACCTGCCAAATAGCGCCTCGCAAATTGCGTCACATTTGCGACTCGCAATATGCGAGGCGCTATTTGGCATGTACAAAAGTGTGTTTAACACTGTTTGTGATTCCCAATGGGGTCGCAAATTGCGAGGCTCATGAATATTAATGAGCCTCTCGCAATTTGCGAGCCCATTGGGAATGACAGGCCCTCCCAGGGATGGTGGCCTGCTGGGCTCAGCAGACCACCATGTCTGGGACTGCTTTTAAATAAAGCTTTTTTTTTAAATGCAGCCCGTTTTCCTTAAAGGAAAACGGGATGCATTTAAAAAAAAAAAGAAACATTTTTGTTTCATTTTTTAAGGGCAGGCAGTGGTCCCTGGGACCACTGCCTGCCCTTAAAAAATAATATTGCATGCATTTGCAAAGGGGAAGGGGTCCCCTGGGGACCCCTTCCCATTTGCGAATGCATTACCACCTACTTGAAGTAGGTGGTAATTTGCAAGTGTTTTGCGACAGCAATTGCGGTCGCAAAACATTGGTACATAGCTTTGCGGTCGCTATTAGGAAGGGAACGCCCCTTCCTAATAGCGAGTCGCAAAACAGTATTTTGCGAGTCGCAATTTATTTGCGAGTCGCAAAATACTGTTTGTACATGGGCCCATGCTTTTTAGCATGCGCAAACGGGTCTCAGACCCGTTTGCGCACGCTAAAAAGCGTTGTACATCTGGCCCCAAACTTTCTGCCAAATGTTTTGTAGTTCTGCTCAGCTGTTTGGGTTTTATTGCTATTCAGAAATTGCCCTGGAAATTGCATGGGAAAATTGCATTTTGGGACCTGTCCTTTTTCTCAGCACCCAAGACAGATCAACCCGAAACGTTCCAGGAGCACTTGCACCTGAATAGAGCTGTGCCTGTCCCCACGCAAATAGATGCTGCAGACCCCCTGGATTGAGTCTGGAGCCAGGGAAGGAAAGGCAGGAACCTTGTGATCTTCAACAGCCTTGTTTAGGTCTCCCCCACTTTAAGGGCACATTTGGCACATGGCAGCACAGCTACTGCTGTCTCCATTCCAGTTTGAACTGGGACATCCATTGCGGAGCAGAAAAATTTAAATCAGAATACCCGCCAGCAGTAGCAGGACAAATGGGAGACCTCCAAAAACGCTTCCCAACACAGAGTGTATGAAAGATGGTATAGCTCCGAAAATCGTCTGTAACATGCTATCCAGTCCAGAGCCAATGCATTTTAAAAGTGCGCTATTCCCTTCATATCAGACATATTAAAGATATGGAGGACCGGCTCCCTAAATGCAGTGGGAAGTTAGTATGGAGTAGCATCTGTATATCGGACGGGGACCTTGCAACCTGGAGATCAAACGTGTCTCTGGCTGATGTTAAGGCCACATTTTGTTGAAAAAGCATGGCTTTCAGCTTGCTCAGAGAATCAAAGCATATTCTGGAAACATTTATCAAAGGCCATAGCGTTGCCTCCCTAACTGCGGGTAGGTGGAAGATAAGCGGTGGATGGTTCCACCCCGCATCAGCCTTGATCATTCAGCTTCAAGTAGCTCCCATTAGAGAGCAGCCTGAAAACAGGTCGGATCACGGAAGCCAGAGAACCCTTCAGATAACAGGACAAGTTTGCAACTGAAGCATTACAATCCCCATGAAGTGAAATGTCTTTGCATACTAAGGACCTGCTCAAAGCATTCTCACAGTCTGAACCTCTAAGAAAGACTTCTGTGTCCCCATTCCTGCATCTAAACCTGAATGGCAATTTCCAGTATTCATGCACAAAACCTTCCCCTAGGGCCTGATATCTGCATACTTGATTGTATTGCAGACAATATTGGAATTGGAAAGTCGTGACCCGTAGGGTAATGTAACTATGGATTATCCAGTCTGTGGATGGTGTCTCAGCCACAGTGAAAGGTAATTGATCTAATTTTTCAATGTGCATCATGGTATATTTTGCATCCCTCATTGCCATCAATATCCGTCTTTCAGTTAGGTCATATGCAGAAAACAGACTAGTGCTGTTGATATAACGCCACAGCACATGGCAAGAACTTAATGTTTGAAGTGTCCAGGCCTGATAATACAATAGACCGTAGTTGTGATTGTCCATGCTGTAAAATAGACATAACCAGTTGTATTATATCTATTGCATAATATACTATGTTTCCCAGTGAATATTCCTGGAGGATAGTGTGTTCGTTCCATTGTCAATCACAGCCAAATCTTTTTCTAAATTAACCCTATCAATCTCGCTCAGTCTCTCCACAGCTTCCTGTTGAGAAATGTTCCACAGCTCATTGTATATTGCATACAAGAAGCACTTTTGATGTGGGTTCCGGGGACCTAACAAGAAATCCCTGAGATCATGTCATCAGTAAGAAGGGACAAGTGTTCTTTCACCTGAGAAACTGTTGATGTTTTTAGCCAATAAAGGCACAACTTCCTAACACTATATGATGTCACCACCCTGAGTGTTCTGTTTGTAAATATCATTTGTCAGGCCCATTTATTAAAAACTCTTTGGCATTGCCCAGGAATCTAAACTAACACCCATTAGTGTTCAAATGCCATACCAACCATCCCTTCCAATCGGGGTCTGATGAATTTTAAGAACCATTACGCAGCATGCCATCAAGTGTATCCTCACTGTGTCGGGTGAACTGCTGCCAGTTCTCAAAGAGTGCAAATGTGGGAACTCGTTGTATGTTCAAGTCTTTTATCTTGGCTATTCCAAGACAGGAAGTTTGTTGCACTGTTTTATTCAGGAAAATTATTTGATATGGTATTAGGCATGCTCTAAACATGGCCTCAGTTCCCTGAATCTGCCAATCTTTTGTCCCCCAAACAGATGTTGTGTCTATTGTAGCTTTCCAAAAGTCAAAACCCTGTTTGGGCAGCTGCGAAAGAAAGGAAGCAGAGTATATCAGCTTGGTATTTGTTAACATATTTTTGCAGGTGTATGTGCAGGCCTATAATAATAAAACGGACACTATCCTGGGCACCGTGGTTGGGATAATAGTTCAGAAAAATGTCTCGAAAGTTGCCCAATTTAAGATCGACATCAGTTATGTAAGTCAAGATTATTTTAATGAAGCACAAAGAAAAGCGACCAGCCGAAACGTGTTTCGTCACAGTGAGAAGTAATCCTGTGACTCTTCAGGGCCGAACGGGTAGTGGTAAAGTAAGGGAAGGTAAGAAATGGGCGTCCCAGGATGGGAGGGTGTACAATCTCGAAGTCCTGCGCAGAGGAGGGTGACCAGGAATGGAAACCGGGTCCGGGTGTTGAAGGAGGGCAGGGCAAAGCAGACAAAGAGTGGCAGGCGAGTGCGCCCAGGAGCCGCATTGAGGTTGGAGTGGAAGCGCACTCGCCTGCCACTCTTTGTCCGCTTTTCCCGACCAATTTATTAGCGTGCCCTCACTGGGCCCTGCCCTCCTTCATCACCCGGACCCGGTTTCCGTTCCTGGTCACCCTCCTCTGGGCAGGACTTCGAGATTGTACACCCTCCCATCCTGGGACGCCCATTTCTTGCCTTCCCTTACTTTACCACTACCCGTTCGGCCCTGAAGAGTCACAGGATTACTTCCCACTGTGACGAAACACGTGTCGGCTGGTCGCTTTTCTTTGTGCATCATTAAAATAATCTTGACTTACATAACTGATGTCGATCTTAAATTGGGCAACTTTCGAGACATTTTTCTGAACTATTATCCCAACCACATGTGCCCAG
Source organism: Calotriton arnoldi (assembly GCA_963921515.1). Lineage (NCBI taxonomy): Eukaryota > Metazoa > Chordata > Amphibia > Caudata > Salamandridae > Calotriton > Calotriton arnoldi. The sequence goes on from CAWUFW010013200.1 coordinate 256,805, forward strand.
GATAGTGTCCGTATTACCAGTGTGGGTTGTTGACTCACACATATCACGGGGGTTATTGGGTACTTCCCCCGACCTGGCAGCACCGTATACACACAATAGCCTTGTTACATAGACGCATACGAGTCTGAGCGCCTACACCCTGATGTACAAAAAACCCTACACAGCTTAGCTCCTATAATAATAAAAGGCCGGGTCTGATTAATCAAAACCAGAAAAATAGGCAAACTTTTGTGCAAGTGTTTTTGAGCTACCTTATGGTGGTGATAGGCAGTCTTCCCATTGGGTGAAATTATAAACAGCACATGGCATACTTGCTTTGTGTGAAAAATAGCGACCATAATGTTCATAAGAGAACATATCATCATAATTGGATGTACCATCATACAATTCATCAGAAGAAAACACAGTTGACTGCATGAAATATTCTAGCATGTTATGTACTGTATCAATGTCCCAATCAGCAGAGAAATTACTAGAGGTGATGATATCATTTAAGGAAATTTAAAACAAATATGGTATTTGTAAAAGATTAGTAGGACCATACACATCATATGATACCCTGTCCCATACTATTCCTTCCGGAACTGGAACTGCTATAATGTTCACCAGGGACAGGTCCTTTGTTCACGGTGCGATGATGCATGTGGTTTCAATACCAAGTTCACAAGTTTTACTGCAGAGCGTTCTGGGAGATAATGTCTACTCAGAAGTTGGAAAAAGACAGTCACCGAACCAATCCAGAGGACCAGGACAAGTAATCCAATTGTAATCCAGAGGTGTAACTAAGGAGTAACAAAGTATGTCTTTTTCAGCACACACTTGTAACTTGAAAGGGAGAGGCGTGGCAATGGTGTCTTAGGTTCAGTTGAATCCGATGAGAAGTTGTCATAGTTCACGAAGTAGCCAGATGCCATTCAGTCTACTTTTGGCAGCTCAGCAGGTTTTGAAGAACTGGGAGATGATTCACTTTGTGGCATATTCATGTAGATGTCGCCAATTTTTCTGAATTGAAATTTGTGTTTCTGTACTAGTTGACTTTACAGTTGTAGTTGTTTCAACAAGAAGGAGAAATACTTCATTGTTGTTTACTTTTTCTTGTCAGAGTGGGGAATCTTCTTTTGTCATTAAAGCTTTCATCTGAACTTCCTGAACGGTAGCAAGAGGAGTGCGGTAGCTGCCTAGGAACCCACATGGCCTACTGTTGAGAATAGTCCACATAGTGTGGTTTGATCAGATCAATTGAGACAAACCTTTCGGCTCATCGACCGGCAAGGGGAGGAAGAAGTACAGTTCTGGTACCTTCGACAGCCAGGACAGGTACAGGCACTCCGTAAGACCGTTCAAATTCTTTCTTGTCCACAATTTTCTCTCTGACCAGATCCCGAAACTTCAGGACCCAGCCAGGTCTTGCCGGTACAACCTTCACTTCTCCAGTGGTGGTGTGTTTTACTTGGACGTTGCTTTGTGTGTCCTGGAATTCATTTAGTTTCTGTAAAACAGTCAAACATTCTTTGATGTCAAATGGTGCGTCTGCCACCACTGTGCTGACATTATCGAGGTCCGGGACCCACATTCTCACCCGAAACAGGAATTCATATGTAGTCCGACCACCCTAGGATATTTTGGCATGTTGTGAAGTGCCCTCTGGACCCAATATAGGTGATGGACCCAACTGCGACCCAAGCCTAGTATCCTTGCTAATAAAGACTGCTTTAATTCACGGTTCTTCCTCTCGACTACTGAATATGCCTCAGGATGATAGGGACAGGAGTAGCGCAAGGTCACACCCAAACTTCCCATGGCTTCTTTGTAAGCCCGAGAGCTAAACGCCGGACCCTGGTTGGAATGTAGTGTGCCAATTGCGTATGTCCCGAAAAAGACTTGCAAATCCTTGATGACAGTTCGGGCATCATCCGACTGCTGTGGCCATACCCACAGGAATCTGGAGCATGAACCTACTGCCACCAAGATGTACTTGTAAGCCCCATCAGTTTGTAAGGGGCTGCAGTGATCCAAATAAATACCAACCAAAGGCTTGTTTGAGATCAATTGAGGTGTCTGTGGTGGACGTGCTATGGTGGAACCCTTCATCTGCTGGCAGATGTCACATTTGAGGACAAAGTCTTTTGTCTGTTTTGTAAGACCAAGCCACCAATAGCACTGCTTCAGTAATGAAACTGTAGCAGTAATCCCTGTATGTGCTGAACCCAGACTCTCATGTGCTACTAGAATTAACCCCAATCTGCGATCAGTGTTTGGTATAACTCTATCCCCCATTCCTGGAATCAGAGTATACAGTATATTTTGTGCATCTAACTTGTAGGAGTACTTGAGTGGAAAGCCTTTCGGCAGGTGTGTGTCATTGCACGCAGTATTGACAGCCACCATGATGTCTCTGTTTAATCTTGTACTAGAACAAGTGATTGCTGCAACGGTAGCAGTGCCAACTGTTGCCTTAGCAGCATCATCAGCCATGGAATTCCCTGCAACGTGAATGCCAACACATTGATGACTTAATGTGTGAATGGCATAAGCCAGTGGCAAGCATTCTTTCAGCTTCGCCACCTGTGCCCAAAGTATCGTGTGCTTTATCGTTCTACCCTTCGAATCTCGAAATCCATTCTGGCCCCAGTAGTGACCGTATTCATTATAGGACTGGACACAGTAATATGAATCACACACTATAAGTGTGGAGACTCCATGATCCATATTTTGTAGTACCAGTATCAGGGCTTTCAGTTCTGCCAGTTGCGCTGTACAGTCTCCTATGGACTGCATGTGTGTTTTTTCAGGACAGAACTTTCCTTCATGCATGCACCACTTTATGATTGGACATGCCTCGGAATATTGGTGTTGTGTCCCTACGGCAGGCTGAGCAGACCCATCAGTGTAGATAATGTAATCATATTGATTTAGAGGAGGTATTTAATTCGGCAGAGGATATTCTTTTTCATACTGCAAAAATGCTTGTGTTTGTAATGTAGAATACATTTGTAATCTACTTCTGTTTCTGTGAGAAAGTTAGCCCATTGTATCCACCGTGGATGTAATGCTTTGGCATTTGGAATGCTCGCTTTGGTAACGGCCTCTAAGGTCGGTACCAGGCTTACGACAATTATGCGTTTCCCTGTGCTAGTGCTCTCTCTCTCTCACTACAGCAGTCTGTACCGCTGTGAGTATTTTCTTAGTGGGTGCAGTACTCAATACAGCGTTTTTGTACAAATGTGATTTGTGTGCTATAGGTACTGTATCACCTTTGTTAAATGTGATATATGTATACCTAGTTGGTCCAGCCACTTTGAGGATCACCAGGTTAGTTGTGTTTACACTTGTGCATAAATGTTTGGAAGCTATCATGTCAGCTTGTATGAAATGTAAAATGTTTGTATGTACCTGCTTCCAATGTGTGAATGAAAAATCAGGTCTAAATAAATCGTAGAAGGGTTTAACCCGTTCTGTGTAATCCAAAATGTACGTTCTGTTAAAATTTAAAAATCCTAAAATGGATTGTAGTCTTTCAGAGTTGTCAAAGGTTGGAGCAACGCACATTTTTCTAACAAATGTGCCACCAGGCTTTTGCCTTCACTTGACAATTTTTATAAAAAAACAGGACATTGAGATGGGCATTTTTTTTTTTTTTTTATTAAATTTGTAGCCCAGGGGAGCCAACCCTAGTATTATACGGTCTACTGTCCAAGTGTTCCATTAATTCATCGTCCGTCAGATAGATATCATCTACATAGGACAACGCCTCCTCATCCAAATTTTGATGTAACTCTGTCACTCCAGCTGAAAACAGCCCAGGGCTATTCCGTTACCCTTGAGATAAACGGCAAAATTGCTTCTGTGAACCCAGCGCTGAAATGCTGTCAGATATCTGCTTTCAGGTGCTGTATTCTAGCAGAAGAATCCATTTGAGATATCTAGTGTTGTATTATATTTCTTCAGCACAATGTTATTCATGAGTGCAGCACTGTGTGCATTTTGTACATGAATGTGCGAGTAGATTTGTTTAAATGTCTGTAATCAAATAATAGATGGTATGGATTATCTGGTTTCATTACAGGAAACAAGGGATTATTCATTGGTGAGGTGCAATTTTCTATTACACCCTGGTATTCAAGTTGTCCTTGGAATTCCCTAACTTGTTTTTTAGCTTCATGTTTTATTGGGTATTTTCTTTGGGGTTGAGGAATTGATTTGAATGGATTCTCATGATGAGATGACTCAAATCCCACCCAACATGATTTCGGTATAGTGCAGGGGGTATCGCTAATGCCCATTCCTTGGCGTAAGAATGTTTAACTGTTTCTGGAATGAGGTCAGAGAAAGCAGGTAAAATTACTGTTGCCCCATTTGGACATTCCATTCCGAACTCAGGTGGCTAGCCAGCCAACAGAATATCTTAAACATATGTCAGATTTTCCCAAAAGAGAGCCTTGAAATTCCTAGGTATGTCCCCCTCCAATTGGAGTGTTATTTAGTATAAACTATGGGGAACACTTATCTGGTATCAGGTGTTTCCACCGCGATGTGCTCACTCAGCGCTACCGATGCCAGATAATCCATAACATTCCGACGAGCTATCGTGAATTATGCTGCGCTGTCCACCATTACCACTGCCCATTCTCCATTCAGAAGTAGTGTCCTGAGCAGTCTGGGAATGTCTTATTTAATTCCCAGCTACTTTCTTCTTTTAGATTGAGGTTTATTATTCTTCTGTGTGTCTTCTTTCTTAATGATGTATTCAGATGAGTGTTGTGATTCCTTCGTTGGTTTCACATGCTCTTCTGATCTGCGCTCTGACCGTCCACCTCTCTCCGAATGTGTACTGTTCTAAAATTATATTTCTTTTCAGTGGGTTACTGTTGAGGAGACTCACCCAGTGTTTGTGTTTTGTTTTTATTTTTATGTTTATTGTCCCATTTCTTCTTGGAAGAATTGGGTGCTTGCTTTGAGTAATCGTTTCCAGAATTACTCTTTAGTTGTTTCCCAGGTCCGGCTCCCAAATTATCTCTACCTAGCGTAGCATGTGTTTCTTCAATAATTGTAGGCAATTCCCGCTCCTGCTCTGCCTGAGTGAATTCCCTCAGGTGTTGGTGTATGGCCAATGCTGTTGCCTCCTCTTTTATGTTACTTAACATAATGACTGATACTGTTGAAAATTGCCCATCAGTTTCATTCCCAAGTCCTGGGCAAGTGCTGCCCCGTACTCATTCCATACCTGTTTCAGTACCTCATGCAAGAAAGCCAGTGAAGGGGTACCATGAGTTCTGGTATAAACTGTATCTCCAGTCACGCAGTCGTCCACCGGGGGAGCCATCCCCATTGGCAAGCAAATAGTCTGTGTTTTTTCCCTGCCAGCCCTAGGGGGAAAAACTGCTTCAAGCTGGCTTGTTTTTTGTGCTATCCAGAACAGAATTTGCTCCAGACTAGTAGGAGTCTTTCGCAAGACGGCATTCAGTGTTTGTGGGATGATACCTGTGGTAGCCAATTGTGGTTGTGCGGCTTGAGTAGTCCACGCAGGGTTAACTGTTAATGCTCGCATTATGAACTGTGTAAGATTCCTGTACATTTTTGCTAAATCTCTGTATAGTGTACGTATTTCTGCTGCAGTTAAATCAACAGTGTTAAGATGCGGTGTGTATGCAATTAAGACCGGCCATGTCATTCCTTCTTTGTTGAGTGGACCAAGTCTCACGTTTTCTGTAGTGTGGGGAGGGCACCTTTAAACAACTTTATATGTTCTTGGTATGAGAGAGGAATTTCTATGTCTACGTATGTAGTGTCTTCCTCTGGTGTTTCATCTTCAATGTAGGTATGAAACATTTGTGTATGGGCATTTGCAGCTGAGAATGTAACCCAGGAATAGAATACCTCTGTTCTGAATGCTTCATGTGCCTCAACCACACAAATATGTGGTACGGGAGACCATACTGTAATAATAGTAACCACATGTCTGCAATTTTCTGCTATGTTTAGTGCTCCTTCTTCCTCAATGTTTTCTCCAATGTCAGACACTGTTTTGAAGAAAATTGAAATCTGTGGATGAATTTATGGATATAGGGTAAGCACAATGTGGGAATTTTTCTCCTACAATCTTGCATAACCTGCAGCCAATACATAGAGTATACCTACTCAGCTGAGGTGGATTTCCCTACCACCATGGACCTCTCCGGTTCGGAGGTGAGTAGGAGTCTCTGAGAAAGCACAACTGAACTTCTCAGGTAGACCGTTCAATAAGAACCTAACCAACGTTGGTGGCGTCATGTCGTGTAGTTCCCAATAATTCATAGGATCTCCACGTTTCTTGGGCATCATAAACTTTGGGTGAGGTGCCTAGACTGATTACAAGCACGCCCGCAGGATATGTTGGCCTAGAGAACAGCTAGCTCACAGTGCCACCATTAGCCCCCCTAACCCAAACAAGGAGCAAATGGTTTCTGGCAACCACTGAACATGACAACCTTGACCCCTCAGGGATCACGGTAACTGATCAGAACCCTCTCGCTCAGTCACTCGTGCTCTCTTGTTCTCAGAGAAATATACAGAGAAAACACACTGGGGCGTTTTCAATATATTTATTGAACCAAAGTTATTCTTGTATAAATTACATGTGCTGCAATAATCAGTAGATAGAAGCAGATGAAAGTGATTACAAGCACCAAAAGAGTAAATAGCAGATATAGTTCTACCATGGTGCTAAAACAGTGTATATATGCAGGCATATAATACCAGATAGAAATCAGGTGTACTCCTACTATGCAAATCCTACTCTGTATGAGTCTAGAGTGTATGTAGGTGTAAAGCCAAGAATTGAGAATCCCCCTAGGGATGATCCAACCCCATTACCTGGCGGGAGATAATGTAGGACCCCATCCTGGTAATGAACTGGACACCCCTCACGGAGATGTTAGACTGCTGCATGGTAAAGTCTCAGCATGCAGGGACCCTTGGTGTCACCTGAAGTGCATCCTCTGCTAACCCTCTGAGATGCTTATTATTTACAATAAAAAGCATCCTTGCGATGTACGTATAAATTAGCAATGCTATGGATATGTAGATATCCCTGTCGCCCCATGGATGAAGATAGAACGACATTGTGCGTGAAGGACTTGTACTTGGTGTTTTAGGCATTGTAATAAGGTTATGTGAAGCCAGAGGTGTAAACAGAAGTAGTTCCAAAGAAACTAATTCAACATTGTCACACACGCGAATAAGTACCAAAGGTCACAGCAGGAATGTTATTGTGCAAACGAGGACAATGAAAGAAAATGTGCAGCTATGTTACATTGCCCTAACCCAGGCACATAACAGTACTGGCCCAAATCAGAAATTTTCTGGAACCAAGAACATTCTGCTTGTAAGAAGAGCTCCTGTGCTGCAGGAGGGACTGCCAATTTTCTATCTGCTCTGCTCTATTGGCCTGCTGCATGTTTCTTTTTGCCTGGGAGTGAGAAGGATTGGGCCTGTTCTCTACATCCTTGAACCTAAGTTTCTCCAAGGGCTTGCCTCCTGTCCTCTGAAGTCTCAGGGTCAGAAAAGATTTCTTGCAACTCTGCTGGTGCTGTTCGACTCTACCATCTGTGAGTCCTACCCTTGCGTGAGGTGCTCCCTCCAGCCATGGGCCTCAGAAGCGGATTCTGCAGCTGTTTACTGGAAAAATAGATGCAGTGACCCCTTTGCGCTGATTGGAACTGACACAGGGCCCTCTGACATAGTGCAGATTCGATGATGACACAGGTCTCAACTGCGAGGTTCGATGACAACACAGAACCGATCCGAAGACACCACTGCAAGACTCAACTCTGGTGCAATGCCGACCCTTCTACACCGACTATAAGGCTCAACTTCTACGGATCTACCCAACTGCATGAATTGGAACAGACGCAGGGAATCCTCGACGCAGACGCTTGCTCAATACGAGGTATTTTTTCAGCGGGCCCTGCATTGGTCCTGTAGTCAGCCTGCTCTCCTTCACAGTCAGCCTGAACTTTGGATTTACCCCTGTCTAGTGTGACCTCAGGTAACCTTTTAGCACTATTGACTTCTAAACAGTGTTTTTGGATTTAATATTTAAAAATTCATATTATGACTTCTACATATTGGATTTTTGTCGTTTTGGTCTTATTTTACTCATATAAATATTTTCTATTTTTCTAAACTAGTGTGGAGTCTTTTTGTGGTCTTAAGTTAAGCCTGACTGCTCTGTGCCAAGCTACAAGACGGTAAGCACAGATTAATTTATTTTGTGTATCTGACGTGCCCTGACTAGAATTGTGATCCCTACTCGGACAGGGTGCATACCTCTGCCAACTGGAGACCCAATTTCTAACAGAGCCATAGTCAAGCAGGGACAACAATCCTAATCAGGGTAAGAAGCAGGAAAACCCTAAATTAAACTTTGATCACCCTCTGGCAGTTTGGCACAGAGCAGTCAGGCTTAACTTAGAGGTAATGTGTGAAGTATTTGCGCAGCACTTCAAACAGTAAAACAGTGAAAACAGCACACAAAAATATTCTATACCAGGTTAGAAAAATAGAACTTAATTTAATAAATAAAACAAGATCAAAACGACAAAAATCCAATAAGTAGAACTTGAGATATGAAAAATAGAGCTTAGAAACAATTGGCGCATACTTGGGATATATGGTCGCGCCTGATAGGGACAAAGCTAAAAGTTCACTCTACCCGCGATGAAACACTGGCTAGCTACAGGGACCAAGTTAGGCCAGCTGAACAAAAGTACCTTGATCTTGGCTGCATCGACATCGAAGAAGATGCGGGGAGCAGCCAAAGAGATATGTAGGTGTTGATCCTCGCAAAGGCGGTGATGTGCTATTCCTGGTCTGTGCTACAGTGGTGATGAGTCAACTCCGATGAGTGCAGGGACTGCGTTGCTCTCGTCATTGTCGAGGCTGTCCTCGATGGAGTTTCGAAGTCCTCGGGTAGAGCGTGGCTCAGTGCAGTTTCTGAAGGCAATGCCCTGGGTTGATTCACGCAGCAGAGGAGATGCATCAGTTCTGGTCATGCAACAGGGGCAATGTGCCAGTTCTGATCCACACAATGGCGCCAATCCACCTGATCTGGAGAGGATGCATGAGTTTCATTGAAGCAAGCTACTTAGGCCTCACTTCCAAGAGTCCTGGACTGGGGTGGCACCACTTGGCGGGGAAGATTCACAGATGACAGAGTCCAGGTGCAGCAGCAGAAGAGTTGGAAGTCTTTTATGTCCCAGAGACTTCAGATCAGGAGGCAAGCCAGCAAGCCCTTGGAGTCACTCTCTGTTCAAGTGATGCAGGTCTAGTCCTTCTCACCCAGGCAGAGGAACAGCATGGAGCAGGACAGCGAAGGAGCAGCCCAACAGAGTGGCAGTCCTTCAGCAGCACAGCATTCCTTCTTTCAGGCAGAGTCTTCACTGGTCCAGAGGTGTACTGAAGTGGTGGTGTCAGAGGTTCTGTGCTTTTACCCTGTTGTGACAGGTTTTTGAAGCGCAAAGCGTTCTCTCTTGCTGCCCTGGCTCCAGACTCACTACAGGGGGTATGCAGCCCTTTGTGTGAGGACAGGACACAGCCTATTCAGGTGTAAGTGTAAGGCTGTTCCCTGCTCCTCCCTCTCATTGTGTGTGGCTGTCTAGGGGAAATACACAAAGCCCAGTTGTTGCCCTTCCCAGGCATGTATTAGAGGAAGGCAACAGGCACCAAATGGCTACAGTAAGAAAATAACAGCTTTCTAAAAGTGGCCTTTTCAGAAATGCAATTTAAAATCCGACTTCACCAAAATGTGTGATATTTAATTTTGATTCCAGAGACACTAAACTTGAAACGTTCATCTCTTAATAATTGGGAATTACACTTACAAGAAATAATAAGGTAATCCCAATGTCATCCTATGGGAGAGATAGACCTTGCAGTAGTGAATAACAATTTTGAGAACTTTTCACTGCCAGGACATGTAAAACTTAAATGTACATGTCCTACCTTTTAAATACATTGCACCCTGCTCTCTGAGTTATACAGGGTCTTATCTTAAGGCAGTGGCAGCTGCTCTGGGGAAGCAGTAGTGGGGTGGGTAGGGGGTTTAAAAAACAAATCACTTACCTGCCGGCCGGCCAGTGCCTCTCCTCCATCCTCTTTCATGTGTGAGAACAGGAAGCACTCAGGCTCCCCATAGCCAATCACAACGCTGCAATCAGGCGTTGTGATTGGTCTGAGCACCGTTGCTTGGCACTCAGACACAGACTGGGAGCCTGGGAATGTTCTCCACCCAGGCTGTGGACAACATGCTAAGTGCACATGACTGGCCAGCCCAAGACGGTCAGCCAAACAGTCATGTGCACTTAGAGAGTGCCACCACTCCTCCCCTGCTCTGCCCAGCACAGCCCCGCAAAACTGCCTCAGCACAAAAAAATAAAATGATAATAACCGCATTATTATCATTTTATTTTTCCTTTATTCAGTGCTGAAAGACAGCAGAGCGACGCTCCTCCGCCTTAGCGGAAGTTTTGCCCCTGTTTTAAGGGTGAGTTTTATATATATATATATTCACTGAAAAAACCATAGGTTTTAGGGACAGTTATAGTTAGTTGGACATTGCACTCGTACAAAACCCGTGAAATTCCCCCGTTATAGTTAGTTCAGCTAACTATAACTTGCGCCCACGCAATGCACTGCTGATGACGTCACATATTACATCACTCATGACATGGTCAGTGACATCACTGATGACATCACTGATGACATCTCAAATGACATCACTGATGACATCATGCAGTGACTGTGTGTTTCTATAAAGTTTAAATATGTTTAATATATATGCCAAGGTGTATTGAATAATGAGTGGGTGTATAAGTGTCTGGATGGATGATTTAGTAGGTGCGTGACTGACTCTATAAGTGAGTGATTAAACGTATCTTACTAAATGCATGGGTTAGTGACTAAACTGTGTGAATGTCTTTATCCGTCTGTCTGTTGGTGTGTAAGTGGCTGCATGGGTTTGTAAATAGCTACATGAGTGTCTATGTGTTATTGATTGGTTGTCTGAGTATCTGTATGGGTGCCTGAGTGTTTGTGTGGATGGGGTGTGTGTGGCTGCACATAGATGTATCAGTGGGTGATTCACTGGGTGCATGGTTTCAAGAGTGCATCTGTGATGGACTGTATGGGTGGGTGAGTGTGTGTATGGGTGTGTTAGTGAGTGAATGTATATCTCAGTGGTACATGTGTGAGTAACTACATATGTGAAAGGCAGTATATATGTGTGTTGGAGTATATAAATAGCTATAAGCGAGAGTGTGTGATTGTGATTGTGAGAGTGACTGTATGGATGAGTGTGTGCTTGTATCAGTGATTGTATAAGAGCGTAAGAATGTGCTAGTATTTGTATGAGTAAGTGAGCTGGTGTGTGTATAACTGTATAGGTGAGTAAATGGCAGTGTGATTAATTATTTGCATGACTGACTAGGTGTGTGAGTACCTCTATGGATGAGTGGCGGTGTGTGAGTGTCTATGTAGGTGTATGAGTGCATATGATAGTCCTGTACTGAGTGACCGTAAGTATGAGTGACTGTACGGGTGAGTGAGTGGATGTGTGTATAGACCTAAGAATCAGTGAGTGGGTATGTAGTTATTGGTGTTGGAGTGTCTATGGTTTTGAGAATGGCAGTCTGTAATTTACAGTGGGTGTATCAAAAGTTATATTAGGGTGTGAGAAGATGAATGAAATTATCACATGGATGATGTCATCAGTGATGTCATTTGAGATGTCATCAGTGATGTCATCAGTGATGTCACTGACCATGTCATGAGTGATGTAATATGTGACGTCATCAGCAGTGCATTGCGGGGCGCGAGTTATAGTTAGCTGAACTAACTATAACGGGGGAATTTCACGGGTTTTGTACGAGTGCAATGTCCAACTAACTATAACTGTCCCTAAAACCTATGGTTTTTTCAGTGAATTTCAAAGGTTTTTTAAATGCAAATTTCTAACTATAACGTGTCTGAAACCTATGGTTTTTTCAGTGAATTTCAAAGGTTTTTAAATGCTAATTTCGAACTATAACGTGTCTGAAACCTATGGTTTTTTCAGTGAATTTCAAAGGTTTTTTAAATGCTAATTTCTAACTATAACGTGCCTGAAACCTATGGTTTTTACAGTGCATAGAATCACCAATGTTATCCTATGGCAGGAAATTCACTTAGCAGGTAAGTAGTGTTATCGTTACTTTTTCTTACTCAGTGGTGGATCCTGGATCCAGCACTGGTGCATCTCCTGTAAACAGTTGAAAGAATGCGTTTAAGTTATACAGGCGATTTTTAAGGAATATTTGTACTTTGTGAAAATCGACACTTTGAAATTTTTCTGCTGAAAACCAGACAATGGATTCCTATGGAAGGAAATACAAGTTACTGGTAAGTACGGTTAGAATTACTTTTCAGGGTCAGTGCTGGGCTAAAAGATGCAGCACTGGGTTCTCTCCTGATAACAGGTGAGTAAATCGGAATTCGTAGTTCGGCTGATTTTAGAGGAATATTATAAAGTTCCAAAACTCCACACTTAGAATTTCCAAGTGAAACCAGACAATGGATTCCTATGGAAGGAAATACAAGTTACTGGTAAGTACGGTTAGAATTACTTTTCAGGGTCAGTGCTGGGCTAAAAGATGCAGCACTGGGTTCTCTCCTGATAACAGGTGAGTAAATCGGAATTCGTAGTTCGGCTGATTTTAGAGGAATATTATAAAGTTCCAAAACTCCACACTTAGAAGAATTTCCAAGTGAAACCAGTCAATGTTAGCCTATGGAAGGAAATTCAAGTTCCTGGTAAGTACGGTTAAAATTACTTCTCAGGATCAGTACTGGGCTGAAAGATGCAGCACTGAGGTCTCTCCTGATAACAGGTGAGTAAATCGGAATTCGTAGTTCAATTGATTTTAGAGGAATATTTGTATGTTTCAAAAATCGACACTTAGAAACTTTTTCAGCAAAAAGCAGACAATGATATCATATGGAAGGAAATTCAAGTTACTGGTAAGTACGGTTAAAATTACTTTTCAGGATCAGTACTGGGCTGAAAGATGCAGCACTGAGGTCTCTCCTGATAACAGGTGAGTAAATCGGAATTCGTATTTCGGCTGATTTTAGAGGAATATTATAAAGTTCCAAAATTCCACACTTAGAAGAATTTCCAAGTGAAACCAGTCAATGATATCCTATGGAAGGAAATTCAAGTTACTGGTAAGTACGGTTAAAATTACTTTTCAGGATCAGTACTGGGCTGAAAGATGCAGCACTGAGGTCTCTCCTGATAACAGGTGAGTAAATAGGAATTTGTAGTTCGGCTGATTTTAGAGGAATATTTGCACAATGGTGAAGGGAGGGGCGGGGCCTGAGGTGACATCTGTGCAAACGCGCCCCGTGGCGCGTTTTAAGTTGGGGTATTAAGTCCCCTTGAATCATGAGGGTCCCTGGGGTCCAACTAGCCTACCCTGTACCTCCAGTATGCGCCAGGAGGCTGCGTTGCAGAGAGGTGTTCAGAGGCCACGCCCCTTTTGCACCTCTCTGCAATGCAGCTCTGTGGCTTTTGGTTGGGGACTGTGGGGGTCCCCAATCCCCCACAGTCCCAGCCGGCTCCCCGCCTCCTGCGCGAGCCGGCATTGCTTTCACCATGGGGAGCAGCTAACATGCTGCTCCCCATGTGGAAAAGCAATTGGGTTGCATTTTGAAAAAGAGAGCAGGTTTCCTGCTCTCTCTTTCAAAATGCAAACCAAGCTTGCTATGACAGGACGGGAGCCACGAGGCTCCCGTCCTGTCATAGCAAACTACAGTGTCCCGGGGTAGGCACCCCGGGACACTGCAGGAGCCGGCCCTGGGGGTGGCGGTCCCCAGGGCCATCAAGGGCTCCAGGAGGGGGCCGTGCGGCCCCCTCCCTTGAATTGCACAGCCCCGGGGAGGTGGTAGTCCCCGGGGCTCTGGGAGTCCGTAACGGACCCCCACATTTATTTTCTATGTGCCCCGGGGAGGTGGTGGTCCCGGGGCGTGTGGGGCTGGAGCCCCCACACATTATTTAAAATGTAAAAAGAAGCCCCGGGGGTGGCGGTCCCCGGGGCTGCGGGAGGGCAGGAGAGCCCTCCCGTACCATTTTTTATTAAGCCCCGGGGGGTGGCGGTTCCCGGGGCTTGGGGGCCTTAGAGGCCCCCATATAAACAATAAACCCACCCCCGCATGCCCCCGGGACTTGGGCCACCCGGGGCAAATTTACATCAAGCGCGGCTGACCGCGCTTCGATTTTTTTTTTCTCGGCGGGATTCGCGCACCCTGAGCGCATCCCGCCGATTTTGTTTTTTTAAAATGCTTTTTTCTGCCCAGGGGGTCCTTGTGGGACCCCCTGAGCAGACCTAGGGGGTCAGGGTGTTTCTACCCTGCCCCCTTTGTGCGTTTTGCGCACTTGTCTCTTCTGGGTTTTTTTTCTAATCGGCAGTATCCGCGCACTCTGAGCGCATCCTGCCGATTTAAAAAAAAAATAAAATGCTTTTTTCTGCCCAGGGGGTCCTTGTGGGACCCCCTGAGCAGACCTAGGGGGTCAGGGTGTTTCTACCCTGCCCCCTTTGCGCTTTGCGCACTTGTTTCTGTCCCTCGGTTCTACCGAGGGACAAAATGGCTGCCAACACTTCCTGATTTGGAGTGTTGACAGCCACTTGACAGCCAATTAGCATGCAGCTCGTGGTCGGGAGGGTACGCGGACCCTACTCGGCCATAGATATATATGTGACTTAACTTTTGATTTTCTCAGGAACTACTGAACGGATTTACACCATTTAACAAAAGGGTTCTTTCTGAACCAAGAACTACCTCTTTGCCAAATTTGGTGTAATTCCGTTCAGCAGTTCGGGCTGTAGCCGTGTCTAAAGTTTCCTATGGGAAAATGAATGGGGAAAACACGTTTTGGGACCCCCTTTTTCTCGGCCCCCGCTTGACGAATCACCCTGAGACTTTCAGGGTAGGAGCGGACCGGAGTGGGCCATAAAGTTTGAAAATTTCGCGAAGATTTGTCAACCGACGCAAGAGTTATTTCAAATAGAATGTAGCGGATTTCCTATGGAAAATAGGTCCTAACTATAACTATCTACTGGCGACCGCCAGTAGATAATATATATATATATATGTTTAGTTCCACCACTATATTTATGGCACACTAGGTGCTTTAGCAAACCATTTATTAGATAGAGAATGGGTATCAATGGCTCAATATGTTCTCGCCATGACTATCTGCTTATAAACTATTTATTTGCACAATATCTAGGTTGAAATCGCATATATGCTTATTTTAGCAATTTGCGGGCTTTATATTTATATTTCTAACAGTAAGCTATTTATTGTGTTATTGGTTTGCTACATGTATTTTTTGGAATCCTTGCGTTTTTGCCACACTTCTTAAATATGTCCATCATAGTTTCATGCAACTGCAGCAGTTGAATCTCCATACAATGTTATTCATTTTGTTCCCTCCCTAACCTAATGTTCCCCCTAGAAATCCATAGGGTGGCATACACCCATGTGTATATGTACTGTAGAGGCACTATAATGATTATCAATTTTTGTGTCTTTTGTTTTAAATAACACCCGTGTGCAGATGTTGTCACATTAACTATTGGGTTTAGTACATTTTTGCGCGACCAGATGCACTCACGGGCTCACTCACATTTCCAAACACCTCCCTCCCTTTCACAGAACACACACACAAATTTAATCACTCATGAGTAACAGCAACAGCATGTACTCGCTACAATACTAACAGGCACTACAATTCACTCGTGGTATTTTTTTAATCTATCTCTTTGCTGATCTTGCGCCCTTCAGCCCCGCATTTTAATACTTAATACGGGCTGGCTGATTTGATGGTCAATCAAATTTAGTTATGCGACTTGCGCGACTGATTAAATACTTTATCCTAAGTTTTAGGATACATTTTATACTCACAAGCTCGCAGCTACTTTGGATTTTCCAACGCTGTAATATTTGCAATGGCAAGAGCGAGCACGAGTTACCACACCAGCGCTAGCCTTTAGGAGAATGACATTACAGATGCCTTCAACCTCCATATCATTATAGCACCATGTATGCAGTCATTGGTCAGCACTTAGATTACAGTAATATGACACTGCAGTAAAGCAATGATACTGCAGTAAAAGTGCCACATCATGTTGTAAAGTGCTAATCTGAACGAATACCACTGTAGAAAGACTACTGCTTACTCACCATGTATATATAGATCACCTTCACTTGCAGTGCACTATGTGAACAAGGCCGCATGTCTGGCGGCCGAAACGCGTCTTTGGACAATGATGGTTAATTAATAAACACCTTGCCACTTCAACTGCTGTGGAGTCTGTGTCCTTGTGTAGTGCCGGTGTGACTGGACACTCTTGGATTTTCATGTGGATTTCTATGCAGAGTCAGGCTAACTCTGCCACACAGACCCCCTCGGCGAACTTTGTTCTTGGGCCTAAAGAATCCTGAAAACAGCCACCGCATTTAATGAACTCTGGGAAGAGATACATGGGATTGTGGCCCCCTGATTGCTAAAGTACTGTGCAAACAAGAAAACCATTGTGCCTGAAGTTCGAGTTGAGTCGGAGGACCTAGCCTTACATCAGGCACTGAGGGGTGAGTATTAATTAGCACATGTAGCATATAATCAGGTAACCAAGAGGAGCACTTTTGGCGCCTATTTAAGCACTTTGCAAAATTGCTTTTTTCATTTTGTGCTTAAAGGCAGCCTGGCAACAATAATCATAAGTTATTCATCATGTCCAGTGAAGCGCTGCGAGAAAGGGAAGCAGCGTTTGAGACTTTATGTGATAATCTGCCATCAGTACACAACCAGCCACGTACGGCTAATGCACAAAGGGACACTGGGAATGACAATTATAGAAACAAATTGAAAACTTTGGAAAAATTATCAAAATCTGAAATCACGAAATGGTGGGAATCAAAATCACTGCAGAAATACAAGGAAGTTGGTAGAGTCCCTCGAGGGCTCAGAATAATGCTTGCGCCAAGTTTTGACAACCCTAATCCAGATATGCTCAAAGAATGGGCAGAGAGCAATCTGGAAGCATCAATGAGACTAGTAAATATCCTAATCAAATATGCAGACATTGACCGCTCATCAATACTGAAAGACATTGAACGCATAAATGCGGAACTCGACAGCTATGAGCAACAAGAGGCAATTAATAAAGGAAAAGAGGAAATTGCAATTCGCCTCAAAAAACATGAAGAAACAATAAAAACACGAAAGGTCTTCAAATTCGCAAGAGATAAGGCGGACTACGAATGTGGACAAATCTTTACCTTTGCGAAACGCTATGATAACATCAGAAAGCAAAGGCTGAATAAATCGACTCCACTCAGCGCTCAACCAACAACAAGCAGAGCAGCGGAAGGCACAGACTCAGCATCAATGTCCGATTTAAGCTCTGCACTAGAAAGTGGATCAGAATCAGAAGAAAGGGGTCAAAATGTGGCCGCAACTGATGGAGCAGGCGCAAGCTTGGCCCAGGAGTTGGATTTTTAGTACTGGACAGACGTCAAACACTCAGACCAAGACAACCAAGGAATCAAAACTCAGACACAATCGCAGGAGGCGCGAAAGGAGAAAAATCCGAAAAACCCAAATCAACAAACAGAAAGAGAGGAAACTGGAGGCGATAGGAAAACCAGACACTAAAACAATCATCAACCTGAGTGAAATTGATCTGACAGAGGCGGAGAAACAACTCCTCTGTTTAGGTCTCACTTTCTGTCCGGAGAGTAACTTTGACTACTGCAGTACTAGAGTTGATGTATTTAAGTTCATAAGGAAACTCAAACTCATAAAGTTCTTCAAGCAAAAAAATGAAAACAACACCACTAACACGCCTAGCATCGCGTCAGCAGGTGGTAACATTCTGACAGTCTCAGACATCCCCATCATGAGAACCTTGATGGAACTTAACTCCACGGCGAATAGTGCCACGCCAGATACTGCGGTGAATGAATCGATCGTTGGCTCTGATAAAGTACCAAGCCCTTTCAAACCCCACTCAACTTTCACACCTATCATGCCAAAAGATGCAATCGACATCTTCAATGATGTCATTACTAATGAATTAAAAGCATTACATCTCAAGAATCAACGAAAACGCTATTCCAGCCAGTTTCCAGGAAAGAATCAAAGCTACCGTAATCTTATGACCAAGCTTCAAAAAGAGAATGAAGTAATCATCAATAAGGCGGACAAGGGTGGCAACATTGTGCTGTGGCCACGCAACCAATACCTAGCAGAAGCAGAAAGACATTTATCGGATTCAACTTGCTACAAAATCTCCAGCCACAAAGAGGTCGCTAGCAGCAATAAAGACCTAAAGAAACATCTCAATGGATTTAGAGCACAGGGAGTCATTAGCAAGGATGAATTGTCTTTTCTGCATGCTGAGTTTCCAGTAACACCTATCCTATACTTTCTGCCTAAGATACACAAAGGTACTGTTCCTATACCAGGACGCCCAATTATATCAGCCCGAAAAAATATATGTGAAAATATCTCAAGGTATGTTGACTATTTCTTACAGGGCCTGGTCTCCAGTCTGCCAACTTATCTCAGGGATACTAGTGATTTCCTGCTGAAAATCAAAGACATTCCTTGGAGTCATGACTACATTTTTATGTCACTAGACATTACGTCGCTGTATACTAGTATTAGTCATAGTGACGGCATTGCAGCTTGTAAATATTTTTTGGACAAAAAACCGATCAATTGCTACAAACATAACGAACTTTTGCTCTTCCTCATTGAATGGTGCCTATGCCACAATTACTTCTTATTTAACAACAAAGTCTACCAACAGTTAAGGGGAGTGGCTATGGGGTCTTGCTTTTCGCCAAGTTATGCTTGCCTACATGTGGGAGCCTGGGAGGAGGAGACACTTAGAGGTCAGTTATGTGAAACATGGAACAACAATGTCATAACTTGGCTAAGATATATAGATGATGTCTTTGTGATTTGGAAGGGTGATGCGACCAGCGCTAAGTCCTTTATTGATGATATTAATTCTAATATTTTGAACTTAGAATTCAATGCCACCATCAGTGCGACATCCGTTGAGTTTCTGGATGTAGAAATATATGTGAGAGAGCAAAAAATTAACTCAAAACTACATAGAAAGCCTACAGCAGGGAACTCTACACTCCACGCGGCCAGCTTTCATCCCAAGCATCTCATTGCCAGCATCCCCTATGGGGAAATGCTGCGCATACGCAGGATCTGTAGCTCACCATCAGATCTAGCAATATGCCAGGAAGAGTCATTCCAACGTTTCAAACTAAGAGGTTATTCCATAGCCAACATTAAAAAAGCTATGAACAGGGCCAATCAGATCCCAAGGGAAGACCTACTCAAAGACACCCGAGTGGATGACACAAACACTAGTATCCCCAGTCCAGAGCCTTTACATACAGTCACAACCAGATTCATCACGGCATATAACACTGAAGCCCGCAACATCAGAGCAGTGATAAACAAGCACTGGGGCATCATCAAATCTGATCCCATATTAGGCCCAGTAGTGTCAAATCAACCAGACATCACATACAAACGAGCACCATCTATGCATGATGCCCTTGTGAAAAACAGTCCAGAAATCATCTCCAAGAGTAACTGGTTATCTGATATCAAGGGATTCAAAAATGCAACAGTTGCAGGGCTTGCAAATTTGGCAGAAGCATCACCCAGGTAGATTCAGTATTTAGGAAACATCCCTTCATCATAAGGCATCGCCTCACATGCAAAACTGAGTTTGCAGTTTACCTACTTGTCTGTTCATGTAACCTATGGTACATTGGAAGTACAAAGCTACCGGTGCACCAGCGCATCTTACAACATCTTAGGGCCATAGTTAACAATGATTCTACTTACCCTGTAGCAAGGCACTTTAGTGACAAGCACAGCAACAACTTGGCCCATTTACAGTACTCGGTCATTGATTGCATACCTATGCTAGTGAGGGGTGGAAATCGGGAAAAACTCCTTAGACAGCTAGAGAGCAAACACATCATCGAGTTCAACACCAAGGCCCCATCTGGGTTAAACTTGAGTGAAGATTTGCATAACTTCCTATGATTTCTTACTGTATGAACAGGCTATACGTATACACATCGATGACACATAGATTTGTTACCAATGCCCCACTGATTCTGCTATGTTTAGTTCCACCACTATATTTATGGCACACTAGGTGCTTTAGCAAACCATTTATTAGATAGAGAATGGGTATCAATGGCTCAATATGTTCTCGCCATGACTATCTGCTTATAAACTATTTATTTGCACAATATCTAGGTTGAAATCGCATATATGCTTATTTTAGCAATTTGCAGGCTTTATATTTATATTTCTAACAGTAAGCTATTTATTGTGTTATTGGTTTGCTACATGTATTTTTGGAATCCTTGCGTTTTTGCCACACTTCTTAAATATGTCCATCATAGTTTCATGCAACTGCAGCAGTTGAATCTCCATACAATGTTATTCATTTTGTTCCCTCCCTAACCTAATGTTCCCCCTAGAAATCTATAGGGTGGCATACACCCATGTGTATATGTACTGTAGAGGCACTATAATGATTATCAATTTTTGTGTCTTTTGTTTTAAATAACACCCCGTGTGCAGATGTTGTCACATTAACCATTGGGTTTAGTACATTTTTGCGCGACCAGATGCACTCACGGGCTCACTCACATTTCCAAACACCTCCCTCCCTTTCACAGAACACACACACAAATTTAATCACTCATGAGTAACAGCAACAGCATGTACTCGCTACAATACTAACAGGCACTACAATTCACTCGTGGTATTTTTTTAATCTATCTCTTTGCTGATCTTGCGCCCTTCAGCCCCGCATTTTAATACTTAATACGGGCTGGCCGATTTGATGGTCAATCAAATTTAGTTATGCGACTTGCGCGACTGATTAAATACTTTATCCTAAGTTTTAGGATACATTTTATACTCACAAGCTCGCAGCTACTTTGGATTTTCCAACGCTGTAATATTTGCAATGGCAAGAGCGAGCACGAGTTACCACACCAGCGCTAGCCTTTAGGAGAATGACATTACAGATGCCTTCAACCTCCATATCATTATAGCACCATGTATGCAGTCATTGGTCAGCACTTAGATTACAGTAATATGACACTGCAGTAAAGCAATGATACTGCAGTAAAAGTGCCACATCATGTTGTAAAGTGCTTATCTGAACGAATACCACTGTAGAAAGACTACTGCTTACTCACCATGTATATATAGATCACCTTCACTTGCAGTGCACTATGTGAACAAGGCCGCATGTCTGGCGGCCGAAACGCGTCTTTGGACAATGATGGTTAATTAATAAACACCTTGCCACTTCAACTGCTGTGGAGTCTGTGTCCTTGTGTAGTGCCGGTGTGACTGGACACTCTTGGATTTTCATGTGGATATATATATATATATTCACTGAAAAAACCATAGGTTTTAGGGACAGTTATAGTTAGTTGGACATTGCACTCGTACAAAACCCGTGAAATTCCCCTGTTATAGTTAGTTCAGCTAACTATAACTCGCGTCCCTGCAATGCACTGCTGATGACGTCACATATTACATCACTCATGACATGGTCAGTGACATCACTGATGACATCTCAAATGACATCACTGATGACATCATCCAGTGACTGTGTTTCTGTAAAGTTTAAATATGTTTAATATATATAGGGAAAGGCGTATTGAAGAATGAGTGGGTGTATAAGTGTCTGAATGGATGATTTAGTACGTGAGTGACTGACTCTACAAGTGAGTGATTAAACGTATCTTACTGAATGCATGGGTTAGTGACTAAACTGTGTGAATGTCTGTATCCGTCTGTTTGTTGGTGTGTAAGTGGATGCATGGATTTGCGAATAGCTACATGAGTGTCTATATGCGTTATTGATTGGTTCTCTGAGTATCTGTATGGCTGCCTGAGTGTTTGTGTGGTTGGGGTGTGTGTGACTCTATACATAGATGTGTGAGTGGGTGATTCACTGGGTGCATGATTTCAAGAGTGCATCTGTGATGGACTGCTTGCGTGGGTGAGTGTGTGTATGGGTGTGTTAGTGAGTACATGTATATCTCAGTGGTACATGTGCGAGTAACTACATATGTAAAAGGCAGTATATATGTGTGTTAGAGTATTTAAATGGCTATAAGTGAGAGTGTGTTATTGTGAGAGTGGCTGTATGGATGCGTGTGTACTTGTATCAGTTATTGTATAAGAGCGTAAGAATGTGCTAGTATTTGTATGAGTAAGTGAGCTGGTGTGTGTATAACTGTATAGGTGAGTAAATGGGTGTGTGATTAATTTTTTGCATGACTGACTAGGTGTGTGAGTACCTCTATGGATGAGTGGCGGTGTGTGAGTGTTTATATAGGTGTATGAGTGCATATGATAGTCCTGTACTGAGTGACTGTAAGTATGAGTGACTGTACAGGTAAGTGAGTGGATGTGTGTGTAGACCTAAGAATCAGTGAGTGGGTATGTCGTTTTTGGTGTTGGAGTGTCTATGGTTTTGAGAATGGCAGTCTGTAATTTAGAGTGGGTGTATCAAAAGTTATATTAGGGTGTGAGAAGATGCATGAAATTATCACATGGATGATGTCATCAGTGATGTCATTTGAGATGTCATCAGTGATGTCATCAGTGATGTCACTGACCATGTCATGAGTGATGTAATATGTGACGTCATCAGCAGTGCATTGCGGGGCGCGAGTTATAGTTAGCTGAACTAACTATAACAGGGGAATTTCACGGGTTTTGTACGAGTGCAATGTCCAACTAACTATAACTGTCCCTAAAACCTATGGTTTTTTCAGTGAATTTCAAAGGTTTTTTAAATGCTAATTTCTAACTATAATGTGTCTGAAACCTATGGTTTTTTCAGTGAATTTCAAAGGTTTTTTAAATGCTAATTTCTAACTATAACGTGCCTGAAACCTATGGTTTTTTCAGTGAATTTCAAAGGTTTTTAAATGCTAATTTCTAACTATAACGTGCCTGAAACCTATGGTTTTTTCAGTGAATTTCAAAGGTTTTTTAAATGCTAATTTCTAACTATAACGTGCCTGAAACCTATGATTTTTTAAGTGAATTTCAAAGGTTTTTTAAATGCTAGTTTCTAACTATGCCAACAGAGGTAGGACATGTGAAGAAAGAAGAAAAAACGCACAGAAAGAAGCAAAAGATGTGCAGAAAGAACCAACAGAGGAGCAGAAAGAGGCCTTGTTGCAAAATCATCCTGTGCCCACAACTTTTTCAGACGGGTACTGGTGGTAACTGACTCTGACTAACCAGAGCCAGTGCGCATTTGCACAGTGGTGAAGGGAGGGGGCCTGAGGTGACATGTGTGCAAACGCGCCCGTGGCACGTTTTAAGTTGCGGGATTAAGTCCCCTTGAATCCTGAGGGTCCCTGGGGCCCAACTAGCCCCCAGGTACCTACAGTTAGGACCACAGAGCTGAGTTGCAGAGAGGCGTTCCGAAGCCACGCACCTTTTTCACCTCTCTGCAACGCAACTCTGTTGTGCTTACTGAAGGTACCTGGTGGGCTAGTTGGCCCCCAGGATTCAAAGGGAATTAACTCCCCAACTTAAAACGCACCACAGGGCGTGTTTGCGCACATGTCACCTGAGGCCCCGCCCTCCCTTCACCACTGTGCAAACGCGCCCGTGGTGCGTTTTAAGTTGGGGGATTAGGTCACCTTGAATCCTGAGAGTCCCTGGGGCCCAACTAGCCCACCAGGTACTTCCAGTAAGCACCACAGGCCTGCGTTGCAACGCCTGTAACAAATTGTGCAGTTGTGTTTAGGTAGTGAAGAGGGTCGTGCTGGGGGTAGTGTTTTAGGGTTTAGGGTAGTGCAGTGGTGTTTGTGTAGTGTAGGGGGTCATGCTGGGGGTAGATTTAGGGTTTAGGGTAGTGCAGTGGTGTTTGGGTAGTGTAGGGAGTCGTGCTGGGTGGAGTGTTTTAGGGTTTAGGGTAGTACAGTGGTGTTTGGGTAGTGTAGGGGGTCGTGCTGGGGGTTAGTGTTTTAGGGTTTTAGGGTTTAGGGTAGTGCAGTGGTGTTTGGGTAGTGTAGGGGATACTGCTGGGGGTAGTGTTTTAGGGTTTAGGGTAGTGCAATGGTGTTTGGGTAGTGTAGGGGTACTGCTGGGGGTAGTGTTTTAGGGTTTAGGGTAGTGCAGTCGTGTTTGGGTAGCGTAGGGGGTACTGCTGGGGGTAGTGTTTTATGGTTTAGGGTAGTGCAGTGGTGTTTGGGTAGTGTAGGGGTTCGTGCTGGGGTAGTTTTTAGGGTTTAGGGTAGTGCAGTGGTGTTTGTGTAGTGTAGGAGGTCGTGTTTTAGGGCTTAGGGTAGTGCAGTGGTCTTTGGGTAGTGTAGGGAGTCGTGCGGGGGTATTGTTTTAGAGTTTAGGGTAGTGCAGTGGTCTTTGGGTAGTGTAGGGGTTGTGTGGGGGTAGTGTTTTAGGGATTAGGGTAGTGCATTTGTATTTGGGTAGTGTAGGGGTCATGCGGGGGTAGTGTTTTAGGGTTTAGGGCAGTGCAGTGGTGTTTAGGTAGTGTAGGGGGTCGTGCTGGGGGAGTGTTTTAGGGTTTAGGGCAGTGCAGTGGTGTTCGGGTAGTGTAGGGGGTCGTGCTGGGGGAGTGTTTTAGGGTTTAGGGCAGTGCAGTCGTGTTCGGGTAGTGTAGGGGGTCATGCTGGGGTAGTGTTATAGGGTTTAGGGCAGTGCAGTGGTGTTCGGGGAGTGTAGGGGGTCGTGCTGGGGGTGGTGTTTTAGGGTTTAGGGCAGTGCAGTGGTGTTCGGACAGTGTAGGGGGTCGTGCTGGGGGTTGTGTTTCAGGGTTTAGGGCAGTGCAGTGGTGTTCCGGCAGTGTAGGGGTCGTGCAGGGGGTGGTGTTTCAGGGTTTAGGGCAGTGCAGTGGTGTTCGGGCAGTGTAGGGGGTCATGCAGGGGTGGTGTTTCAGGGTTTAGGGCAGTGGTGTTCGGGCAGTGTAGGGGTCATGCTGGGGGTGGTGTTTCAGGGTTTGGGGCAGTGCAGTGGTGTTCGAGCAGTAAAGGGGGTCATGCTGGGGGGGTGTTTCAGGGTTTAGGGCAGTGCAGTGGTGTTCCGGCAGTGTAGGGGGTCGTGCAGGGGGTGGTGTTTCAGGGTTTAGTGCAGTGGTGTTCGGGCAGTGTAGGGGGTCGTGCTGGGGTGGTGTTTCAGGGTTTAGGGCAGTGCAGTGGTGTTCGGGCAGTGTAGGGTGTCGTGCTGAGGGGTGGTGTTTCAGGGTTTAGGGCAGTGCAGTAGTGTTTGGGCAGTGTAGGGCGTCGTGCTGGGGGGGGTGTTTTAGGGTTTAGGGCAGTGCAGTCGTGTTCGGGTAGTGTAGGGGGTCGTGCTGGGGGAGTATTTTAGGGTTTAGGGTAGTGCAGTGGTGTTCGGGTAGTGTAGGGGGTCATGCTGGGGGTAGTGTTCTAGGGTTTAGGGCAGTGCAGTGGTGTTCGGGCAGTGTAGGGGGTCGTGCTGGGGGTGGTGTTTTAGGGTTTAGGGCAGTGCAGTGGTGTTCAGGCAGTGTAGGGGGTCGTCTTGGGGGTGGTGTTTCAGGGTTTAGGGCATTGCAGTGGTGTTCGGGCAGTGTAGGGGTCGTGCAGGGGGTGGTGTTTCAGGGTTTAGGGCAGTGCAGTGGTGTTCGGGAAGTGTAGGGGCTCGTGCAGGGGTGGTGTTTCAGGGTTTAGGGCAGTGGTGTTCGGGCAGTGTAGGGGTCATGCTGGGGGTGGTGTTTCAGGGTTTAGGGCAGTGCAGTGGTGTTTGAGCAGTAAAGGGGGTCATGCTGGGGGTGGTGTTTCAGTGTTTAGGGCAGTGCAGTGGTGTTCGGGCAGTGTAGGGGCGGTGCAGGGGGTGATGTTTCAGGGTTTAGGGCAGTGCAGTGGTGTTCGGGCAGTGTAGGGGTGGTGCAGGGGGTGGTGTTTCAGGGTTTAGGGCAGTGCAGTGGTGTTCGGGCAGTGTAGGGGGTCGTGCAGGGGGTGGTGTTTCAGGGTTTAGGGCAGTGCAGTGGTGTTCGGGCAGTGTAGGGGGCGGTGCAGGGGTGGTGTTTCAGGGTTTAGGGCAGTACAGTGGTGTTCGGGCTTTGTAGGGGGTGGTGCTGGGGCTGGTGTTTCAGGGTTTAGGGCAGTGCAGTGGTGTTCGGGCAGTGTAGGGGGTCGTGCTGGGGCTGGTGTTTCAGGGTTTAGGGCAGTGCAGTGGTGTTCGGGCAGTGTAGGGGGTCGTACTGGGGCTGGTGTTTCAGGGTTTAGGGCAGTGCAGTGGTGTTCGAGCAGTGTAGGGGGTCGTGCTGGGGCTGGTGTTTCAGGGTTTAGGGCAGTGCAGTGGTGTTCGGGCAGTGTAGGGGGTCGTGCTGGGGCTGGTGTTTCAGGGTTTAGGGCAGTGCAGTGGTGTTCGGGCAGTGTAGGGGTCTTGCTGGGGCTGGTGTTTCAGAGTCTAGGGCAATGCAGTGGTGTTCGGGCAGTGTAGGGGGTCTTGCTGGGGCTGGTGTTTCAGGGTTTAGGGCAGTGCAGTGGTGTTTGGGCAGTGTAGGGGGTCGTGCTGGGGGTGGTGTTTCAGGGTTTAGGGCAGTGCAGTGGTGTTCGGGCAGTGTAGGGGGTCGTGCTGGGGCTAGTGTTTCAGGGTTTAGGGCAGAGCAATGGTGCTCAAGCAGTGTAGGGGTTGTGCTGGGGGTGATGTTTCAGGGTTTATGGCAGTGCAGTGGTGTTAGGGCAGTGTAGGGGGTCGTGCTGGGGTGGTGTTTCAGGGTTTAGGGCAGTGCAGTGGTGTTCCGGCAGTGTAGGGGTCGTGCAGGGGTGGTGTTTCAGGGTTTAGTGCAGTGGTGTTCGTGCAGTGTAGGGGGTCGTGCTGGGGTGGTGTTTCAGGGTTTAGGGCAGTGCAGTGGTGTTCGGGCAGTGTAGGGTGTCGTGCTGAGGGGTGGTGTTTCAGTGTTTAGGGCAGTGCAGTAGTGTTTGGGCAGTGTAGGGGGTCGTGCAGGGGTGGTGTTTCAGGGTTTAGGGCAGTGCAGTGGTGTTCGGCCAGTGTAGGTAGTCTTGCTGGGGGTGGTGTTTCAGGGTTTAGGGAAGTGCAGTAGTTTTCGGGCAGTGTAGGCGGTCGTGCTGGGGCTGGTGTTTCAGGGTTTAGGGCAGTGCAGTGGTGTTCGGGCAGTGTACGGGGTTGTGCTGGGGCTGGTGTTTCAGGGTTTAGGGCAGTGCAGTGGTGTGCGGGCAGTGTACGGGGTTGTGCTGGGGCTGGTGTTTCAGTGTTTAGGGCAGTGCAGTGGTGTTCGGGCAGTGTAGGGGTCGTGCTGGGGGTGGTGTTTCAGGGTTTAGGGCAGTGCAGTGGTGTTCGGGCAGTGTAGTGGGTCGTGCTGGGGCTGGTGTTTCAGGGTTTAGGGCAGTGCAGTGGTGTTCGGGCAGTGTAGGGGTCGTGCTGGGGGTGGGGTTTCAGGGTTTAGAGCAGTGCAGTGGTGTTCGGGCAGTGTAGGGGGTCGTGCAGGGGTGGTGTTTCAGGGTTTAGGGCAGTGCAGTGGTGTTCGGCCAGTGTAGGTGGTCTTGCTGGGGGTGGTGTTTCAGGGTTTAGGGCAGTGCAGTGGTGTTCGGGCAGTGTAGGCGGTCGTGCTGGGGCTGGTGTTTCAGGGTTTAGGGCAGTGCAGTGGTGTTCGGGCAGTGTACGGGGTCGTGCTGGGGCTGGTGTTTCAGGGTTTAGGGCAGTGCAGTGGTGTTCGGGCAGTGTACGGGGTTGTGCTGGGGCTGGTGTTTCAGGGTTTAGGGCAGTGCAGTGGTGTTCGGGCAGTGTAGGGGGTCGTGCTGGGGGTGGTGTTTCAGGGTTTAGGGCAGTGCAGTGGTGTTCCGGCAGTGTAGGGGGTCGTGCAGGGGGTGATGTTTCAGGGTTTAGGGCAGTGCAGTGGTGTTCCGGCAGTGTAGGGGGTCGTGCAGGGGGTGGTGTTTCAGGGTTTAGGGCAGTGCAGTGGTGTTTGGGCAGTGTAGGGGGTCATGCAGGGGTGGTGTTTCAGGGTTTAGGCAGCAGTGGTGTTCGGGCAGTGTAGGGGGTCATGCTGGGGGTGGTGTTTCAGGGTTTAGGGCAGTGCAGTGGTGTTCGGGCAGTGTAGGGGGTCGTGCTGGGGTGGTGTTTCAGGGTTTAGGGCAGTGCAGTGGTGTTCGGGCAGTGTAGGGTGTCGTGCTGAGGGGTGGTGTTTCAGGGTTTAGGGCAGTGCAGTAGTGTTTGGGCAGTGTAGGGCGTCGTGCTGGGGGTGGTGTTTCAGGGTTTAGGGCAGTGCAGTGGTGTTCGGGTAGTGTAGGGGGTCGTGCTGGGGGGGTGTTTCAGGGTTTAGGGTAGTGCAGTGGTGTTCGGGTAGTGTAGGGGTCATGCTGGGGGTAGTGTTTCTAGGGTTTAGGGCAGTGCAGTGGTGTTCGGGCAGTGTAGGGGGTCGTGCTGGGGGTGGTGTTTTAGGGTTTAGGGCAGTGCAGTGGTGTTCAGGCAGTGTAGGGGGTCGTGCTGGGGGTGGTGTTTCAGGGTTTAGGGCAGTGCAGTGGTGTTCGGGCAGTGTAGGGGGTCGTGCTGGGGGTGGTGTTTCAGGGTTTAGGGCAGTGCAGTGGTGTTCGGGCAGTGTAGGGGGTCATGCAGGGGTGGTGTTTCAGGGTTTAGGGCAGTGCAGTGGTGTTCGGGCAGTGTAGGGGGTCATGCTGGGGGTGGTGTTTCAGGGTTTAGGGCAGTGCAGTGGTGTTCGGGCAGTGTAGGGGGTCGTGCTGGGGGTGGTGTTTCAGGGTTTAGGGCAGTGCAGTGGTGTTCGGGCAGTGTAGGGGTCAGTGCAGGGGTGGTGTTTCAGGGTTTAGGGCAGTGCAGTGGTGTTCGGGCAGTGTAGGGGGTGGTGCAGGGGTGGTGTTTCAGGGTTTAGGGCAGTGCAGTGGTGTTCGGGCAGTGTAGGGGGTCGTGCTGGGGGTGGTGTTTCAGGGTTTAGGCAGTGCAGTGGTGTTCGGGCAGTGTAGGGGGCGGTGCAGGGGGTGGTGTTTCAGGGTTTAGGGCAGTGCAGTGGTGTTCGGGCAGTGTAGGGGGTGGTGCTGGGGCTGGTGTTTCAGGGTTTAGGGCAGTGCAGTGGTGTTCGGGCAGTGTAGGGGTCGTGCTGGGGCTGGTGTTTCAGGGTTTAGGGCAGTGCAGTGGTGTTCGGGCAGTGTAGGGGGTCGTGCTGGGGCTGGTGTTTCAGGGTTTAGGGCAGTGCAGTGGTGTTCGGGCAGTGTAGGGGGTCGTGCTGGGGCTGGTGTTTCAGGGTTTAGGGCAGTGCAGTGGTGTTCGGGCAGTGTAGGGGGTCGTGCTGGGGCTGGTGTTTCAGGGTTTAGGGCAGTGCAGTGGTGTTCGGGCAGTGTAGGGGGTCTTGCTGGGGCTGGTGTTTCAGGGTTTAGGGCAGTGCAGTGGTGTTCGGGCAGTGTAGGGGGTCTTGCTGGGGCTGGTGTTTCAGGGTTTAGGGCAGTGCAGTGGTGTTCGGGCAGTGTAGGGGGTCGTGCTGGGGGTGGTGTTTCAGGGTTTAGGGCAGTGCAGTGGTGTTCGGGCAGTGTAGGGGGTCGTGCTGGGGCTGGTGTTTCAGGGTTTAGGGCAGTGCAGTGGTGTTCGGGCAGTGTAGGGGGTTGTGCTGGGGGTGGTGTTTCAGGGTTTAGGGCAGTGCAGTGGTGTTCGGGCAGTGTAGAGGGTCGTGCTGGGGGTGGTGTTTCAGGGTTTAGGGCAGTGCAGTGGTGTTCCGGCAGTGTAGGGGTCGTGCAGGGGGTGGTGTTTCAGGGTTTAGGCAGTGCAGTGGTGTTCGGGCAGTGTAGGGGGTCGTGCTGGGGTGGTGTTTCAGGGTTTAGGGCAGTGCAGTGGTGTTCGGGCAGTGTAGGGTGTCTGTGCTGAGGGGTGGTGTTTCAGGGTTTAGGGCAGTGCAGTGGTGTTTGGGCAGTGTAGGGGTCGTGCTGGGGGTGGTGTTTCAGGGTTTAGGGCAGTGCAGTAGTGTTCGGGCAGTGTAGGCGGTCGTGCTGGGGCTGGTGTTTCAGGGTTTAGGGCAGTGCAGTGGTGTTCGGGCAGTGTACGGGGTTGTGCTGGGGCTGGTGTTTCAGGGTTTAGGGCAGTGCAGTGGTGTTGCGGGCAGTGTACGGGGTTGTGCTGGGGCTGGTGTTTCAGGGTTTAGGGCAGTGCAGTGGTGTTCGGGCAGTGTAGGGGGTCGTGCTGGGGGTGGTGTTTCAGGGTTTAGGGCAGTGCAGTGGTGTTCGGGCAGTGTAGGGGGTCGTGCTGGGGCTGGTGTTTCAGGGTTTAGGGCAGTGCAGTGGTGTTCGGGCAGTGTAGGGGGTCGTGCTGGGGGTGGGGTTTCAGGGTTTAGAGCAGTGCAGTGGTGTTCGGGCAGTGTAGGGGGTCGTGCAGGGGGTGGTGTTTCACGGTTTAGGGCAGTGCAGTGGAGTTCGGCCAGTGTAGGTAGTCTTGCTGGGGGTGGTGTTTCAGGGTTTAGGGCAGTGCAGTAGTTTTCGGGCAGTGTAGGCGGTCGTGCTGGGGCTGGTGTTTCAGGGTTTAGGGCAGTGCAGTGGTGTTCGGGCAGTGTACGGGGTTGTGCTGGGGCTGGTGTTTCAGGGTTTAGGGCAGTGCAGTGGTGTGCGGGCAGTGTACGGGGTCTGTGCTGGGGCTGGTGTTTCAGGGTTTAGGGCAGTGCAGTGGTGTTCGGGCAGTGTAGGGGGTCGTGCTGGGGGTGGTGTTTCAGGGTTTAGGGCAGTGCAGTGGTGTTCGGGCAGTGTAGGGGGTCGTGCTGGGGCTGGTGTTTCAGGGTTTAGGGCAGTGCAGTGGTGTTCGGGCAGTGTAGGGGGTCGTGCTGGGGCTGGTGTTTCAGGGTTTTGGGCAGTGCAGTGGTGTTCGGGCAGTGTAGGGGGTCGTGCTGGGGGTGGTGTTTCAGGGTTTAGAGCAGTGCAGTGGTGTTCGGGCAGTGTAGGGGGTCTTGCTGGGGGTGGTGTTTCAGGGTTTAGGGCAGTGCAGTGGTGTTCGGGCAGTGTAGGGGGTCTTGCTGGGGGTGGTGTTTCAGGGTTTAGGGCAGTGGTGTTCGGGCAGTGTAGGGGGTCTTGCTGGGGGTGATGTTTCAGGGTTTAGGGCAGTGCAGTGGTGTTCGGGCAGTGTAGGGGGTCTTGCTGGGGGTAGTGTTTCAGGGTTTAGGGCGGTGCAGTGGTGTTCGGTGCAGTGTAGGGGGTCGTGCTGGGGGTGGTGTTTCAGGGTTTAGGGCAGTGCAGTAGTGTTCGGGCAGTGTAGGATGTCGTGCAGGGGTGGTGTTTCAGGGTTTAGGGCAGTGCAGTGGTGTTCTGGCAGTGTAGGGGGTCATGCTGGGGGTGGGGTTTCAGGGTTTAGGGCAGTACAGTGGTGTTCGGGCAGTGTAGGGGGTCGTGCAGGGGGTGGTGTTTCAGGGTTTAGTGCAGTGGTGTTCGGGCAGTGTAGGGGGTCGTGCTGGGGCTGGTGTTTCAGGGTTTAGGGCAGTGCAGTGGTGTTCGGGCAGTGTAGGGGTCTTGCTGGGGGTGATGTTTCAGGGTTTAGGGCAGTGGTGTTCGGGCAGTGTAGGGGGTCTTGCTGGGGGTGATGTTTCAGGGTTTAGGGCAGTGCAGTGGTGTTCGGGCAGTGTAGGGGGTCATGCACGGGGTGGTGTTTCAGGGTTTAGGGCAGTGCAGTGGTGTTCGGGCAGTGTAGGGTGTTGTGCTGGGGCTGGTGTTTCAGGGTTCAGGGCAGTGCAGTGGTGTTCAGGCAGTGTAGGGGGTCGTGCTGAGGCTGGTGTTTCACGGTTTAGGGCAGTGCAGTGGTGTTCGGGCAGTGTAGGGGGTCGTGCTGGGGCTGGTGTTTCAGGGTTTAGGGCAGTGCAGTGGTGTTCGGGCAGTGTAGGCGGTCGTGCTGGGGCTGGTGTTTCAGGGTTTAGGGCAGTGCAGTGGTGTTCGGGCAGTGTAGGGGGTCGTGCTGGGGCTGGTGTTTCAGGGTTTAGGGCAGTGCAGTGGTGCTCGGGCAGTGTAGGGGGTCGTGCTGGGGGTGATGTTTCAGGGTTTAGGGTAGTGCAGTGGTGTTCGGGCAGTGTAGGGGGTCGTGCAGGGGCTGGTGTTTCAAGGTTTAGGGCAGTGCAGTGGTGTTCGGGCAGTGTAGGGGGTCGTGCTGGGGCTGGTGTTTCAGGGTTTTGGGCAGAGCAGTGGTGTTCGGGCAGTGTAGGGGGTCATGCTGGGGGTAGTGTTTCAGGGTTTAGGGCAGTGCAGTGGTGTTCGGGCAGTGTAGGGGGTCGTGCTGGGGGTGGTGTTTCAGGGTTTAGGTCAGTGGTGTTCGGGCAGTGTAGGGGTCTTGCTGGGGGTGATGTTTCAGGGTTTAGGGCAGTGCAGTGGTGTTCGGGCAGTGTAGGGGGTCTTGCTGGGGGTAGTGTTTCAGGGTTTAGGGCAGTGCAGTGGTGTTCGGGCAGTGTAGGGGGTCATGCTGGGGGTGGTGTTTCAGGGTTTAGGGCAGTGCAGTGGTGTTTGGGCAGTGTAGGGGGTCGTGAAGGGGCTGGTGTTTCAGGGTTTAGGGCAGTGCAGTGGTGTTCGGGCAGTGTAGGGGTCGTGCTAGGGGTGGTGTTTCAGGGTTTAGGGCAGTGCAGTGGTGTTCGGGCAGTGTAGGGGGTCATGCAGGGGCTGGTGTTTCAGGGTTTAGGGCAGTGCAGTGGTGTTCGGGCAGTGTAGGGGGTCGTGCTGGGGGTAGTGTTTTAGGGTTTAGGGTAGTGCAGTGGTGCTTGTGTAGTGTAGGGGGTCGTGCTGGGGGTAGTGTTTTAGGGTTTAGGGTAGTGCAGTGGTGTTTGTGTAGTGTAGGGGGTCATGTTTTAGGGTAGTGCAGTGGTGTTTGGGTAGTGTAGGGGGTCGTGCTGGTGGTAGTGTTTTAGGATTTAGGTTAGTGCAGTGGTGTTTGGGTAGTGTAGGGGGTCGTGCTGGGGGTAGTGTTTTAGGGTTTAGGATAGTGCAGTGGTGCTTGTGTAGTGTAGGGGGTCGTGCTGGGGGTAGTGTTTTAGGGTTTAAGGTAGTGCAGTGGTGTTTTTGTAGTGTAGGGGGTCATGTTTTAAGATGCAATGCTCCAATACCTGACCAGTCTGCACTACATAAAACTGCAAAAAAACTAAAAATAAAAAGTGTTTTGCACACTTTTGTCATTGGGCTATATGTGGGCTACATCTGGGTAATATTTGTGCTACATTTGGGCTCTTTTTCACTGGTGGCCATCTTGGAAGACTTCTTTGTTATGAAGTTTCCTAATTTCTTCATTTACTGCAGTCTTCTCAGTAGGAAATGCTTTCAGTTTTTTACTTTGATTCCATCAAGAAGGCATTCAGATGTGTCTCACATCTGCCATAAATTCAGAATGTTAGCACTCTAGTTGCTCATTAGATCACTGGAGTAAAGCTACTGCTCACCAGGGAGTTAACTGGTAGTCTGCTGCTGGTATTGAAAGTGATTGTTTCAGTCTGCATGTCAGAATTTTCTAATGAAATAGAAGAGGATATGAGATCTCACTTAAAACATGCCCTAATTTTTCTTTCTGCAGCACTAACCATAATTTCTATTTCAAAAAGAACCCCTCATTTTGTTCCTTTTTAAATTAAATGTTTTAAGTGTTACCGGTTTATTCCAATCAAGATGGCTTCAGGTGTGCCATACTTTTGTCATAAGTAAGGCTGTTAGCGCTCTAGTTGTTCTTTAGAACACTCTGGGAAGCTGCAGTAGAACACAAAGGCATCAACTGGCAGGCTGCTCCTGTTGAAATATAACAGGAAGATATTTGAGATCACACTTGAAATATGTCCTAATTTTTCTTTCTACAGCACTAACCATAATTTCTATGACAAAATGAACCCCTCATTTTGTTCCTTTTTAAATTAAATGTTTTAAGTGTTACCAGTTTATTCCAATCAAGATGGCTTCAGGTGTGCCATACTTTTGTCATAAGTAAGGCTGTTAGCACTCTAGTTGTTCTTTAGAACACTCTGGGAAGCTGCAGTAGAACACAAAGGCATCAACTGGCAGGCTGCTCCTGTTGAAATATAACAGGAAGATATTTGAGATCACACTTGAAACATGTCCTAATTTTTCTTTCTACAGCACTAACCATAATTTCTATGACAAAATGAACCCCATCATTTTGTTCCTTTTTAAATTAAATTGTTTAAGTGTTACCAGTTTATTCCAATCAAGATGGCTTCAGGTGTGCCATACTTTTGTCATAAGTAAGGCTGTTAGCACTCTAGTTGTTCTTTAGAACACTCTGGGAAGCTGCAGTAGAACACAAAGGAATCAACTGACAGTCTCTGCCCTTGTTGGATGTACATGTTTTACTGAGAATGTCAGACTTCATTCTCACATGAGTGAGAAAGATAATGTGAATTTACAGAAAATATGCTCTCATTTTAGCTTCTGGAGCACCTTCCAAACCTCCATGGGACAAGCATGAGAAAATAGTGTTCTCTCAAACATGATTCATGATATCCCAGCAGAAGGTTTTTCACATGGTAAAATCACCTTAGAATACACCACAATTCCTAAAATTAGTATGGTACCATCAACAAATAAATTCTAATGTAACTAAAGCCTGTTATCACCCTTTATAGTTCTCCTTTTGGTGACCCTCAAAATCTTCTATTCACTACAATGCATTTCAATGAGGTACTATCATTTATATTGGTCCCAAGATGGCTGCCAGCAATTCCAGGATGAAGTGCTGACAGCCAATCAGATCTCACGATGACATGTGTGGTTAGGCTCCGCCCAGATATATATGTGACTTTACTTTTGATTTTCTCAGGAACTACTGAACGGATTTACACCATTTAAGCAAAAGGCACGACACTGAACCAAGGGCTACCTCTTTGCCAAATTTGGTGTAATTCCGTTCAGCAGTTCGGGCTGTAGCTGCGACTAAAGGTTCCTATGGAAAAATGAATGGGGAAAACGCGTTTTGGGACCCCCTTTTTCTCGGCCCCCGCTTGACGTATCACCCTGAGACTTTCAGGATAGGAGCGGACCGGAGCGCCCCAACAAGTTGGAAACTTTCGCGAAGATTCGTCAACCGGCGCCAACGTTATTTCAAATAGAATGTCGCGGATTTCCTATGGATAATAGGTTTTAACTATAACTATCTACTGGCGACCGCCAGTAGATAATATATATATATATATATATATATATATATATATATTCAGTGAAAAACCATAGGTTTCAGGGACGTTATAGTTAGAAATTAGCATTTAAAAAACCTTAGAAATTCACTGAAAAAACCACAGGTTTCAGGGACGTTATAGTTAGTTGGACATTTCACTCGTACAAAACCAGTGAAATTCGGCCGTTATAGTTAGTTCAGCTAACTATAACTCGCATCCCCGCAATGCACTGCTGATGACGTCACATATTACATCACTCATGACTTGGTCAGTGACATCACTGATGACATCTCAAATGACATCACTGATGACATCACTGATGACATCATCCAGTGACTGTGTGTTTCTGTAAAGTTTAAATATGTTTAATATATATAGGCCAAGGTGTATTGAAGAATGAGTGGGTGTATGAGTGTCTGAATGGATGATTTAGTAGGTGCGTTACTGACTCTATAAGTGAGTGATTAAACGTATCTTACTGAATGCATGGGTTAGTGACTAAACTGTGTAAATGTCTGTATCAGTCTGTCTGTTGGTGTGTAAGCGGCTGCATGGGTTTGTGAATAGCTACATGACTGTCTATATGGGTTATTGATTGGTTGTCTGAGTATCTGTATGGGTGCCTGAGTGTTTGTGTGGGTGGGGGGTGAGTGACTCTGTGCATAGATGTGTGAGTGGGTGATTTACTGGGTGTATGGATTCAAGAGTGCATCTGTGATGGACTGTGTGGGTGGGTGAGTGTGTGTATGGGTGTGTTGGTGAGTGAATGGATGTCTCAGTGGTACATGTGTGAGTAACTACATATGTGAAAGGCAGTATATGTGAGTGTTGGAGTATATAAATGACTATAAGTGAGAGTGAGTGATTGTGAGAGTGGCTGTATGGATGAGTGTGTGCTTGTATCAGTGATTGTATAAGAGCGTAAGTATGTGTTAGTATCTGTATGAGTAAGTGAGGTGGTGTGTGCATAACTGTATAGGTGAGTAAATGGGAGTGTGATTAATTCTTTGCATGATTGACTAGGTGTGTGAGTAACTCTATGGATGAGTGGCAGTGTGTGAGTGTCTATATAGGTGTATGAGTGCATATGATAGTCCTGTACTGATGAGTGACCGAAAGTATGAGTGACTGTATGGGTGAGTGTGTGGATGGGTGTGTAGACTTAAGAATCAGTGAGTGGGTATATAGTTATTGGTGTTGGAGTGTCTATGGTTTTGAGAATGGCAGTCTGTAATTTAGAGTGGGTGTATCAAGGGTTATATTAGGGTGTGAGAAGATGCATCAAATTATCACGTGGATGATGTCATCAGTGATGTCATCAGTGATGTCATTTGAGATGTCATCAGTGATGTCATCAGTAATGTCACTGACCATGTCATGAGTGATGTAATATGTGACGTCATCAGCAGCGCATTGCGGGGGCGCAAGTTATAGTTAGCTGAACTAACTATAACGTCCGAATTTCACTGGTTTTGTACGAGTGAAATGTCCAACTAACTATAATGTCCCTGAAACCTGTGGTTTTTTCAGTGAATTTCTAAGGTTTTTTAAATGCTAATTTCTAACTATAACGTGCCTGAAACCTGTGGTTTTTCAAGTGAATTTCAAAGGTTTTTTCAATGCTAATTTCTAACTATAACGTCCCTGAAACCTATGGTTTTTTCAGTGAATTTCAAAGATATTTTAAATGCTAATTTCTAACTATAACGTCCCTGAAACCTGTGGTTTTTTCAGTGAATTTCAAAGGTTTTTAAATGCTAATTTCTAACTATGCCTACAGAGGTAGGACATGTGCAGAAAGAGGAAGAAAGGCGCAGAAAGAAGCAACAGAAATGCAGAAAGAGGCAACAGAAGTCCAGAAAGACGAAGAAAGGTGCAGAAAGAAGCAAGGGATGTGCACAAAGAACCGACAGAGGAGCAGAAAGAGGCCTTGTTGCAAAGTCATCCTGTGCCCCCAACTTTTTGCTGACGGGTACTGGTGGTAACTGACTCTGACTAACCAGGCCTAGAGCCAATGCTATGCTAAAAGACACTTAGAATACAGTGAAAACACCTACATACACTCGGGAACACTATGCGTTGGGGTACCCCTGTGATTGGCATGACCTCCTCTGTAAGGCCCTAGTACATAATAGGGCAGGGGGATTAAAACTACCTCTAAGTCAGAGGTGCAGAAAGACGCTTCATTAAGTAGTAGTCACATTTGCAGAGTGGTGGAGAAAGGGGGGCATGCCCTCCTTAGACGTCTTAGCAATCCCACTGTGTGGGACTTACTGCAGGTAACAAGAGGGGTAGTTGGCCACCAACGACAACCTTGGTGGCTAACTACCCCTCCTATTTCCTCCAGTAAGTCCCACAGAGCAGGATTGCTAAGTTCTCATAGCAGGCCACGCCCCTTTTGCCCACCACTCTGCAAACGCGCTCCCTAGCACGATCTTGGATGGGGATTGAAGTCCCCTTCGCTGCTGGGGGTCCTTTAGGGGCCACTAGCCTACGTCTTACCTCCAGTAAGGCCCACACAGTGGGATTGCTGAGAGGTGGACAAAGGCCGCGCCCCTTTTCCCCACCACTCTGCAAATGCGCCTCCTGGCATGTTCTAAGTTGGGGTATTAAGTCCCCTTCATTCCTATGGGTCTCTGGGGGCCAACTGGCCCACCAGGTACCTCCAGTATGTGCCACAGAGCTGCGCTGCAGAGAGGTGGTCCGAGGCCATGCCCCCTTTCTACACCACTCTGCAAACGCAGCTCCTGGCGCACTGCTGCTCAGGGGATGAAGTCCACTTGTGTCCTGAGGTCCTCAGGACACAAGAGGACCTCATCGCCCCACCACCAGTGCGCCAAGAGGCGTGTTTGCAGAGTGGTGTAAAAAGGGGCATGGCCTCATACCACCTCTCTGCAACGCAGCTCTGTGGCGCATACTGGAGGTACCTGGTGGGCTAGTTGGCCCCCAGGGACCCTCAGTAATGAAGGGGACTTAATACCCCAACTTAGAACATGCCAGGGGGCGCATTTGCAGAGTGCTGCAGGGAGGGGGCGGGGCCTCCGGCGAGATGCCGGCTTTCTATTTTATTTTATGTTTTTTAGAAGGGGGGCTGTGTGGCCCCCCTTCTTTTACAAAATTTGGGGCCCTGGGGACCCCATCCCCCATAGCCTGCCCCCTTTTAATCACCATTTTAAAAAAAATCGGGAAGGGGCCCGCGTGGCCCCCCTCCTGAGGCCAATTTAGGCCCCGGGGACCCCATCCCCCGGGGCATGGCCTTTTATTATTTATTTATTTTTTGAGGGGGCCACGTGGCCCCCCTCCTAAGGCCGGTTATGGCCCCCGGGGCCGGTCTTTCCTTATTTTTTTAATTATTGGGGAGGGGGGCCGCGTGGCCCCCCTCACAGGCCACTTCTGGCCCCGGGGACCCCATCCCCCGGGGCCTGGCCTCACCATTGGGGACCGTGGGGGGAGCCCCAATGCCCCCACGGTCCCGCCGGCTCCCCGCCTCCTGCGGGAGCCGGCATTGCTTTTGAGCAAGGGGAGCTGCTGACATGCAGCTCCCCTTGCTCAAAAAGCAATCCTGCTGTGCTTCATTGAAGCGAGAGCAGGTTTACCTGCTCTCGCTTCAATGAAGCAAAGCAGAGTTTGCTATGGCAGGGCGGGAGCCGTGCTCCCGCCCTGCCATAGCAAACAGCAATGTCCTGGGGATGGGCACCCCGGGACATTGCAGGAGTCGGCCATGGGGGCCCACAGGGCCATTGAGGGCTCCAGGAGGGGGGCTCTGTGGCCCCCTCCATCCATTTGCATAGCCCCGGGGAGGTGGTGGTCCCCAGGGCAGTGTGGGGAGGGGCAGGAGCCCCACACACACTTTTATTTTTAATTGCATCCTCGGGGAGGTGGCGGTCCCCGGGGCTTGGGGGGCCAGCGAGGCCCCCCTCCTTTTAAATTTGAATGCCCCGGGGAGGTGGCAGTCCCCAAGGCAGCGTGGGGGGGTTGGGACCCCCCACGCCTTTATAAACAAGCCCCAGGGAGGTGGCGGTCCCCGGGGCTGCAGGGGGCCACATGCCCCCCGCATTCAAATTAATAAGCCCCGGGAGGTGGCATTCCCAGGTGCTGCAGGGGCCCCCGCGGTCCCCTGCAAATTAATCACAGATTGCCCCCGGGACCTAGTCCACCCAGGGGATTTTTGAAAACAAAGCGCGGGAGCCCGCGCTTCGTTTTTTTTTTATTTTCACAGCAGGATTCGCGACCCCAACGCGGATTCTTCAGTTTTTAAAAACAGTGCTTTTTTTTGTGCCCTGGGGGTCCTTGTGGGACCCCCTGAGCAGGCCTAGGGGGTCAGGGTGTTTCTACCCTGCCCCCTTTTCTTGTTTTTCAACCTTTTTTCCACTCTTTTCTTGTGACTCGGTTACCGAAGTCACAAGATGGCTGCCAACACTTCCTGGTTTGGAGTGTTGGCAGCCAATCAGAGTGAAGCTCGTGCCCGGGAGGGTTCGCGAACCCTCCTCGGTGCTCAGATATCGATATTTTTCTTTTTTAAATTTCACAGGAACTACTGAACGGATTTACACCATTTAACAAAAAGGGCGCACTCTAAACCAAGACCTACCTTTTTGCCAAATTTGATGTAATTCCGTTCAGCAGTTCGGGCTGTAGGCTGTAATCACGTTCCTATGGAAAATAACAGGGAGAAAACGCGCTTTGGGACCCCCCTTTTTTCTCGGCCCCGCTTGACGAATCATCCCGAAACTTTCAACACACCAACTGACCGGTCCAACCCTATTTTTGGGAAAATTTCACAAAGATTCGTCAAACGGCGCCAAAGATATTGGCAAATCAAAAAACGCTTTTCCTATGGAAACTAGGTTCTAACTATAACTACCTACTGGCGACCGCCAGTAGGTAATATATATATATATATTCACTGAAAAAACCATAGGTTTCAGACACGTTATAGTTAGAAATTAGCATTTAAAAAACCTTTGAAATTCACTGAAAAAACCATAGGTTTCAGACACGTTATAGTTAGAAATTAGCATTTAAAAACCTTTGAAATTCACTGAAAAAACCATAGGTTTTAGGGACAGTTATAGTTAGTTGGACATTTCACTCGTACAAAACCATAGAAATTCCCCCGTTATAGTTAGTTCAGCTAACTATAACTCGCGCCCGCAATGCACTGCTGATGACGTCACATATTACATCACTCATGACATGGTCAGTGACATCACTGATGACATCACTGATGACATCTCAAATGACATCACTGATGACATCACTGATGACATCATACAGTGACTGTGTGTTTCTGTAAAGTTTAAATATGTTTAATATATATAGGGAAAGGCGTATTGAAGAATGAGTGGGTGTATAAGTGTCTGAATGGATGATTTAGTACGTGAGTGACTGACTCTACAAGTGAGTGATTAAACGTATCTTAATGAATGCATGGGTTAGTGACTAAACTGTGTGAATGTCTGTATCCGTCTGTTTGTTGGTGTGTAAGTGGATGCATGGATTTGCGAATAGCTACATGAGTGTCTATATGGGTTATTGATTGGTTCTCTGAGTATCTGTATGGCTGCCTGAGTGTTTGTGTGGGTGGGGTGTGTGTGACTCTGTACATAGATGTGTGAGTGGGTGATTCACTGGGTGCATGATTTCAAGAGTGCATCTGTGATGGACTGCTTGGGTGGGTGAGTGTGTGTATGGGTGTGTTAGTGAGTGAATGTATATCTCAGTGGTACATGTGCGAGTAACTACATATGTAAAAGGCAGTATATATGTGTGTTAGAGTATTTAAATGGCTATAAGTGAGAGTGTGTGATAGTGAGAGTGGCTGTATGGATGCGTGTGTGCTTGTATCAGTTATTGTATAAGAGCGTAAGAATGTGCTAGTATTTGTATGAGTAAGTGAGCTGGTGTGTGTATAACTGTATAGGTGAGTAAATGGGTGTGTGATTAATTTTTGCATGACTGACTAGGTGTGTGAGTACCTCTATGGATGAGTGGCGGTGTGTGAGTGTTTATATAGGTGTATGAGTGCATATGATAGTCCTGTACTGAGTGACTGTAAGTATGAGTGACTGTACGGGTGAGTGAGTGGATGTGTGTGTAGACCTAAGAATCAGTGAGTGGGTATGTAGTTTTTGGTGTTGGAGTGTCTATGGTTTTGAGAATGGCAGTCTGTAATTTAGAGTGGGTGTATCAAAAGTTATATTAGGGTGTGAGAAGATGCATGAAATTATCACATGGATGATGTCATCAGTGATGTCATTTGAGATGTCATCAGTGATGTCATCAGTGATGTCACTGACCATGTCATGAGTGATGTAATATGTGACGTCATCAGCAGTGCATTGCGGGGCGCGAGTTATAGTTAGCTGAACTAACTATAACGGGGAATTTCTATGGTTTTGTACGAGTGAAATGTCCAACTAACTATAACTGTCCCTAAAACCTATGGTTTTTTCAGTGAATTTCAAAGGTTTTTAAATGCTAATTTCTAACTATAACGTGTCTGAAACGTATGGTTTTTCAGTGAATTTCAAAGGTTTTTTAAATGCTAATTTCTAACTATAACGTGTCTGAAACCTATGGTTTTTTCAGTGAATTTCAAAGGTTTTTAAATGCTAATTTCTAACTATAATGTGCCTGAAACCTATGATTTTTAAGTGAATTTCAAAGGTTTTTTAAATGCTAGTTTCTAACTATGCCTACAGAGGTAGGACATGTGAAGAAAGAAGAAAAAACGCACAGAAAGAAGCAAAAGAAATGCAGAAAGAAGCAACAGAAGTCCACAAAGACGAAGAAAAGTGCAGGAAGAAGCAAGACATGTGCAGAAAGAACCAACAGAGGAGCAGAAAGAGGCCTTGTTGCAAAATCATCCTGTGCCCACAACTTTTTCAGACGGGTACTGGTGGTAACTGACTCTGACTAACCAGAGCCAGTGCTATGCTAAAAGACACTTAGAATACAGTGAAAACACCTACATACACTAGGGAACACTATGCGTTGGGGTACCCCTGTGATTAGCATGACCTCCTCTGCAAGTCCCTAGTACATAATAGGGCAGGGGATTAAAACTACCTCTTAAAACGCGCTACAGGGCGCGTTTGCACAGTGGTGAAGGGAGGGGGCCTGAGGTGACATGTGTGCAAACGCGCCCCGTGGCGCGTTTTAAGTTGCGGGATTAAGTCCCCTTGAATCCTGAGGGTCCCTGGGGCCCAACTAGCCCCCAGGTACCTACAGTTAGGACCACAGAGCTGAGTTGCAGAGAGGCGTTCTGAGGCCACGCACCTTTTTCACCTCTCTGCAACGCAACTCTGTTGTGCTTACTGAAGGTACCTGGTGGGCTAGTTGGCCCCCAGGGTCCCTCAGGATTCAAAGGGAATTAATTCCCCAACTTAAAACGCACCACAGGGCGTGTTTGCGCACATGTCACCTGAGGCCCCGCCCCTCCCTTCACCACTGTGCAAACGCGCCCCGTGGAGCGTGTTAAGTTGGGGGATTAGGTCACCTTGAATCCTGAGGGTCCCTGGGGCCCAACTAGCCCACCAGGTACTTCCAGTAAGCACCACAGGCCTGCGTTGCAACGCCTGTAACAAATTGTGCAGTTGTGTTTAGGTAGTGAAGAGGGTCGTGCTGGGGGTAGTGTTTTAGGGTTTAGGGTAGTGCAGTGGTGTTTGTGTAGTGTAGGGGGTCATGCTGGGGGTAGATTTAGGGTTTAGGGTAGTGCAGTGGTGTTTGGGTAGTGTAGGGAGTCGTGCTGGGGGAGTGTTTTAGGGTTTAGGGTAGTGCAGTGGTGTTTGGGTAGTGTAGGGGGTCGTGCTGGGGGTAGTGTTTTAGGGTTTAGGGTAGTGCAGTGGTGTTTGGGTAGTGTAGGGGGTACTGCTGGGGGTAGTGTTTTAGGGTTTAGGATAGTGCAATGGTGTTTGGGTAGTGTAGGGGGTACTGCTGGGGGTAGTGTTTTAGGGTTTAGGGTAGTGCAGTGGTGTTTGGGTAGTGTAGGGGGTACTGCTGGGGGTAGTGTTTTAGGGTTTAGGGTAGTGCAGTGGTGTTTGGGTAGTGTAGGGGTTCGTGCTGGGGGTAGTTTTTAGGGTTTAGGGTAGTGCAGTGGTGTTTGTGTAGTGTAGGGGGTAGTGTTTTAGGGTTTAGGGTAGTGCAGTGGTGTTTGTGTAGTGTAGGAGGTCGTGTTTTAGGGTTTAGGGTAGTGCAGTGGTCTTTGGGTAGTGTAGGGAGTCATGCGGGGGTAGTGTTTTAGAGTTTAGGGTAGTGCAGTGGTCTTTGGGTAGTGTAGGGGGTCGTGCGGGGGTAGTGTTTTAGGGATTAGGGTAGTGCATTGGTGTTTGGGTAGTGTAGGGGGTCATGCGGGGGTAGTGTTTTAGGGTTTAGGGCAGTGCAGTGGTGTTTGGGTAGTGTAGGGGGTCATGCTGGGGTGAGTGTTTTAGGGTTTAGGGCAGTGCAGTGGTGTTCTGGTAGTGTAGGGGGTCGTGCTGGGGGAGTGTTTTAGGGTTTAGGGCAGTGCAGTGGTGTTCGGGTAGTGTAGGGGGTCGTGCTGGGGGTAGTGTTCTAGGGTTTAGGGCAGTGCAGTGGTGTTCGGGCAGTGTAGGGGGTCGTGCTGGGGGTGGTGTTTTAGGGTTTAGGGCAGTGCAGTGGTGTTCGGGCAGTGTAGGGGGTCGTGCAGGGGGTGGTGTTTCAGGGTTTAGGGCAGTGCAGTGGTGTTCGGGCAGTGTAGTGGGTCGTGCAGGGGGTGGTGTTTCAGGGTTTAGGGCAGTGCAGTGGTGTTCGGGCAGTGTAGGGGGTCGTGCTGGGGGTGGTGTTTCAGGGTTTGGGGCAGTGCAGTGGTGTTCGAGGCAGTAAAGGGGGTCGTGCTGGGGGTGGTGTTTCAGGGTTTAGGGCAGTGCAGTGGTGTTCGGGCAGTGTAGGGGGTGGTGCAGGGGGTGGTGTTTCAGGGTTTAGGGCAGTGCAGTGGTGTTCGGGCAGTGTAGGGG
Source organism: Calotriton arnoldi (assembly GCA_963921515.1). Lineage (NCBI taxonomy): Eukaryota > Metazoa > Chordata > Amphibia > Caudata > Salamandridae > Calotriton > Calotriton arnoldi. The sequence continues at coordinate 301,032 of CAWUFW010013200.1, forward strand.
TGGTGCAGGGGGTGGTGTTTCAGGGTTTAGGGCAGTGCAGTGGTGTTCGGGCAGTGTAGGGGGTCGTGCAGGGGGTGGTGTTTCAGGGTTCAGGGCAGTGCAGTGGTGTTCGGGCAGTGTAGGGGGTCATGCTGGGGCTGGTGTTTCAGGGTTTAGGGCAGTACAGTGGTGTTCGGGCAGTGTAGTGGGTCGTGCTGGGGCTGGTGTTTCAGGGTTTAGGGCAGTGCAGTGGTGTTCGGGCAGTGTAGGGGGTTGTGCTGGGGCTGGTGTTTCAGGGTTTAGGGCAGTGCAGTGGTGTTCGGGCAGTGTAGGTGGTGGTGCTGGGGCTGGTGTTTCAGGGTTTAGGGCAGTGCAGTGGTGTTCGGGCAGTGTAGGGGGTCATGCTGGGGCTGGTGTTTCAGGGTTTAGGGCAGTGCAGTGGTGTTCGGGCAGTGTAGGGGTCTTGCTGGGGCTGGTGTTTCAGAGTCTAGGGCAGTGCAGTGGTGTTCGGGCAGTGTAGGGGGTCTTGCTGGGGCTGGTGTTTCAGGGTTTAGGGCAGTGCAGTGGTGTTCGGGCAGTGTAGGGGGTCGTGCTGGGGGTGGTGTTTCAGGGTTTAGGGCAGTGCAGTGGTGTTCGGGCAGTGTAGGGGGTCGTGCTGGGGCTAGTGTTTCAGGGTTTAGGGCAGAGCAATGGTGTTCAGGCAGTGTAGGGGGTTGTGCTGGAGGTGGTGTTTCAGGGTTTAGGGCAGTGCAGTGGTGTTCGGGCAGTGTAGCGGGTCTTGCTGGGGGTGGTGTTTCAGGGTTTAGGGCAGTGGTGTTCAGGCAGTGTAGGGGGTCTTGCTGGGGGTGATGTTTCAGGGTTTAGGGCAGTGCAGTGGTGTTCGGGCAGTGTAGGGGGTTGTGCTGGGGGTGGTGTTTCAGGGTTTAGGGCAGTGCAGTGGTGTTTGGGCAGTGTAGGGGGTCGTGCTGGGGGTGGTGTTTCAGGGTTTAGGGCAGTGCAGTGGTGTTCGGGCAGTGTAGGGTGTCGTGCTGAGGGGTGGTGTTTCAGGGTTTAGGGCAGTGCAGTGGTGTTCGGGCAGTGTAGGGGGTCGTGCAGGGGGTGGTGTTTCAGGGTTTAGGGCAGTGCAGTGGTGTTTGGGCAGTGTAGGGGGTCGTGCAGGGGGTGGTGTTTCAGGGTTTAGGGCAGTGCAGTGGTGTTCGGCCAGTGTAGGTGGTCTTGCTGGGAGTGGTGTTTCAGGGTTTAGTGCAGTGGTGTTCGGGCAGTGTAGGGGTCGTGCTGGGGGTGGTGTTTCAGGGTTTAGGGCAGTGCAGTGGTGTTCCGGCAGTGTAGGGGGTCGTACAGGGGGTGGTGTTTCAGGGTTTAGGGCAGTGCAGTGGTGTTTGGGCAGTGTAGGGGGTCGTGCTGGGGGTGGTGTTTCAGGGTTTAGGGCAGTGCAGTGGTGTTCGGGCAGTGTAGGGGGTCGTGCATGGGGTGGTGTTTCAGGGTTTAGGGCAGTGCAGTGGTGTTTGTGCAGTGTAGGGGGTCGTGCAGAGGGTGGTGTTTCAGGGTTTAGGGCAGTGCAGTGGTGTTCGGCCAGTGTAGGTGGTCTTGCTGGGGGTGGTGTTTCAGGGGTTAGTGCAGTGGTGTTCGGGCAGTGTAGGGGGTCTTGCTGGGGGTGGTGTTTCAGGGTTTAGGGCAGTGCAGTGGTGTTCGGGCAGTGTAGGGGGTCTTGCAGGGGCTGGTGTTTCAGGGTTTAGGGCAGTGCAGTGGTGTTCGGGCAGTGTAGGGGGTCGTGCTGGGGCTGGTGTTTGAGGGTTTAGGGCAGTGCAGTGGTGTTCGGGCAGTGTAGGGGGTCGTGCTGGGGCTGGTGTTTCAGGGTTTAGGGCAGTGCAGTGGTTTTCGGGCAGTGTAGGCGGTCGTGCTGGGGCTGGTGTTTCAGGGTTTAGGGCAGTGCAGTGGTGTTCGGGCAGTGTACGGGGTTGTGCTGGGGCTGGTGTTTCAGGGTTTAGGGCAGTGCAGTGGTGTTCGGGCAGTGTAGGGGGTCGTGCTGGGGCTGGTGTTTCAGGGTTTAGGGCAGTGCAGTGGTGTTCGGGCAGTGTAGGGGGTCGTGCTGGGGCTGGTGTTTCAGGGTTTAGGGCAGAGCAGTGGTGTTCGGGCAGTGTAGGGGGTCGTGCTGGGGGTGGTGTTTCAGGGTTTAAGGCAGTGCAGTGGTGTTCGGGCAGTGTAGGGGGTCTTGCTGGGGGTGGTGTTTCAGGGTTTAGGGCAGTGGTGTTCGGGCAGTGTAGGGGGTCTTGCTGGGGGTGATGTTTCAGGGTTTAGGGCAGTGCAGTGGTGTTCGGGCAGTGTAGGGGGTCTTGCTGGGGGTAGTGTTTCAGGGTTTAGGGCAGTGCAGTGGTGTTCGTGCAGTGTAGGGGGTCGTGCTGGGGGTGGTGTTTCAGGGTTTAGGGCAGTGCAGTAGTGTTCGGGCAGTGTAGGGGGTCGTGCAGGGGGTGGTGTTTCAGGATTTAGGGCAGTGCAGTGGTGTTCGGGCAGTGTAGGGGGTCGTGCTGGGGGTGGTGTTTCAGGGTTTAGGGCAGTGCAGTGGTGTTCGGGCAGTGTAGGGGGTCATGCAGGGGGGTGGTGTTTCAGGGTTTAGGGCAGTGCAGTGGTGTTTGGGCAGTGTAGGGGGTCGTGCTGAGGGTGGTGTTTCAGGGTTTAGGGCAGTGCAGTGGTGTTCGGGCAGTGTAGGTGGTCTTGCTGGGGGTGGTGTTTCAGGGTTTAGGTGCAGTGGTGTTCGGGCAGTGTAGGGGGTCTTGCTGGGGGTGGTGTTTCAGGGTTTAGGGCAGTGCAGTGGTGTTCGGGCAGTGTAGGGGGTCGTGCAGGGGCTGGTGTTTCAGGGTTTAGGGCAGTGCAGTGGTGTTCGGGCAGTGTAGGGGGTCGTGCTGGGGCTGGTGTTTCAGGGTTTAGGGCAGTGCAGTGGTGTTCGGGCAGTGTAGGGGGTCATGCTGGGGCTGGTGTTTCAGGGTTTAGGGCAGTGCAGTGGTGTTCGGGCAGTGTAGGCGGTCGTGCTGGGGCTGGTGTTTCAGGGTTTAGGGCAGTGCAGTGGTGTTCGGGCAGTGTACGGGGTTGTGCTGGGGCTGGTGTTTCAGGGTTTAGGGCAGTGCAGTGGTGTTCGGGCAGTGTAGGGGGTCGTGCTGGGGGTGGTGTTTCAGGGTTTAGGGCAGTGCAGTGGTGTTCGGGCAGTGTAGGGGGTCGTGCTGGGGCTGGTGTTTCAGGGTTTAGGGCAGTGCAGTGGTGTTCGGGCAGTGTAGGGGGTCGTGCTGGGGCTGGTGTTTCAGGGTTTAGGGCAGTGCAGTGGTGTTCGGGCAGTGTAGGGGTCGTGCTGGGGCTGGTGTTTCAGGGTTTAGGGCAGAGCAGTGGTGTTCGGGCAGTGTAGGGGGTCGTGCTGGGGCTGGTGTTTCAGGGTTTAAGGCAGTGCAGTGGTGTTCGGGCAGTGTAGGGGGTCGTGCTGGGGGTGGTGTTTCAGGGTTTAGGGCAGTGCAGTGGTGTTCGGGCAGTATAGGGGGTCGTGCTGGGGGTGGTGTTTCAGGGTTTAGGGCAGTGCAGTGGTGTTCGGGCAGTGTAGGGGGTCGTGCTGGGGCTGGTGTTTCAGGGTTTAGGGCAGTGCAGTGGTGTTCGGGCAGTGTAGGGGGTCTGTGCTGGGGGTGGTGTTTCAGGGTTTAGGGCAGTGGTGTTCGGGCAGTGTAAGGGGTCTTGCTCGGGGTGATGTTTCAGGGTTTAGGGCAGTGCAGTGGTGTTCGGGCAGTGTAGGGGGTCTTGCTGGGGGTAGTGTTTCAGGGTTTAGGGCAGTGCACTGGTATTCGTGCAGTGTAGGGGGTCATGCTGGGGCTGGTGTTTCAGGGTTTAAGGCAGTGCAGTGGTATTTGGGCAGTGTAGGGGGTCGTGCAGGGGGTGGTGTTTCAGGGTTTAGGGCAGTGCAGTGGTGTTCGGGCAGTGTAGGGGGTCGTGCTGGGGGTGGTGTTTCAGGGTTTAGGGCAGTGCAGTGGTGTTCGGGCAGTGTAGGGGGTTGTGCTGGGGCTGGTGTTTCACGGTTTAGGGCAGTGCAGTGGTGTTCGGGCAGTGTAGGGGGTCGTGCAGGGGCTGGTGTTTCAGGGTTTAGGGCAGTGCAGTGGTGTTCGGGCAGTGTAGGGGGTCGTGCTGGGGGTAGTGTTTTAGGGTTTAGGGTAGTGCAGTGGTGTTTGTGTAGTGTAGGGGGTCGTGCTGGGGGTGGTGTTTTAGGGTTTAGGGTAGTGCAGTGGTGCTTGTGCAGTGTAGGGGGTCATGCTGGGGTAGTGTTTTAGGGTTTAGGGTAGTGCAGTGGTGTTTGCAGTGTAGGTGTAGGGGGTCATGTTTTAGGGTAGTGCAGTGGTGTTTGGGTAGTGTAGGGGGTCGTGCTGGGGGTAGTGTTTTAGGATTTAGGTTAGTGCAGTGGTGTTTGGGTAGTGTAGGGGGTCGTGCTGGGGATAGTGTTTTAGGGTTTAGGGTAGTGCAGTGGTGTTTGTGTAGTGTAGGGGGTCATGCTGGGGGTAGTGTTTTAGGGTTTAGGATAGTGCAGTGGTGCTTGTGTAGTGTAGGGGGTCGTGCTGGGGGTAGTGTTTTAGGGTTTAGGGTAGTGAAGTGGTGTTTTTGTAGTGTCCGGGGGTCATGTTTTAAGATGCAACGCTCCAATACCTGACCAGTCTGCACTACATAAAATGCAAAAAAACTAAAAATAAAAAGTGTTTTGCACACTTTTGTCATTGGGCTATATGTGGGCTACATCTGGGTAATATTTGTGCTACATTTGGGCTCTTTTTTCACTGGTGGCCATCTTGGAAGACTTCTTTGTTATGAAGTCTCCTAATTTCCTCATTTACTGCAGTCCCCTCAGTAGGAAATGCTTTCAGTTTTTACTTTGATTCCATCAAGAAGGCATTCAGATGTGTCTCACATTTGTCATAAATTCAGAATGTTAGCACTCTAGTTGCTCATTAGATCACTGTAGTAAAGCTACTGCTCACCAGGGAGTTAACTGGAAGTCTGCTGCTGGGATTGAAAGTGATTGTTTCAGTCTGCATGTCAGAATTTTCTAATGAAATAGAAGAGGATTTGAGATCTCACTTAAAACATGCCCTAATTTTTCTTTCTGCAGCACTAACCATAATTTCTATTTCAAAAAATAGAATTTTGTTCCTTTTTAAATTAAATGTTTTAAGTGTTACCGGTTTATTCCAATCAAGATGGCTTCAGTTGTGCCATACTTTTGTCATAAGTAAGGCTGTTAGCGCTCTAGTTGTTCTTTAGAACACTCTGCGAAGCTGCAGTAGAACACAAAGGCATCAACTGGCAGGCTGCTCCTGTTGAAATATAACAGGAAGATATTTGAGATCACACTTGAAACATGTCCTAATTTTTCTTTCTACAGCACTAACCATAATTTCTATGACCAAATGAACCCCATCATTTTGTTCCTTTTTAAATTAAATGTTTTAAGTGTTACCAGTTTATTCCAATCAAGATGGCTTCAGGTGTGCCATACTTTTGTCATAAGTAAGGCTGTTAGCACTCTAGTTGTTCTTTAGAACACTCTGGGAAGCTGCAGTAGAACACAAAGGAATCAACTGACAGTCTCTGCCCTTGTTGGATGTACATGTTTTACTGAGAATGTCAGACTTCATTCTCACATGACTGAGAAAGATAATGTGAATTTACAGAAAATATGCTCTCATTTTAGCTTCTGGAGCACCTTCCAAAACTCTATGGGACAAGCATGTGAAAATAGTTTTCTCTCAAACATGATTCATGATATCCCAGCAGGTTTTTCACAGGGTAAAATCACCTTAGAACACACCACAATTCCTGAAATTAGTATGGTACCATCAACAAATGAATTTTAATGTAACTAAAGTCTGTTATCACCCTTTATAGTTCTCCTTTTGGTAACCCTCAAAATCTTTGATTCATTACAATGCATTTCAATGGGGTACTATCATTTATATTGGTCCCAAGATGGCTGCCAGCAATTCCAGGATGAAGTGCTGACAGCCAATCAGATCTCACGATGACATGTGTGGTTAGGCTCCGCCCAGATATATATGTGATTTTACTTTTGATTTTCTCAGGAACTACTGAACGGATTTACACCATTTAAGCAAAAGGCACGACACTGAACCAAGGGCTACCTCTTTGCCAAATTTGGTGTAATTCCGTTCAGCAGTTCGGGCTGTAGCTGCGACTAAAGGTTCCCCTGGAAAAATGAATGGGGAAAACACGTTTTGGGACCCCCCTTTTTTCTCGGCCCCCGCTTGACGAATCACCCCGAGACTTTCAGGATAGGAGCGGACCGGAGCGCCCCAACAAGTTGGAAACTTTCGCGAAGATTCGTCAACCGGCGCCAACGTTATTTCAAATAGAATGTTGCGGATGTCCTATGGAAAATAGGTCCTAACTATAACTATCTACTGGCGACCGCCAGTAGATAATATATAGTCCTCTGGGCCCGCTACATAGATTATCTTTTTGTTTTGTGGAAGGGCTCCTTGGAATCTGCTAGGGAGTTCGCCAGCCGCATAAACTCCAATGACCTCAATCTATCCTTCACAAGTAAGATAAGAAATAGTGAAGTTGAGTTTTTAGATCTTAAGGTGTTTGTGCAAGACAATAGGATACAAACGTAAACATTCAGAAAGGAGACTGCTGAAAATTCAATTCTCCATGCGGAGAGTTTTCACCCATTAAAATTGAGGCACAGCATTCTGTATGCTGAAAATCTCCACATGAAGCGAAACTGCAGTGATGAAAAATCCTTAGAACAGGTCTAAGAGGAATTAGAGCAGAGATTTCGAGCCAGAGGCAATGATCAATCCCTATTGAATTGCTCTAGAGCAAAAGTGAAGACTCAATCCAGGAAAACACTCCTGTTCATAGAAAAAATCAGGGAGGTCAGGAGTCGGGGGGAAGTGAGGATGATTACAGGTTTTAATTTGTACCACCAGAAAGTGAGAAATATCCTAAGGTCTCATTGGGGTTTAATACGAAGTGATCCAATCATTGAGCAATAAATGTCCAAGCACCCACTCCTCTCCTTTAAGCGGGCCAAATCTATGCGAGGAGAACTCTGTGTCAGTAGCCCTGAAATGGTCAAGTCTGAGACTTGGCTCACTTCTAATACAGGGTTCAGAAAATGTCACAGATGTAAGGCATGCACAATAGGCCAGAACAAGAGTGAGTTTTCCAGTCCACTGTATAATACCCCTTTTAAGATCCGTCACTCCTATAACTGAAGGAGTGACTTCGTGGTGTATGTTCTTCAGTGTTCATGCCCTAAGATGTATATAGGCAGCACTATACACATGGTGCACATAAAGATCTTACAGCACTTACGTGCCATAGCCAGGGTGGACAAAACCTACCCAGTAGCTCACCATATACATGACGAACACGGGTAAAAAGCAAATGATCTGGTTTGCTTTGTCATTGATTCGGTCCCGAACAATGTGAGGGGTGGTAATAGAGAACAAAATCTGCGCAGACTGGAGCCACGCTATATAATTATGTTGAACAGCAAAATACCAAATGGTCTCAATTCGGTCGCAGAACTGTATATACATTTGTAACTATGCTTGATAAGGTTTCTTTTTTTTCTTTTTTTTATTAAATATTTTTAGTGATTTTCGTTTGCAAAGATCCAAAAATGTATTGATACATGTCATGACATTTCTTCACATAGAACATTATAGATTAAATAGAGGAGGAAAAGAAGATAAAATATAGATCTATTAAATCTTTAACCATTCAATTCATTCGATATATACAAGGAATAGCAGCTCATATCGCCTCATAAGTTATTACTCACAGGGGAAAAGTGCAAATGCAATAAATAATATGATCTAATATAAAATTCACTCATAGACGTAGTTGACAGGCAGACATCACAGGAAAAAAAGACAAAGTTGTGCAATCCCTGTCTGCCTCCTTGCCGGACTATTCATAGCTGCCGTTTCCCAAAGCGAGTGTAGACTAGGCATCTAAAAATTTGTTCCGGCTGACCATTATTGATTTACCAGTCTTGCTATTGGAGCCCAAATTCTCTGCCCTAGCTCCTTTTTCCTTCGTCCTCTTAGCTTATATACTGAAGATTCTATATTGTAGATAGCCAGCATTCTAGACCGCCAGTTGGAAAAAGTAGGAGGGCCAGTGCTTATCCATTGAGAGGTAATACATAAGCGGGTGTTAGACCTGGCACCATTGGCATGGGTCTCCCTTCCATTTTTTGCTGTTGCCTCCTGTGTTTTTGCTATGTTTTTGCTGGTCTAGATGCTTTGGGCACTTTGCCACTGCTGTTCAGTGCCAAAGTGCAAGTGCTCCCTGTGTAAATTGTTGGTATGGATTAGTGACTCCATGATTGGTTATTTGATTTACTTGTCAGACCCTAGTACAGTGCACCATGTGTGCCCAAGGCCTGTAAATCAAATGCTGCTGGTGGGCTTGCAGCACTGATTGTGCCACCCACAGAAGCAGCCTGTAAAATGTGACTCAGGCCTGCCATTGCAGAGCCTGTGTGCAGTCTGGGACTGCCATGTCGACTTGGCAAGTGCACACACTTGCCAGTCCCTAAACCTTCCCTTTTCTACATGTTAGTCACTCCTAAGGTAGGCCCAAGGTACACCTGTGGGCAGGGTGCATTGTATGTGAAAGGTAGGACATGCCCTGATGTGTGTGGCATGTCCTGATAGTGAAATACTGCCAATTTAGTTTTTCACTATTGCAAGGCTATCTGTTCCCATAGGCCAGAATGGGCAGTTAGTTTATAACATTTAATAAACATAACTGACCCTGGGAACAAGATAGGAAAATAAAGTTTAGTATGCCTGAACTCAGAATGTTAAAGTGCATCTTTTAGTGTGGGTGATTTTTACATTCTGTGTTTGAAAACACCACTTTTAGAAAGTGGGTATTTTCTTGCCTAACCATCCAGTATGCCCCTGCTAGGTTTGTGTATTGCATGTCTGGCTTGTGAGTGACAGGAGCTGGGAGAGGGCAGTGGCTCCGGCAGTCTGATAAGTCAGGGCTGGGCTGAATGGGACCTGGGTTGAATTTAGAGTAGGGGGAGGAGATTTCCTTTCACCTTCCTGGGCCAGGTCTGCTTTCAACAATGCTGTCTCCACCTCCTGCCAGGAAGCTGCACCAGTGAGGACAGAACTGGTTTTGGCTGGGTACAGACACTCTCTGCCTTCAGAGAACAAAGAATTTGTGTGTATAAAAAGGGGGACCCAGACCCCAGAACTTTTGATCACTTCTGGGAAATCAAGAGGAACCTTTGCCAAGGAGAAGAGCCGGAGAAGCTGAGGAGGAATACTGCCCCTGTGCTGTTTGCTGTCTGGGGTTGGCCTGCAATGGCTGCTTGCTGCCAAGGAAAGGAGAAAAAGGACTTTGCTTTTGCTTTGTCACCTGCTTGAAGAAGAAGATCTCCAAGGGCTTGAAACTGAGCTTGCCTCCTGTCCTGAAGTCTCAGGAACACAAAGACTTCACCCCTTATGTCTCCCTGCATCTAGAACTGCTGTTTTAGCTGCTACAGAAGGAAATTGCAACACCGACGCCAGCGAGCGACGCCCTAACCTGCCCGAAGCAGTGAGCGCTGCTCCGACTTGCGAAGTAGGCCCAACGCCAGCTGCCGTGCCACATCGACGCCAGCGAGCGACGCCGTAACCTGCCCGAAGCCATGAGCACTGCTCTGACTTGCGACGTGGGCCCGATGCCTGCTGCTGTGCCGCATCGACTCCGAAGCTGACTTCATCATCGCGGAGCCGATCCTCGACGTGGGTGACCCCGAATCCATCGACATCGCGTCATCGTAAGGAACAGCGGGTTCGGCGCCATCGTGACATCACCTCCCCGACGCTGTAAGGAACCGTCGTCTCACCTCCCCTGCGCTGCAGTAAGGAACGGAGTCTACACCTCCCCTGGGGTCGTAAGGAACTGACCCCGTGCAGGGCCAACGAAGCAGCACCTCCCCGACGCCGTGAGCCGTCTTTGTTTTCATCGCTTTTCCAAGGTACTGTTCTTTGTGGGTCTGTTTGACTCCGGGCCCGACACCACGCACCTCGCGGTCTGCGCCGTACTTTGGGATTTCTATCTGTCACGATGTCGTGTAACTCAAAGTGGAGTTATTTGTTGCTACAAGCTTGATTTACGTGAATAACCTATTTTTTTAAGGATATATTGAGAACTTTATGGTAGATTTTTTGTCGTTTGGTCTTGTTTTGGTTTAGATAAAGATTATTTATTTTTCTAAACTGGTGTGGTGTCCATTTGTAGTGTTTTCACTGTGTTACTGTATGTGTTCACAAATGCTTTACACACTGCCTCTGAGATAAGCCTGTCTGCTCATGCCAAGCTACCAAGGGGGTGAGCAGGGGTTATTTTAGGAGTGTAACCCCCTTACCCAGACTAGAAGCAAGGGTCCCTATTTGGACAAAGGTACCTACCTCTGCCAACTAGAGACCCCCATTTCTAACAGCGGGCAATGGCCATTGCAATGAACACAACCCCTATCTCTGACCTATCCCTTTTATTTATCTCTGTGCTATCTATTAACCCCAAGATTAAAAGAACTGTGGTAATTGACACAGAGAACCCTAAAACCATAGATAAAAAAGCCTCAAGGTCCTGCAAAAAAACATCCATTTTGGGGCAGGAGTGAAACATTTGTAGAGTGTCAGCAGCTATTAAACCACATCTGTTGCATTGCTCTCCCTTCATTCCACCCCATTTAGCTATTTATGCTGGTGTGTAATAGAGATCAAAAACACACATAAAATGTTGGCTCCTGAGACTCCCGGTTAACAACACCTGGTTCGCCAGTTCCATTGAATCCTCAATATGGATTGCTTCCCTTCCAAGCCTACTCTCCCATTTTGCATTCTGAACATCAATGTCATCTGGGGAAGCTTGAATCAAAATGTGGTCAATTTTCCCAATCAGGGACTTAGTCATCTCTGTCTCCACCAAGGGTATCTTTTCTAATATCAATGGTACCCTATTCCCATTCCCCCCAAGAAAGCTCCGTATCTGCAGATATTTGAAAAAATATCCTTTATCACCCTGCACTCTTCCTGTAGGTTCATAAATGACAAGAGCTGGCCTTCCCTACACAGGTCACCCGAAGAGCTAATCCTGTTTTTCCCCCATCTAAAGGTGACTTGGTCCTGAAAAATTAGTGGGAGGATACCTGGAGCTGAGAATGGAGTGTATACATTCAAGTTTGGAATCTTCAGTTTCCGCCGTACCTGTCTCCATACTCTATAAGCAGCTTTCAGTATCTTAAAATTAGTTTTTTTGTAATAACTGGGTTCAAGTATCCTGACCAAGCAACCCTTTGGCTCCACTCCCCAGCGCTAGTTCATATATAGTTGGTCTGACCTCCACTGGAATTTTAGCCTTATCTCCCACTAATAGAATACCCAAATGTTGTAAAATGGATGCCCAATGATAAAAGAGAAAACTGGGAATAGCCCCCCTCCTCTGTCTTTGAAAGGTTATCCATTTGGCCGCCCTCCTTGATCTACGATACCCACATAGAACTCTATGACATATCCTCTCTATCCTTGCTAAGCAGGAAGAGGAAAATTCTAAAGGGACAGTTCTAAAAACATATAGAAGTTTGGGGAGAACCGACATTTTGCTAACATTACTTTTACCACATAAAGAAAGATGCAAATGGTCTAGCCACTCCAATTTTTTGCTTATATTATCAATTATTGGGGCAATATTCAGATCAGGAATTTTATCTACAGCAGCTGTAATTTTGACCCCCAGATAGGTTGCCTCTTGAACGACTGAGAGACCTGTAGATCGAATATTCCCTGAGCAAAGAATCTGGGTTTTTCCCATATTTAATTTATATCCTGAAAGGACACCAAATAGTTCGGCTAAGATCTTCACCTCTGGGAGTGCCGAGACGATGTCAGAGGTAAGCACCGCGATTTCGTCCGCGTACGCCAGTGCTCTATAGTCAATATCATTGACCCTCACAGCCTTGATATTAATATCCTGCTCTAGTTTTTTTAGAAAGGGGTCAATATAGAGGGCAAAAAGCAGAGGGGAGCAGGGACACCCCTGCCTAGTGCCTCTGTTGATATCGAACAGATTTGAGTCCTGCCCTGAGATGCGAACTGCAGCTTTTGGTGGTAAATATAATTGTCTTAATTGCATGAATAAATTCCCTACAGATTCCCTTCCACTGTAGGATAGACCACAGAAACCGCCAGGAGACCCTGTTGAACGCTTTCTCAGCGTCCAACAAGATTACCCCCAGCGGTTATTCCATGGCCTGAGCCCAGTCAAGAAGGGCTATGACACAGCGTATATGATCTGCTGTGTCCCTGCCAGGGATAATCCCATGTTGACGGATTGAAACCAGAGGGGTGATGATCTTACTCAACCTGGTTGCTAGTATTTTAGAATATATCTTGCTATCGCAATCACTAAGTGATATGGGTCTATATGATGCTGGAGTGAGGTCAGGCTTCCCCTGTTTTTTTTAATACGACTATAGTCGTCTTCTGCCATTAATTGGGGTCGTACCCCCTCTGGGCCATCTGGAATATTTGCATTATATCTTGCCGAAAAAACTGCAAAAAAGCTCTATAAAACTCTAAGGGAATGCCGTCGAGGCCCATGGCTTTGCCCAAGACTAGAGAAGTTAAGGCACCCTCCAATTCTTCCCAGGTGATCAGGCTGCAAGGATTTCATTTTGTACATGTGTGACCTCTATCGTTTCTAGATCTCTAAAGAATTCTTCTGGAGATTTTACCCCTGGCAAAGTCGCTCCGTCAGTATACAGCTGTTTATAATAGTTTATGAATACATTCAATACTTCTTCCGGAGAGTCTTGAATTTGATCTAGATGGTCTCTAATCTTGCAGATTCGATTGGTCACCTCTCGCTGTCGCAGGCGTTTTGCCAGGACCCGCCCAGTGCTTTCTTCCAGTTCATATAGTTAAGACCTATACTGCATATCTTTGGCTGCCACCTCCGATCCAAAATGTTGAAGGATTTTAGATTTATAAATCGCAATTGTCTGTTGACAATCCTCGATATTCTGTCCCTCAACTACTCTCCCCATAAGTTCAAGCTCAGCCATTCTTAACTGCTCAAACCATTTTCGAATTTCCTCCTGTATCGCTTTCTGTCGGGAGATAGAAAAGCTCAAGGTTTCCCCTCGAACCCTTGCTTTGAAGGTATCCCAGACTATGGTTTCAGAGGCTGTGCCTCTAATAATATCAAAGAATTCCACAATCCACTTAGCCATATGATCACAGTATGGTTGATCATATAGAAGTTTCCTTTTGAAAGTCCAAGGCCTCTGGACTCTCATAACACCAATCAATGGAAATTCAGCAACTAGAGAATTATGATCTGAGATAATCCTCAGAAAACTCTCGATTTTAATTATTTCAGCCAGTTGGTTGGAAACGAAAAAATAGTCCAGCCAAACTAGTTTATTATGAGGGGCCATAAAAAAGGTGAAACCTGGATCTGCTGATCTATGCGTGCACCAGCTATCAACCAAGCCATGTTCTCTCACCAGGCCTTGCAGGGCTTTAAAGACCCTTACTTTCCTGCCCTGGTATGGCAGATCAGCATTTAAATTAAAATCACTGTCTAAGTGGATATTAAAGTCGCCACAGAGGTTCAGGGGATGTGGCCATAGGGCAAGTTCAACACTTAGGTAATTCAATATATCGGGATCATCTAAATTAGATCCATAGATAGAGCAAATCGAGATAGAGGCATTATTGGCTGCTAGATTGTTTTCTACAAAAGCCCAGCACCCCAGCTTATCTTCCTTAACTCGTTTACAAATTCCCATGCCATGTCTTACTAGGATCGCTACCTCTCTAGTTGTTGTCCCCTGCCAGGTGCAAGCTAACACATCAAAGCCTAAATCTCTCAACCACCATCGCTTACTCCAGGGTATGTGGGTCTCCTAAAGGCACACTAAATCAATCTGCATAAATCGGAGGCTCTTAGCCAACATGCCCCTTTTTTCCTATCATTGAGGCCACATATGTTTAATGAGCAAATACAGATTTTACCCACCATCCCTGTATTTAAAATTCTTAATACCGGATCTATCCATAGAATACACTAGGTTATAATTAGCCATAGAAATCATTTCATTCCTCCTTAGATGAATAAGAGCTTCATGACATATATTAGAAAAAACGAAAAAACTGCTTGCCCCCCTCCCCCATCCCTCCCCAACACCTTTGTCTGCCTCCCCCTACCCCACTCCCTCTCTGCCCAACCTACTTCTCACAAATGGCCAGACCTTCCAGGTCTGATGATGGGGAGTGGGAGGCCTCCCGCATTCCCGCCCCGACCGCAATTCTATCAATAATGCTCAAAACAGGCAAAGAAGAAAAAGAAGAAAACAATAATATGGCTAGGGAAAGAGCAACACCGTTGTAAGTCCCCCCAGCATACACAGAGTTTAGTCAAGAGATTGTAAAAACTCTTCAGCTTGAATTTCTGATGAGAAAAAATGAGGGGTTTCCCTCCAGATTACTTTGAGTTTAGCAGGATTCAATAGGAAGACCTGAGCTCCCTTATTTTGGAAAGGTTGAATCAGCTGGCGAAGTCGCCAGCGATGTTCCACTGTGGAATGACAGTAATCAGGCCTGACAAAGAAAGTATGCCCGTCAAAAGAGTGCTGCCGGTCTGGCCGGGCTAGGTCATAAATTGCCTGACGAAGGAGAAAATTCCCTATGTAGATCAGAATGACACGAGGTTTACTCCCTGCTGATAGTGAAGGTTTCTTCGGATTAAATGGGAACCAGTGTGCGCGCTGTATTTCTTGAGTCCAGTCCCAGTTTCCGAACTCAGGGAGAGCCCCTTTAAGAAGATCGACAGTAAATTTTAAGGCATCACCCCCCCAGCCCCCTCTGGAATACCCAAGACCCTCAAGTTATTCCGTCTTATTCTATTTTCGAAGTCCTCCAGCTTCCAGCGGGTGTCTGACATCTGGCTTTCCAGTGTCACTGTCATTTCTCTATGAGTTGAAGCTTCATTTTCCAATGTGTTCACTCTGCTCTCCACCTCATTCATTCTTTCCACAAACTCAGAGCAGGTCTTAGAGATCTTACGAATGGTTCCCTGCATCTTCCTGCAGGCTGTCTGGACTCTCCGACTTTCGATGTGTGTTTCTTCTCTATGGGCCATGATGCTTTGGTATATAGACTCCAAAGAGACGGTTTCAGCTGTTTCTGCTGTATTCACGGCTGCTGCCATGTTTCTTTCTAAAGCTGGGGAGATGGAAGAGTCCCAGAGAAGACCTTGAGATTTGTTTCATTTTTACTGCCTCTATCACGAGGATTCTTCCCCTTCTTAACTGTGGCAGCATCGACCGGAATTTCAACTTGCCCCCATTTGAATTGCTAGAGTCTGATACATGACCCTGGCTATCTGAGTCAAACCAATCTGAAATGTCTGACAGGGAGAAGAATTTGTCGCCACCTTTGGCTTCAGGCCCCCGGTTGACAGCAGGTTCTCCACTTAAAACATCCACCTTAACAATAGGACCAGGAAGCTGGCATGACCAGGAGCCCCCAGCCGTGGGTAGATCATCTTCATTCTGTTGGACACATACCCCCCTTGCCACCAGATCCTGCTAGAGCCTGCGCTGCCCCTTGCCCCACTGTAATTTCAAGGTTTAAAGTCTGGCTCACCTCAGAGTCCGTGGGAGTCAGCTGTAAGTGTGACTCGGAAAGCGTACCTTCTGTCTGGTGTGGATCGCTGGAACCAGTGCTTTGATCCTATGGGGCCAAGTTTGCAGGGGATGGTTGATCTGGCACCAAAGATGTTCTCCTATTAGGGGTCTTCCCTGACTCCTTCATAATGGTGCGGGGGCTTTTTTAAAAAAACCAGGCCAGGTGCCTTACAATTCAGGTGCAGCAGCTCCCTTTGCAGAGGAACCCAGGTCCGCCTTTGCTGAGGGCTTCTTATTAGTCAAGCCGGTTTCCAATTGGCTCTTTACAGCCTTAGCCGCCTTAGAAGGAGGCATTGCCAGGATATTGGCCAGGAGGTCTCCGCCTCCGGCAACAGCAGTGCCGCTTACAAAGGAGACCAGCCGCCAGGCAAGGTGACCCCAAAAGCGGTAGCTTTGTGCCGCACGGAGTGAGAGCGAGCCGAAAATTCCAACACAGCGCTCTGCTCATCTGGCAGTAACGCTCACTGTCTTCCGCAGCATACTTCTCAGGGGGAAAACTGGAAACGTGGTTGCGGGGCAGAACGGACAGGAGGCTTCCCAGTGGCCGCGATCAGACAGCCGCCATCTTGCCGCTCCTCGCCTCTTGATAAGGTTTCTATGAAGTAGTTCCCGCTGTCACTCAGCCTAGAGCAAGTGCTTTATGCCGCAACTACAGAGGTTTTGATCTGCAGTTCTTATGTTTTTAACGTACACAAAAGGTTAGGTTCCACATGTAGCACATTTTGTTTCCCTTAGCACGTGTCAGAGTATGCTATAGTCTATTATATATCTTCTATTCTCATAAGTGTTACCTTTGACAGCAATTTGAGGAAGGGCAAATTGGGTTTAGACCATTTCATACATGATGCTATTTCATCCAGATAAAGTGACCTCAACACTTGTCTAGAATTTAGTCCCAACTAGTCCATATTGAACTTTGCAGACGTGCCTTTGCCCAATAGGGATTGATGCAAGCAAGCAATGTCTGATGATGATATAATGATGCCTCATGGAATATTATACATATTATACATATATTTATTTTATCAATTGGGTCCAAGTGGACCATTAAGTTCAAATGAGTTTGTGATATGGAAGATACAATCTATTTTTGAAATTAATGGATTCTACTCTGCCCGTCCACAAAGCTCTCTCAGAATGTAACAGACACATCGTGTTTGTTGTACCTTGAATGTTGAAATTCATGGTATCATGTCCCCCACAATAGTTGGTGGCAGCTTATTATTTTTTTATATGTGATAAAACATAAAAAGTACAAAATATACTGCCTGGTGAGATATGGTACAATGGTACAATTTAAGAAATGTTATGGACTTCAATACTGCACTCTGCACTTTATTTTATTTTATGATACTATTATATTTTGTATTTCACTTTATTTTATTTTATTTTTGTACTATGCTTGCAAGTATTTTTTCAGTGTTTACACTGAGTTGTGATGACCTAAGAGGTATTCAAAGGTAAAGAAAATGGCGGCTGCACTATGTGAACAAGGTGAGAGTCACCACAGAAACGCGTCGTCCTGTGTCAGTTTCTCCTGTGAAATAAACATTTACTTCAGTATCCCATGGTGCCGGTGCCTGCTTTTGTAGAAGAGAAGGAGAGGGGCAGGAGTGCCATTGCATATATGGATGGTTTAGGTTGAAATGGCAGTGTAAAATGCTCATACAGGCTCTGCAATGGTAGTCCTGAGCCCTGCTTAAGGGGCTATTTAAGTGGGTGGCACACTGAGTGCTGCAGGCCTACTAGTAGCATTTTATTTACAGGCCCTGGCACATGGACTAGACATTACTACGGATGTATAGGTAAATTAAATATGCCAATTGGCGGTGAGCAAATATTACCATGTTTAGGGGAGAGAGCACAAGAACTTTAGCACTGGTTAGCAGTGGTAAAATGCACAGACTCCTAAAGCCTGCAAAAAAGAGGTCGCAAAAATGGAGGAGGTAGGCAAACAGTTGGGGGGGAGGCCAACCTAAGGCTATCAGGTCTAACACCTGTCCCTCTCAGCTGAATAGGGGGAGAGCTACCCAACCTCTTGGGAGTTCACCTGAAGACACCATCAGCATTGGCCTGGTCTGGCCCTGGATGGTGTTCCACCGTAAAGTCCTTCCTGTCGGGAGATGGACTAATTTAACAGTTTTGAATTTTCTCCCCTCATCTACATGAGCCATCTGAGGGGCCTGTGGTCTGTCTGAACCAGAAAGTGATTCCCAAACAGGTATGGTCTCAACTTCTTCAGTGCCCAGACCACAGCAGAAGCTTCTCTTTCAATGACACTCAATCAATCAATCAATCAATCAGGGAATTGTAAGCACACTGCTCACCCGTGAGAGTCTCGAAAGGCTGGGCGGGGGGTAAGCAGCTCTGTTCAGTCGAAGAGCCAGGTCTTGAGGGTCTTCCTGAAGATCTTCAGAGAGGGGACACATCTGGTGTAGATCGAGAACTCGTTCCAGGTCTTGGCAGTGTTGTAGGAGAAGGCTCTTCCACCAGTTTTGGCTGCGGATTCGCGGGGTTGCGGCGAGGGCGAGGTCGGTGGATCAGAGGTTTCTCTTGTGTACGTGGAAGGAGATTCTCTCGTTGAGGTATTGGTGTCCAGTGTTGTGGAGGCATTTGAAGGCGTGGGTGAGTATCTTGAAGGTTACTCTCTTCTCGATGGGGAGCCAGTGGAGGTCTCGCAGGTGTTGGGTGATGTGTTCTTGACACTCCACCTCTGTTGTCGTGGAAGTAACCTCCTACTAATGAATGCTACTGGTCTAGGCCCTCTTCATTTGGCTGTGCTAAGACTGCCCCTATATCATGCTCTGAAGCATCAGTTTGCATGGTGAATTGCTTTGAGAAATCAGGTGCCTTGAGTACAGGTGCTGTACACATGGATTCATTGAGGGTGTCTGACAAGCCTCTGTCCAGATCACCAATCTGGGTTGCTTCTTACAAGTCAGCTCAGTTACAAGGGCCACAATGGGGCCATAACCCTCAACAAATCTTCTGTAGTAGCCTGTAGGGCCTAGGATGGCTCTCACTTCTGTCTGGGTTTTAGGTGGTTCACAGGCCATGATAGTCTCAATCTTGACCTGGTAGGGCTGCACCTTGCCCCCACCTTCCAGGTGTCCCAGGTACACCAAGGAACCGTGCTCAATCTGGCACTTACTGGCCTTAATGGTCAAGCCTGCCTGTTGCTTGGCATGGAGCACTGCATGGAGGTGATGCAGGTGTTCCTCCAGGCTCAACTGTAGACAGCAATGTTGTCTAAGTAGGCGGCACAATAGGCCTCCTTACCAGCCAGGACCCTGTTAACCAACTTTTGGAAGATAGCAAGGGCATTTTTCAAGCCAAATGGCTTCACCAAAACTAGAAGTGGCCCTCTGGGGTTGAAAATGCTTACCTCTCTTTGGCCACTTCAGTCAGAGCAATCTGCCAGTACCATGATGTCAAATCAAAGGTACTGAGGAATTTGGCAGCACCAAGCCTGTCAATGAGTTCATCAGCTCAGGGAATAGGGTGTGCATCAGTCCTTCTGACTGAATTGAGTCATCTGTAGTCCAAGCAGAACAGGGGTTCTGGTGTGGTGCCTGGTGGGGCTGCCTTTGGTACCAACACCAGAGGACTTGGCCAGGGATTATTAGAGAGTTCAGTCACCCCAAATGCCAACATCTTGGAGACTTCCTCCTTGATGCTGGCTCTCACCCTGCCTGACAACCTGTAAATGTTGTTCTTTCAGGTGGACTGTCTCCAGTGTCAACATCATGGTTGCACAGATGTATGAGTCAGGGGTGAGAGAGAATAGTGAGGCAAACGGTCTCAGCAACTGGTAACAGTCACTCTACTGGTCTGGGGTCAGGGTGGAAAAGAGGTTGACCCTTCATTCAGCCTTCATGATCCTGTTCAGAGAGAAGACCAGGGAGAGGTTCACTCCCTCTTCCATCCCATCCTGTCATGAGTAGCATGCTTACTTCAGACCTCTCGAAGTGAGGCATAAGTCAGTTTACATGGAGCACTCTAAGGGGTCTCCTAGGGGTCTGGAGATCCACCAAGTAGGTGGCCTACCTCTTACACTCCTTGATTTCCAATGGGATTGCTCAGCAGCCCTGGAGAGCCTTGGGCCTTACTGGTCACATGACCCACACTTTATGGCCATGCTGGAACTACCAATTTTCAAAAGAATGATAGAATGCACTCCGATTTTCAACTTAAATCCATTTTTTGATGTATGCTCTCAGGCAAAATTGTTGCATGCAGACTTGCGTTTGCCAAGCCCCAACCGCACATTTTATGATACCACAAACAAATGGAGCATACACTCAGCTCGAAACGCACATCGCGCATCAGAAAAAATGTAGAAGAATCCATTACTCTTCAATATTTCATTTATTTCAAGCTTTGTTTAACCATAATTAGTTTGTCCAATTCATCACATCTTTCTTCTGTTTTTTTCAAAAACTTTCATAAATCCCATCTTTTTCAAATGCTAGGGAAATGCCTATCCAGGCCTTTTTTGTAGCACGTGGGATTATGTAGCCCCAGGCAGCTCCATTTAAAATTACCCAATGCATTTCGGGCTAAAACGCCCTTCCTCAGGGATAGCTGTAAAGTTAAAAACAAGCATCATCTGCCATACATTGATTACAGATTTTGGCAGATGCGTTACAAACATGGTATGTACATTATTAATGTTAAATACACGTCAGATTGTTTGTGGTGTCATGAAAATGTTGGGGCTTGGCGCACGCAAGTCTGCACGCAACAATTTTGCCTGAGAGCATACATCAAAAAATGGTTTCAAGTTTAAAATCGGAGTGCATTCTATCATTCTTTTGAAAATTTATATGACTTGGCCCCTCTGATCGTTTGCACCCAGAGAGAGAAAAAAGGAAAAGCGGCGTAAAATGAAAGTAAAGACATAACATCGGGTCCGAGGCAGTTGGCAAACAGTACATTTACATAGAGGAACTCATGCCATGAGTGATGAACAACAGGAATCCTACCAAAGACTCATCTAAAAACATTGTCATTATTATTATCATTCTGCTATTGTTGAGTTTGCCATTTTGATATAATTTACATAGGTGCTGAGAGGGTTTGATAAACAAGGGTGAGGGAGGTGTAATCATGAGAGACATATTTCTTTCATGTCCATTGTTTGAGTCACGTTGACGGTCACATGGTTGGTTTAAATCACAGCGCAAGGTTTAATTTGGGAGGGCTAACGGTGGAGATCGGAACGGCAGAGTCACAAGCTGATTTTTCAAAATCATGATGGTGCTAGAGAGCACAAGCCACGCGGTTAGACAGTTCAGCATGAACGGGGAAATTTGCAGGTATGACGACAAGCATTAAGCATTGTGCACTAAAAGAGAGGGGGTGAATTGATTGCACATATTCTTTTGGAAGGGTCAAGTGTTTGGAAGGTTGTTTTCGTTTAGGAGAGTCGGGTGCACTTTACTGATGATGAAGTTGGAATTATGTTTTCACATAGAGAAAATAATAATGGTGAAACAAGTTTGACAGTGATACATTGATTACAGATTTTGGCAGATGAGTTACAAACATGTTATGTACATTATTAATGTTAAATGCACATCAGATTGATGCTTGTTTTTAACTTTACAGCTACCCATGAGAAAGGGCGTTTTAGCCCAAAATGCATTGGGTAATTTTAAATGGAGCTGCCTGGGGCTAGATAATCCCACGTGCTACGTAAAAGGCCTGGATAGGCATTCCCCTAACATTTGAAAAAGATGGGATTTATGAAAGTTTTTGAAAAAAACGGAAGAAAGATGTGATGACTTGGACGAACTAATTATGGTTAAACAAAGCTTTAACTAAATGAAACATTGAAGAATAATGGATTCTTCTACATTTTTTCTGCTGTGCAACGTGCGTTTGGAGCTGAGTGTATGCATGCTGAAACTACACCAGAGTGGCCTTCTGGTCACAACAAAGCTTCATGACTTCTTGGCTGTCCTCTAAATTGCTTTGTGCCTTCTTCCAGAAGTGATGCATCTGGTTGCGGCGGTTAGCATGTAGCTGACCACATGCTGGGGAGTCGTGGGAGCTTGCTCCCACCCCTCCTTGTCAAGGATCAGAGGTCCCCTAACAATGTGGCCATATAGGAGTTAAAAGGTGCTGAACCCTACTCTTTTCTGTGGCACCTCCCTGTAGGCAAAGAGACGGCATGGCAAGAAGATGTCCCACTTATGCCTCATGGGCTCAGGCAGGCCCATAATTGTTACCTTCAATGTCTTGTTTAATCTTTCTACAAGACAATTGGTTTGGGGATGATACATGTGATGAACTTATAGGCCCTATCACACTCGTCCCACATGGACTTTATGTACGCAGACATGAAGTTAGGATCTCTGTCAGACACTACCTCCTTGGGCAACCCAACATGGGAAAAGAGACCCATCAGAGGTCTAGCCACCGCAGGTGCAGTCATTGACCTCAGAGGGATGGCCTCTGGGTAGCAGGTGGCATAGTCCACCAATGCCAGGACAAAGATGTTGCCTAAGGCTGTCTTGGGGTTCAAGGGTCCAATAATGTTGATGTCCACCCTTTCAAAGGTGGTGCCAAAGACTGGTAAGGGGACCAGGGGAGCTTTTTGGTTTCTCTTTGGTGAAATTCATTTTTGCTGGCCTTAAGACTCTGTGTACTTTATCACTTCTAACCAGTACTAGAGGGCTTGTGCTCACTCCCCTAAACATGGTTTGCTAGGCATATACCTAATTGGCATATTAAATTTACTTGTAAGTCCTTTGTAGAGTGCTATACCAGATACCTAGGGCCTGTACATTAAATGCTACCAGTGGGCCTGCAGTACTTATTGTGCCACCCACTTAAGTAGCACCCTAAAACATGCTCTAGGCCTGCTATTGCATCCTGAATGCAGTGTTGCATTGCAATGTCGACTTGGCAATTCAATCCCTTTGCCAAGCCTTAAACTCCCCTTTATTGCATATAAGACACCTCCTAGGTTTGCCCTAGGTAGCCCATAGGGCAAGGCAAGGTACTGTGGAATTAAAAGATTGGACATGTTCTTTTAAGTTGTACATGTCCTAGTAGTGAACAACTCTCAAATTCATTTTTTTACTACTATGAGGCCTAACTTTGCATAGGATAGCATTGGGGATTCCTTATTGTAGTTAATATGTTTAATTTCCAAATGGAAACTGGTGGCTATGCATGTTTGGTACCTATGGGATTTTAATGATAAATCCTCTTTAATGGTAAGGTCAGATATTTCATTGCAATTCTAAAAAATGCCCCTTTTTGAAAGTTGGCATTTTTCCTGCCCTTAGCCCTTTGTGCCTGCAGCCTATCTTGGGTCACATGACTGGGTGTTGCTGACAGACTTTGTCAATTCTTCCCAGACCACCACACAATAGAGGGCTTAGTTGTGACTCAATGGGCCATCATTGGCAGGATGGAGGGTGGAGATGAGCAGAGACCCACTTGTAGCTGAATAGGCTGGGTCCTGTCTCCACACAAAGGACCTAACAACCCTGTATTGTCACTGCAGCCTGCTTGGAGCTAGGGCAGGGGAGTCAGGAAATTCCATGTACTTCAAAGCACCTTTCCAGAAGCTTCTCCCACCTTCCAGGAGAAGGGCACTGTGGTATAAAAATAAGACCTTCAGACTCACTCTTCAGTTCACTACTGGACCTGAGGAAGATCTCTCAGAGGACTGCCTGCTACTGTGAACTGCTATGCACACAGACAGACTGTTGCTGTAATTGGAAGGACTGTTTTGATGCCTGGAGCCTTGCTGTTGAGCCTTGCATCTACACTTGCACCCAGGACTACCAGAAGTGACTCCAAGGGCTAGCTTACTGGCCTCCTGTTCAGAGCCACAAGGACATAAAAATCTTCCCAACATCTTGAATCCACACCTTGACCTATCATGAGTGAGCCCTGAACCCTCAAGAGGCATTCTACCTGTTCTGGGCCCTTGTTTGTGGTGATAAAGGTACCCAGATGGTCAATTTCCTAAACTGAGGCCAAGAAAAGACCCGGACCAACCTGCTCGCCTATCCCCCTGAGGTGCATTGCCGGTTAGATTGACTGTGTGGCTTCTCCAGCTATTTTCAGCAGTTGTTCACCTAAGGGGTATCTGACCACATGAATCTGTCTTCGGCTATAGCCCTCTGCCTCGTACCGCTGAAGTTTTTTGACTTCCATTTCGACGACTAAGTCAAAAGGTAAAAATCTTAATCCAGCTTTGTTCCAAGGCCACCCAATGACGATGCTCCCTCCATGGACAGCCCTGGAGCCTTGCCTTGCTGAACATCTACCTTCTCAGACATTTTTCTTCAAGAATTTTTACAAGTTTGAAGGTAAGCGCTGACCAGACCCAATCCACTCCTTGTAGTCGAACAGCGCTGCATCGCGGTCGGGCTTAACTTAAGACTTTGACCTGGTCTTGTGCGACTAGATGTCTGCGGTTGGCAGTTTAAACTTTAGATGCTAGATTTTTCTAAAAACTTAAAAAATTCATAACTTCAGTTCTAGTGATTGGATTTTTGTCATTTTGTTGTGAAATCTATTCTTCTAAATTGGTTTGGGACTTTTCTTGTGTTGTGTTGTCACATTATTACTGTTTCTGTTCTACATAAATACTTTACACATTGCCTTTAAGTGAAGCCTGACTGCTTTTTGTGCCAAGTTACCCAGGGTAAGCACAGGTTAATTTAGTGACTTTTTTTGGTTCACTCTGCAAGGGATTGTGGCTGTTGCTTGACAAAGGCTCACACCCCAGTCAACCAGCAACCCAGTTTCTCACACCATCTTGTACTAGATCAGACTTTGGACAGAAAAGAGTGTGACAAGCTATAGAACTGCCGTGTTAGACATTCTAGCAAATAGAGGCCTGATAAATATGCCATGGTTGGATCATGTTGCTACCACTTTAGAAAATATAGTATGTCTTGGCTTCAGGGCCAACCCTAACTCACTGTCCTGTGACAAAGTAAAATTGTTAAGAAATCACATTTGACATAGGAACACAATGGTCCCTGGAGGGAGGTGGCATAACGAAGGTGTAATTTCAACTTGAGATGTCATTTGTCTAAAAACCCCACTTAGGCACCTTGGTCCCAGAGGAGAGAAGAACCTTGTATCTGAAATTTCGATTAGGTATCTTGCCAGCCCTGACTTTCACTATAAAATGATCAAAAGTTTCAACATAACAATTACAGGAGTAAACCCGTTAACCCAGGTGAGACCGGGTGAAGTTTGTAACAAAACAACAATGTCTCAACTGGAAGTCATTCGAGCAGGGCAATTAGAATAATACTATATATCACAAAGGAGGGAACAAAAGAAGGGAGACCACAACAGAATTGGTAAGGTGAAAAATAATAATATTTGTAGGTAGTTGTAACAGCACTACAGTACAATTTTATATACAGTGACCATACCACACAAATGTGCACTGAACGTGCTAGTGTCAGTGAACGGCGCAGTGACACTGGGGTGAAAAACACAGCGTGAACGGCGAAAGGGTAAGAACAAATAGTAATGTGGTCAATATTACAATGCAAATATACACAACGTCAGTATTTTTGATTCGGGGTTAATACATTGACCACAACAGCGCCAAAGTTCTGTGCTGGGTAGTCGACGGCATTTCAACCTGATCAATTTCAGGTCATCATCAGAACAATGGTCACTAATTTCAAGGTAGTGCTGTATAGGGGAAACAGGGAGAGGAGAGCAGGGTAAGCAAATGAGTGCCCCATAGCAAGTAAATAAAGGAGGGGAAAAGCGCAGGTAATGGACAATTACCTGAATACTGCAGAAAAAGGATCAATAAATCAAATAGTCCAGCTGAAAAAGGATCAATCCATCAAGTAAAGCGAGGCAGTGAATCACGGGGAATTCACTAATGGGAGACAAAAGGAAGGCGGGCGGTGTAAACTAAGGGCCCAGTGCGACCAAGAGGGGTCGCTGAGGAGAGTGATTGACAGAGGCAGGGAGGTAAATACCTGTAAGAGATAAGTGGAAGGTCCGGCGTAAGGAAACAGGTAGGCTGGGGAAAACCGGGGCGAGGTACGCCACTCCCAGTTAACAGTTCACAGGATCCGTGTTTAGTGATGATCTGTGTGGGCAAAGGTAGAGGGGGGATCAGGGCGAGGAGGCAGTGGAAACCGATCACGGGGGCACGTGGTCAGAATCATACCTGTATGTGGAGATCCAAGCTCTGGGATTCCGGGACGGGGCCAGCTTCGGAAACCGCGTGGTCGGGAACGTACCACAATGCGGGGAGCCGGACAATTCGAGGAAGAGGAGGAAGTTCCTCTGATTTGCAGCAGGGCGAGGGACAAGTGAAGCGTCCGGGTGTTGGGGGAAAGTGGTGAATCGGCATGAGAGGCTGGTTAAGATAGCAGGCAACGTGGATCACGTGGGGCACAGACGACTAGACCGTGTTGAGTAGGAACCTCATCTGGGGCCCCGGGGGGACCAGTGATCACGCGCTTGGAGGAGGAAAGGAGACACTGAAAGCTAGGTGTTCAAGACTGATGTTCATATTAATGAAATTTTCAATAAAGTGATAAGGATATATACATTAATTATACAATTAGAGATTTACAATAAATATGTAAGAAAAGGTGAGGGTTATACATGGCTTTAGCAAACGATGTAGTGTTACATGTAGTCAAACAACATTTGTACATCGGGGAGCGCACAAAAGGGGTTATACATTAATTGTGCATCGCGTGATGGATGAGACGAGTTACAATTGCAATGGCTAATTACATCCATGGTTCTCCATAGTTTTAACCTGCAGGTGATAACAACAGGTGAAACAAGGAGTACACAGTGCGTGCTGTAATAAAGACAATTTGAGAAGTCACTTACAAGTTAGCAACAGAACGGACAAAGAGATATTTACAGAAAAATACAATGATGTTATCAGGAGTCACTCTAATAAAGCAGCAGGTGTGGAGTACTATGATGAAGTGTGGTTAAGGTCATAGTACAGGATGCAGCAGCTGGGTGCATGTAAGAGAGAGAACAATGGCTAAACATCATGAGAATGAGGCGGATTGGTCATGGGAGTCAAGGTACAGTGATGACCATATTCCATTCGTCCAGCGTGTTTAACCCATTATTAACAGAATCGCAGCGAGCAATTCATCTGCACTTGCATTTGTTCAGCAGAAGTTGCAAGTTGCCGCCATGTATTGGAAGTTCCGGGTGGTCAATCACTTGCCAGACTAAGTCCGTTTCAGAGTGGTTTTTTTCTTTGAAGTGTCCAACAAGTGGTGCTGTCTCGACATTACATCTTATGCGGCTTTGATGTTGGGAAATACGCTGTTTAACCATCTGTGTGGTTTGACTGATGTACAGTAAATTACAGGGGCAGCGTATGGCGTAGATGAGGTTGGATGTGCTGCAGTTGGAAAAGTGTTTAAGTTGGTATGTATGACCCACAGCGACATATTTCTTTGTATTGTAGGTGAGGTTGCATACAGAGCAAGACTGGCATTTGTAATGACAGAGGATCGGTGGTAGACCCCACATGGAAATCACAGATTGGGCTTTCTTTTCATTTTTGGGCCAGGTGATGGCATGGACCAGTTTTTCAGATAGGTTACTACCCCTCTTATATGAGAAGAGGGGAGGCTCCTTGAAGGGGGCATGAGTGAGCAATACGGACCAGTTTCTTTTGATCACCTTACTGACCATGTTGCTAGAGGGACTGTAGGTTGACACAAACGGTCCGTTTGGGGGAAGGAGAGAGAAGTACTTCCCTGTGGCAATACCAAGCCCGTTTGGAAGCACGGGAGACAATGCGTTTCCGGTAACCCCTATTGATCAATTTCTCAGAGAGAATGGCAGCTTCTCTGAAGTAATCCTTACGCCACTTGCAATTTCTACGGATATGGAGAAACTGACCGTAGGGTAGGCCATCTTTAAGGCCTCTAGGATGGTAGGTAAATTTTTTTTTTTTTACATTTAGCTTGAGTACATTAAGAGAGTGCTGCATTCTGTGGGTTTTTGGTAAAGGGTGGTACCTATGGTCCCTTCCTCTGCGTGAAGGGTGAGGTCAAGGAAGGGGAGATCATTGGTTCTCACATCAGAGGTGAAGGTGAGGTGGGATTGGCAATTGTTGAGCCAAGATGTGAAGGATGACAGATCTTCGTCTGTGCCATGCCTGAGTAGAAGAATGTCGTCGATGTAGCGACGCCAAAGGTTGATTTTATCTAGAAATGGTTTTTGTGCAGATAGGAAATGCGTGGTTTTGAGATGGTGTACATAGAGGATGGCAAAGTTAGGGGCGAAGCAAGCGCCCTTTGATCTGTAGAAAAAAAGGTGTCTTTGTAAATGAAATAGTTATTTGTGAGTGCAATGCGTAGTAGGTCCATGAGGAATTCAGAGGGGATGCAGACAGGTCTGGGTCGTGTGTCCAGGAGTTGTTTGATGATAGTTAGGCCTTCAGTGTGGGGTATGTTGGTGTACAATGATTCGATGTCTAGGCCTATCATTAGGTCGTTGTCATTATCAAATGGTCAGTCTTCGATGATGTTAATCAGATGTGTGCTGTCCCTGACAAAAGTGTCGGTCAAAGGGACAAATTCTTTCAGAATAGAGTCAATGTATTTTCCTAGTGGTATCAATATTGAACCACAGCCAGACACTATGGGTCGTCCTGGTGGGTCAGTAGAGTACTTATGAAATTTGGGCAATACATAAATAACTGGAGTTCTAGGTTGTGGGTTATTTAAGAAGGCATGTTCTTTTTTGGAGATAATCTCCAAATGCAAAGCTTGGGTGGTAACTGCTTGTATTTGTTTGCGGATGTCAGGGAGTGGGTCTGTGGACAAGGCACGGTAGAGGGAGGTGTTGTTGAGTTGGTGTAGGACTTCGGTGTCATATTTGTCCACATCCATCACCACTATTCCACCGCCCTTGTCTGCAGGCTTGATAACTATGTGTTGGTTATCACGTAGACTGTCTAGGGCCTGTTTCTCACTGAGTGGGATATTGTAAGGGACAAATTCAGATTGATGTTGTAATTCCTTGACTTTGTGCATCACTAGCCTTTCGAAAGCCAAGCTTTTGGGTGGCATCGTTGAAGCAGGTAGAAGAAAAGTAGAGGCTGGTTGGAACTGTCTCTCAGAGGTCTATTGGAGTCAGGTTTATGGGCAAAAAAGTGTTTGAGGCGGATGCGTCTGAAGAATAGAAGCAAGTCCTCTTGTAGTTTAAAGAAGTTGCTGCAGTCAGCTGGGACAAAAGAAAGGCCCTTACTGAGGAGTGAGACTTCATCTGAGGACAGGATATGTTTGGACAGATTGAAGATGGGAATGGGGGAAACATTAGAAGTGCTCGGGTCTGTGGGTGTTTGATCGACACCGGTGGTGACGATAGGTTGTGTAGTGGTTATAGGATGCATCATGGATGCCATATGTGGAGTGGTAGTGTAGTTAGAAGTAGTATGATTCATCTGGACTGCTTCGTCATTGTGAGCTGCGCTAGGTGGAGTAATCATTATTGCGGCCCCATTGATAGAATTTGCAACGTGTTTGTCGCTCGCCCGCATACTGGTATTGGTAGTTGGGTCTTGTTTGTTCACGGCCGCCTCCGTGGTTCCCTCCTAAAAAACCTGATGGTAGTAATGGTTATGGATGGGGTCTATTCTGTGGAGGCTCGGCACTGAGTCCTCGATGGACGTATTCGAGGAGTCCGAAAAAGTAATGGCTTGATTATTCCTGTACCTGCCCCAGTTCCTATTCCTAGGTGGTTGGTAAGGTGTGTTGAAAAATGTGTCAAGCAGGTATGGGTAAGTCGTGTCCTTGTTGTAGTTTTTTATGTCTGTCTGTATTTTTTTTATTTTATTGTTCTGTTCAAAATTGTGGAATGTAGCGATGGTATTGTTGATTTTATCCAGTAGAGCCCTTGCGTCAGCGATGGATGTGCCTGAAAGAATGATTTTTTTCAAGTTCGGCAATCTCTTCAAGCTCTTTCCGACTATGTTCTATGGCTGTGTCAATGCCTAGCACCATCCAGTGCCTAGAGCAGGTGGTGGCAAGGTGGCTGAAACCAGTACGGAATTCGGGATCTTGGGTAAAAATGGCTGGGACGTTTCGTATTTGAAGTCCTAGTGGTATAGTATCAGATTTCAGGTATTCCGTTAACATGCTTGTGTGTAGATCGGTGCGAATCTGTTTTTTCTTTAGGTTCTTGAGTTTCTCTAGTAAAGCCCTCGAGATATTAGGGGCTGCAGGAAGGGGAGTGGATGTGTGTGAAAGTAAAGAAGGGCCACTTAGGATGCGTTGGATGTAGTCATCCATGTAGGCAGGGGTCTCCCTAGAGGACTATGGGGCATATCTACAAGGGCTTTATCTCCGCTTTTTTGGCTTTTAAAGCCAAAAAAGCGGAGATAAAACTATCGCCCTATTAACAAGAGGGTGCAAACATGCATAATCGCATGTGAGCACCCTTTTTCCCAACGCCTCCCTTTGCATCTCTAATGAGATGCAAAGTGGGCGTCACTGGGCGTACCCCGGATGGTCTACCTTGCAAATATCGCTGATGTTCACATCGCGATATTTACAAGGCAGCCCACAGGATTTTAGCATACGTTAGATTTTGGCAAAAGCGGACGTTTTCGCCAAAATCTAACGTCTGCTAAAATCCTGACTTACCTATGTTTGACATAGGGGTGGATTATGCTGATACGACCACAGGGTCGTATCAGCAAGGATATCGCCGTTTTGCAGGGAACATCGCTGGAAAACCAGGGATGTTCCCTGCAAAACGGCGATTTCCCGCTATCGCTGGATTTCTTATCGCCGTTGTGAAAAGCGTTGTTGATACAGCGCTATCACGGCGATGAAATCCAGCGATAGGATAAACATCGCTAAACGCGCTTAGCGATGTTTATCTCTAATCGTTGTTGATATGCCCCTATGTGTGTCAATTAATTGCACATTACGTAACAACTTAATGTGTGAGATATAAAATATACTCTCGCAACCCAGCGGTTGCTCAATATCAAAGAAACAATTACAGGAGTAAACCTATTAACCCAGGTGAGACCGGGTGAAGTTTGTAACAAAACAACAATGTCTCAACTGGAAGTCATTCGAGCAGGGCAATTAGAATAATAGTATATATCAAAAGGAGGGACCAAAAGAAGGGAGACCACAACAGACTTGGTAAGGTGAAAATTAATAATATTTGTAGGTAGTTGTAATAGCACTACAGTACAATTATATATACAGTGACCATACCACACAAGTGTGCTCTGAACGTGCTAATGACAGTGAACGGCGCAGTCACACTGGGGTGAAAAACACAGTGTGAATGGCGAAAAGGTAAGAACAAATAGTAATGTGGTCAATAATACAATGCAAATATATACAACGTCAGTATTTTTGATTCGTGGTAAATAGATTGACCACAACAGCGCCAAAGTTCTGTGCTGGGTAGTCGACGGCGTTTCAACCTTATCAATTTCAGGTCATCATCAGGACAATGGTCACTAATTTCAAGGTAGTGCTGTATAGGGGAAACAGGGAGAGGAGAGCAGGGTAAGCGAATGAGTGCCCCGTAGCAAGTAAATAAAGGAGGGGAAAAGCGCAGGTAATGGACAATTACCTGAGTACTGCAGAAAAAGGATCAATAAATCAAATAGTCCGGCGGAAAAAGGATTGATGCATCAAGTAAAGCGAGGCAGTGAATCTCGGGGAATCCACTAATGGGAGACAAAAGGAAGGCGGGGCGGTGTAAACTAAGGGCCCAGTGCGACCAAGAGGGGTCGCTGAGGAGAGTGATTGACAGGGGCAGAGAGGTAAATACCTGTAAGAGATAAGCGGAAGGTCCGGCGTGAGGAAACAGGTAGGCTGGGGAAAACTGGGGTGAGGTATGCCACTCCCAGTTAATAGTTCACAAGATCCGGGTTTAGTGATGTTCTGTGTGGGCAAAGGTAGAGGGGGGAGATCAGGGCAAGGAGGCAGTGGAAGCCGATCACGGGGGCGCGTGGTTAGAATCATACCTCTATGTGGAGATCCAAGCTCCGGGACGGGGCCAGCTTCGGAAACCGCGTGGTCAGGAACATACCATAATGCGGGGAGCTGGACGATTCGAGGAAGAGGAGGAAATTCCTCTGATTTGCAGGAGGGCGAGGGACGAGTGAAGCGTCCGGGTGTTGGGGAAAGTGGTGAATCGGCATGAGAGGCCGGAAGAGATAGCAGGCAACGTGGATCACGTGGGGCACAGACGACTAGACCGTGTTGAATAGGAACCTCGTCTGGGGCCCCTGTGGGACCAGTGATTACGCTCTTGGAGGAGGAAAGGAGACACCGAAAGCTAGGTGTTCGAGTCCGATGTTCGTATTAATGAAATTTTCAATAAAGTGATAAGGATATATACATTAATTATACAATTAGAGATTTACAATAAATATGTAAGAAAAGGCGAGGGTTATACATGGCTTTAGCAAACAATGTAGTGTTACATGTAGTCAAACAACATTTGTACATCGGGGAGCGCACAAAAAGGGGTTATACATTAATTGTGCATCGCGTGATGAAGGAGACGAGTTACAATTGCAATGGCTTATTACATCCATGGTTCTCCATAGTTTTAACCTGCAGGTGATAACAACAGGTGAGCCAAGGAGTACACAGTGCATGCTGTAATAAAGACAATTCGAGAAGACACTTACAAGTTAGCAACAGAACGGACAAAGAGATATTTACAGAAAAATACAATGATGTTATCAGGAGTCACTCTAATAAAGCAGCAGGTGTGGAGTACTATGATGAAGTGTGGTTAAGGTCATAGTACAGGATGCACCAGCTGGGTGCATGTAGGAGAGAGAACAATGGCTAAACATCATGAGAATGAGGCGGATTGGTAATGGGAGTCAAGGTACAGTGATGACCGTATTCCATTCGTCCAGCGTGTTTAGCCCATTATGAACAGAATCGCAGCGAGCAATCCCTCTGCACTCGCATTTGTTCAGCAGAAGTTGCAAGTTGCCGCCACAGATTGGAAGTTCCAGGCGGTCAATCACTTGCCAGAGTAAGTCCGTTTCAGAGTGGTTTTTTTCTTTGAAGTGTTCAACAGGTGGTGCTGTCTCGGCATTACATCTTATACAGCTTTGATGTTTGGAAATACGCTGTTTAACCATCTGTGTGGTTTGACCGATGTACAGTAAATTACAGGGGCAGCATATGGCGTAAATGACGTTTGATGTGCGGCAGTTGGAAAAGTGTTTAAGTTGGTATGTATGACCCACAGCGACAAATTCCTTTGTATTGTAGGTGAGGTGGCATACAGAGCAGGACTGGCATTTGTAATGACTGAGGATCGGTGGTAGACCCCACATGGAAATCACAGATTGGGCTTTCTTTTCATTTTTGGGCCAGGTGATGGCATGGACCAGTTTGTCAGATAGGTTACTACCCCTCTTATATGAGAAGAAGGGAGGTTCCTTGAAGGGGGCATGAGTGCGCAATACGGACCAGTTTCTTTTGATCACCTTACTGACCATGTTGCTAGAGGGACTGTAGGTTGATACAAACGGGATGCGTAAGTTGGTCCGTTTGGGGGAAGGAGAGAGAAGTACTTCCCTGTGGCAGTACCAAGCCTGTTTGGAAGCACGGGAGACAATGTGTTTCGGGTAACCCCTATTGATCAATTTCTCAGAGAGAATGGCAGCTTCTCTGAAGTAATCCTTGTGCCACTTGCAATTTCTCCGGATATGGAGAAACTGAGCATAGGGTAGGCCATCTTTAAGGCCTCTAGGATGCCGCAGAGGAAGGGACCATAGGTACCACCCTATACCGAAAACCCACAGAACGCAGCACTCTCTTAATGTACTCAAGCTACCATTCTAGAGGCCTTAAAAATGGCCTACCCTACGGTCAGTTTCTCCGTATCCGCCCCCATGATAGGCTTCCACTGCCTCCTCGCCCTGATACCCCCTCTACCTTAGTCCACACAGAACATCACTAAACCCGGATCTTGTAAACTATTAACTGGGAGTGGGGCACCTCACCCCGGTTTTCCCCAGCCTACCTGTTTCCTCACTCTCCTCATCGACCCCTCTTGGTCGCACTGGGCCCTTAGTTTACACCGCCTGCCTTCCTTTTGCCTCCCAGTAGTGGATTCCCCGTGATTCACTGCCTCGCTTTACTTGATGGATTGATCCTTTTTCTGCTGGAATATTTGATTTATTGATCCTTTTTCTGCAGTACTCAGGTAATTGTCCATTACCTGCGCTTTTCCCCTCCTTTATTTACTTGCTACGGGGCACTCATTCGCTTACCCTGCTCTCCTCTCCCTGTTTCCCTATACAGCACTACCTTGAAATTAGTGACCATTGTCCTGATGATGACCTGAAATTGATCAGGTTGAAACGCCGTCGACTACCCAGCACAGAACTTTGGCGCTGTTGTGGTAAATCTATTAACCCTGAATCAAAAATGCTGATGTTGTATATATTTGCATTGTATTATTGACCACATTACTATTTGGTCATACCCTTTCGCCGTTCACGCTGTGTTTTTCACCCCAGTGTCACTGCGCCGTTCACTGTCACTAGCACGTTCAGTGCACACTTGTGTGGTATGGTCACTGTATATAAAATTGAACTGTAGTGCTGTTACAACTACCTACAAATATTATTATTTTTCACCTTACCAATTCTGTTGTGGTCTCCCTTCTTTTGTTCCCTCCTTTGTGATATATACTATTATTCTAATTGCCCTGCTCGAATGACTTCCAGTTGAGACATTGTTGTTTTGTTACAAAAGTTTCAACAAGCATTGATCGGTGCACTTGTAAGATAGGAAGGCAAGAGGCCCTTTTTCATGCATTTTCATGCTTCTAGGCACTCACAAGTTGGGAATAAGAAGGCAGATTCTTCAACCCAAAAAAAATTTAAAACTGGCTGCCGAACAGAAGCGCCTTAAGGAAGCTCCCGGGTTAGGGATTACCTATTGGTAGATATCCCTGTTTTAGCCCCACCATCTACCACCCGGACTCGTTGCAACGTGTAAGTGAGAGTTGCTGGCTCTACTTACGTGCAAGATTGAAGATTATCTCTCCTCGTAATGAGGACACCGGGCCTCACGGCATCTAAGATGGAACACAAGGCGCACCTACCTGTCCTCCTCTCCAGCCGTGGAAAACTGCAAACCGTTGCATAGTCGCAGCTGACGTGGCTCATGGAGGTCCGGAGGATCACTGAGATGTGCCCAAGCCTGGTGAGTGCTCCGTTGTGCCCTGTGTGGGTTGATGGCCGTCCCAACATCCTGCATACTGACTGAGGTGGGGAATCCTAAGGCTACCACTGACTTGTCCGTGGAACGAGCTGGGCACTTCTTCTGAGACTGACTGGTCCTCATTGCTGCGATCCGACTGCGACTCCGACTCAGGCCTCAGGCTCTTTTCCCAGGAGGCCCACTGCCCCCCTCTGGGCCTCCCGATCTCAAGGGCTTCCTGGGCCTCGTCATTACCAGCTGTGGAGAAAGAGCAGAGCCCTGTGACTGCCGAGTGTTGCCGCCGCCGGCTCTCTAGACTAAGCCGGTCGGGCGGTTAGGCTAGCGCAGGCCAGAGGTGCTCTCCGCCAAGAGTAGCTGCTCCCCCAGAGCCGACCGGCACTGAGGGTGGGCGCAAAGACTGTGCTGCGTCTGCGAGGGATACTGAGGCCTTCCTCCACCTCTGTAACCCTTAAGACTCATACACGGGAGCATGCGCCATTGCAGCAATAATAGTTACAAAAAAGGGTATGACCCAGCTATGCCACCGGGACCTGGGTGATTAACAGTACAAAAGATAGACTGTCCCAGTGCGACAATTTGAAAGAACACAATTATTTATGCAGCAGCATCCATTAAATCACTTGTACTGTAAAATTCAGCTCAATATTATTTATTCATATTGAACATCAATATGAATGCTCAAAATCCAGCAAAACATCAGGAACATACGTATACAAAAGTGCCCCGAATGTGTAGAAGGGAGAAAGGAAGGACTTGTGTGCAAAGTGAGGGTTAAATGAGGGCGGAAAGGGAGTGACAATATATACATCAACAATATTATTCACAAAAGAAATGATTTGTCCTACATGACAATTATATACAAGCAAATTAATTAACAGCCATTATGTCGCTGAAAAGGCACAATGAAAACAGCACTGTTGCCCACACTGGCATATATACAACAAAATGTCGACGTTCCGACCCCTGACAGGCGTAGGTGATCTTGATCCTTACAATGGGGTCTTCCTCAGGACTGTGAAGGGGCACCTGAGAATTTAACAAAGGAAATACTTAGGGGCTTATTTACAAGGCCCTTGCGAAATTTTTGCGTCACTTTTCCCATGTTAAAAGTGACGCAAAATTGGCGCAAGTGGCTTGTAAATCTGCCCCTTAGAACTTATTATAGTTTATACTGCAAGCTCTAGATGTAGAAGGGAAACTCAATTACCGTGAACCACCATTGGCTAGGTGGTTAAACTGATAGTGGTGGGCCCGTGGGTTCCTAGGTCAGAGAACGGACAGATGGCAACCTAAAAAAGAGGGGAGGATTGAGCGCCATCAATTATTTGCAAAAGGATTTAATTTAGGGTTGATAAGGTGTATGCAACACATAACGTAGAACTATCATGGACTTACTTCTTATCAGGTAATTTCACATTCCAAATATGTTTCTTTCAAAAGTGTTCACTTCAAACAGGGGCTGAGATTAAATCCAAGGGTTCCCAGTTACTGTGAAGAGTAACAAACAAAAAGGGGACCAAAGGTAAAGCACCACTCCTAAAATTGATGTGAGGCTTTGAATTGTTAGAAAGTTAAAAAGAGCGTGACTGTAAAAAACGATCTGGTTACCTCGTGAAATATAGCTGACATCGTTACGTGGTAGACAAAATTCAGAATTCCAAAAGGCCTCAGAGGTACCCAGTTTCTAAACAAAAGGATGGATAAACATTAATTAACCCTCTGTCCAAAGTTTCACTCTTAACTGCTTAGAAACTTGGGGGCATATTATCAAGGCCAACAACGCCGCTTTAACGGCCGTTTTCGG
This sequence comes from Calotriton arnoldi, assembly GCA_963921515.1. Classification (NCBI taxonomy): domain Eukaryota; kingdom Metazoa; phylum Chordata; class Amphibia; order Caudata; family Salamandridae; genus Calotriton; species Calotriton arnoldi. Next base: position 337,801 of record CAWUFW010013200.1, read on the forward strand.
CCGAAAAGCGGCGATTGAATTACCTCACTATTAGCAAGGACACGCTAATAGGCATCAGCGCGTGTTTCCTTGTGTCAGCCGCCGTTCCACTAACGCCTCGCATCGCATCTCTAATGAGATGCAAAGAAGGTGTTTCCTCTCTAAACAACATGGGAAATATCGCTAACTGCACTACTCTGTATCAGCAAGCTGACCCAGAACACCCATAGCGATATAAAAAGCTGCGCTAACCGCGGTTATCGCCATCAGCTAACGTCTGCAAAATTTCAGACTTAGCTATATTTATAAAGGGAGGTGGATTCTAAGCCTAAGTCCACATCTCCCTATCACCAAGGATTCCCTTAGCGCTGTAGTTGTATCGCTGGATTTCCAGCGATGTTCCCTCATTTTGCCGCTATCGCCGGATTTTCCATCGCCGTGGAGATAAGCGTTGATGATAACGCGTTATCTCGGCGATCAAATCTGGCGATAGCCGACGTTAAACAAATTCGCGCTAAGTGCGCTCTGCGATGTTTATCGCAGTTTGTTGGTGATATGCCCCTTGTTAGGGAAAAGACACGATTAAAATAAAGTCAATTACCTCAAAGTAAAGTGCATCCGTTCACTGTATCGTAAACCGAGCACTGAAAGGAAAAACCCTTAAGTACTGAGTCATCATGACTCACACGTGTAGCCTGCGCCGTGACAGCGCTCGATGCTGCCAGGTGAAGGTCACATTGTGACGAGGCTTGTGTAACGTGGAGGAAAGACTACTCGCAAATGCTGGTAGTTTTTGGGAAAAAGGTAAAGCCTTTGGATTCTTTAAAAGACCACAGAACACAGATGTACTGACATTGTTACAATGGGGCGAGAGAAGCAAGTAATTTAAATACTTATGGGCTTGCAAAGTTGCATTGCGCCAAAAAAGGAATACACTTTTGGAGCAATATCATCACAAGTGCAAAAAATAAAATAAAATAAAATTGCTAATAGTGACCCGTCATATGGCACAATTAAATGGGCATATATTGATGCCTAAACGTTTACACTTAATGGATGGTAGATGCACTATGTGGTTTGTGGGATATCGGAAAACGTACATTAGTATTGCACTATATTTATGATCCCACAATGCATAGATGGTCGCACAGGGTCTAAGAATGACATAAATCACAAGTACATGGAAAAACATTCGGAAATGGATATCAGTCTTACGTTCTGTTACTAGTCATAATTGCCAGGTATGTAATACAAGGTCAGTTGGAAATAGATAACAGTCTCGTACTACGTACATAATCATATAGTATATTGGTATGGTACAAAACACATTAGTATCGTATAAAATACATTGAACCGTGTCTGGCATTGACACAGATCCCCAAACATAGAAAAACTCCTATGGAACGGAAGGAAATAAGGGACACTATACACTGAAAGGAGTTTGGATGTTCAACTGACAGGAATCATAGTTTACTCTGAAGTTAGGCAAGATAGCTGCGCACTGCTTGCATCTAACTCATTCAGACTATTCTGGATTGTATCCAAAGATGCATCCACTTGCACTCTCAGACATTCAGGATAGACTGAATGTTCCCTCCTCTGACTCCAAGTGTGACCTTCTCTAAGACTAACCACTTCAAACTTTCTGCTTCGTGTTGGACGTTCTGGAAATGGTCAATCAGAGGTGCTCCTAGTACACTACAACGGACCCTGCTACAATGTTGGAATATACGTGCTTTTACCTTTTGTTCAGTTTGGCCCACGTATACTTGCTCACAGGGGCAGATGATGGCATAAATCACGTTTGATGAGTTACAGTTGGTGAAAGATTTTAAATCTATTACATGTTGTTTGTTGATGAATTGTTTAGTTTGGATTGCCATTATACAAGCCTTGCAATGGCCACACTTATGGTGGCCAAGAGGTGTTGGGTGACCCCATATTGATTGGATGGAAGGTTCATGTGGAGGATCCAGAAGAGACCGTACTAAATGGTCTTGCACACTCTTGCCTTTTCTGAATGAGTGCATGGGTGGATCATGTTGTCCCAAATCGTCCGAGATAAGGCCCCAATGTTGATTAATGATTTTCTTGATTGCGTGACTTCGAGTACAGAATGTGGTGACACATATCATCCTATGTGGTAGATCATTTTCCCATGTTTTTGCAGTCAGCAATGTTTCTCTGGGATTGAACCAAGCTCTTTTGCAGGCCCGTTTAACCAATCTCTTTGGGTAGCCCCTCGCAACGAGGCGATCACTCAGTTCTCTCGCCCCATTGTAACAACGTCAGTACATAAGGATCTGTGTTCTGTGGTCTTTTAAAGAATCCAAAGGCTTTTCCTTTTTCCCAAAAACTACCAGCATTTGCGAGTAGTCTTTCGCTCCAAAAGTGTATTTCTTTCTTTTTTTCTTTTCTCTTTTGGCGCAAATGCAACTTTGCAAGCCCATAAGCATTTTAATTACAAACATTGCTTCTCTCGCCCCATTGTAACAATGCCAGTACATAAGTATCTTTTAGTATCATAAGTATCATTTAGACCAGTGTTCTGTGGTCTTTTAAAGAATCGAAAGGATTTTCCTTTTTCCCAAAAACTACCAGCATTTGCGAGTAGTCTTTCCTCCACGTTACACAAGCCTCGTCACAATGTGACCTTCACCTGGCAGCATCGAGCGCTGTCACGGCGCAGGCTACACGTGTGAGTCATGATGACTCTGTACTTAAGGGTTTTTCCTTTCAGTGCTCGGTTTACAATGCAGTGAACGGACGCACTTTACTTTGAGGTAATTGACTTTATTTTACTCGTGTCTTTTCCCTAACAAGTTTCTAACCATTTAAGAGTGAAACTTTGGACAGAAGGTTAATTGATGTTTATCCATCCTTTTGTTTAGAAACTGGGTACCTCTGAAGCCTTTTGGAATTCTGAATTTTGTCTACCACGTAACGATGTCAGCTATATTTCACGAGGTAACCAGATCGTTTTTTACAGTCACGCTCTTTTTAACTTTCTAACATTTCAAATCCTCATATCAATATTAGGAGTGGTGCTTTACCTTTGGTCCCCTGTTTGTTTGTTACTCTTCACAGTAACTGGGAACCCTTGGATTTAATCTCAGCCCCCTGTTTGAAGTGAACACTTTTGAAAGAAACATAGTTGGAATGTGAAATTACCTGATAAGAAGTAAGCCCATGATAACTCTACGTTATGTGTTGCATACACCTTATCAACCCTAAATTAAATCCTTTTGCAAATAATTGATGGCGCTCAACTCTCCCCTTTTTTTTAGGTTGCCATCTGTCCGTTCTCTGACATAGGAGCCCACGGGCCCACTACTATCAGTTCAACCACCTAGCCAATGGTGGTTCACAGTAATTGAGTTTCCCTTCTACATCTAGAGCTTGCAGTATAAACTTTAATAAGCTCTAAGTATTTCCTTTGTTACATTTTCAGGTGCCCCTTCACAGTCCAGAGGAAGTCCCCATTGTAAGGATCAAGGTCACCTACATCTGTCAGGGGTCGAAAGATCAACATTTTGTTGTATATATACCAGTGTGGGCAACTGTGCTGTTTTCATTGTGCCTTTTCAGTGACATAATGGCTGTTAATTTATTTGCTTGTATATAATTGTCATGTAGGACAAACCATTTCTTTTGTGAATAATATTGTTGATGTATATATTGTCACTCCCTTTCCGCCCTCATTTAACCCTCACTTTGCACACGGGTCCTTCCTTTCTCCCTTCTACACATTCGGGGCACTTTTGTATACGTATGTTCCAGATGTTTTGCTGGATTTTGAGCATTTAGATTGATGTTCAATATGAATAAATAATATTGAGCTGAATTTTACAGTACAAGTGATTTAATGGATGCTGCTGCATAAATAATTGTGTTCTTTCAAATTGTCCCACTGGGACCGTCTATCTTTTGTACTGTTGCAGCAATGATGGCACCAAGCACTGCTGCCCTAAACCACAGGAACTGTTGGTGGAATCAAAGGGGCAGACTTTGTCATTTGCTTTGTTGTCCCTGGCCCTTTTCCACTGTCCATTTCCTCATTTTCAGACCAGCCCAAGATCAAAATAGCCAATGCCTAAGTAAGCCCCCCAGGCAAGGGTAATGGAAAGAGGGCCAACACTTCTGAATCTGGAAATAAAAATAGGACTGCCAGGTTATGGTGGTTTCAACGTGCAAACAAGCGGCCATATTGGAACGGTCGACAATACAGTGACTTTACGCCAATTTATTGGAGATCTGGGGCCAGATGTACGACCATATTTTGCATGTGCAAACGGGTTTGCGACCCATTTGCGCATGCAAAATGTCACAGAGCCATGTACAGTTCCTAAATAGGCCACCATCACTGGGAGGGCCAGCCATTCCCAATGGGGTCGCAAATTGCGAGTGCCTCATTAATATTCATGAGCCTCGCATTTTGTAACCCCATTGGGAATCGCAATCAGTGTCTCTGACATTGTAGTACATTGTAAATTGTGCCTCGCAATTTGTGACTCGCAATCTAGCGCAAATTGCGAGGCGCAATTTACAAGGGTCGTACATCTGGCCCCTGTTGTATTAACCTTAGCAATTTTTTTAAATTATAATCATTCCTTTTAGCATTTGCACTTTGATGGCAGTTTGAGCTTCCAATGAAATCTGATTGGAAAGGGAAGTGGAAGGAAGATTTTGAATCTTCAAAAGCACATTTTCTAATATGGCCGGGACTAGTTTGAAATCAACAGGAAGTAACTCATACATCATAGTATACTCCCTAGCTTCTCCAAGGCTGCAACTAAAACCTATAAACACAATCTATTGAGAAGATGCACGAAGACACTGATCTCAGATCCGTTCTTTAACATAAAAAAGGCATCATAGTAAAGACCTAATATTCTTCACAAGAAAAATAGCAAAATGGCGCTCAACCATAACAAAGTTAATAAACACACAAGAAACAAGAAACATTCCATATGGCACTAAGTTACTGATAGCTCCCTGACAAAGACTAAGAGCCAATCTAAATATAACAATCTATAAAAAATGGCATTGTACTGATTCAAGAAGCCAACAAGGATCTAAAAACATTTGACGACTACTTTACCATGCTAAAAGAGCATGGTCATAACAATATTCTTTCAAGACATCATCAACGCCCTAGCATGCAAACAAATGCACATCTAAGCTGTCTTTCTTCTAGAACAGACCCTATGACATCACAAGAACCCCAGCAGACTAAACTTACATCAACAAATTTTAGCGTCACAGGACAGTGGCTCTCCGCACTCAGAAGACAATCCGTCACGTATCACCAAAAGCTTCTTAACACCAACCCAGAAAGAAAGGTCTGATTTCCAATTTCCGTTCTTCACGGTGCACAGGGTAGCAACTGCCAAGATGCTAATCGAGTAATGGTTAGCCCATTTGCTAAACCTCACAGCAAATCATCATCTTTAACTCCATCAACCATACAAATTCCACATACTCCATCCTCAGCATCAAGTGCCCAAGACAGTCGGAGTTCATCGTATAATTCCACCAAAGGTCCCTTGGTCACCCCTCCGAATAGAAAAAACAACTACTGGTAGGTCCAAGCCTAGCCTTAATCACACGGACATCGAGTTATCAAGAAAATCTAGCTGAGCGCCTGTGGGCGCCTCTCGTCCATCTCCATCACCACAACCTGACCTAGAATCATTCAAAGAGGATGTAGCCTTACGGCTAGAACGGTCGACCTCAAAGCTGGGGAACCGGGTTCGAGTCTCGGCAATGACGCTCAACATCCTGTGATTCTGGGCAAATCACTTAATCTCCCCGTGCCTAGCAAAAATGAATGTGTCCTTCTGTAACGAAACTGGTGCTCATGTAAAGCGCTCTGATACCCGATTTCTCAGGTCTAGTTCGCGCTATATAAAACTCTTTAAAAAAAAAAAAAACGAGTATCTCAGAACATTCTAAACGCTCTTCTTGAAAAGAAGAACATTTTACACCTCACAGAAAACTCTCTCTCAAAAATTAAGCGTATTCAAGAATTAGTACTCACTCTTCAAAGCTAGCTAAAACCTCCACCCATGTTGCTATACAATAGGCAATATCGCCCTCGCAAACACCTTAAGTATTAATCAGAGGATGAAACTCAAGCCATACTACGATCCTAAGAGTCGACACCCAATTTATCCAGTCTCCCCATCAAGGGAGTTGAAAACAAACTTTGATCGGTCACAATCAATGCAGATAGAACATCCATAACCAAAAATATAAAGTTAAACATCAATAATTTGAAGAGAGTACCTTTAACCACCATTAATCATGACACAAATCCTGGTAACTCTTTGAAACCTCTCTTAAGCCTATTACTCATCTGCCATTCAGCAGTGAAGCATGCCTCTGACATCGCCGAACTCATCTTGCACCAAGAAGTAGACATGGCGATCCTAACTGAATCATTGCTTACCAAATCATCTTTGCCATGCATGGATCTATTGGTTCCACCAGACTACAGCATCATGAGACTAGATAGTCAAAAAAAAGGGGGAAGTATCGCTTGCATTCACGGCTCCGATCTCTCAGTTACTTAACTACACTTGGATCCACTCGACTCCTGCTAATATCTTGCACATTCCATAAGAAACGCAGATAATTAACTGTGCAAATGTCATGATTTTTACCATCCCCCAGTTAAGAACAACCCTTCTATAGACCACCTAATGGAAATCATTACAGCAAACTCTTCCCCTCACTCAAATGATATATTCCTAGGGGACTTCAATCTTCAGTGGGAAAATCTCAATGATAATCTGGTTAATGTTTTTAAAGATTTCCTAGCAGACCAAACACTTGCTCAAGCCTGCACTCTCCCAACTCACACTAAAGACTCTACACTTGAAAGGATCATCTCTAAGGAAAAGGATGTCAAAATAATCTTGATTGCTCCTTGCAATTGGTCAGATCACCATATTATTACCTTCAAAATACCTGACGAAATAAAGAAAAGAGCTACGCAATCAGTCAAACCAAAACAATAGATAAGGGATACATAAGGCTTAGACTATAAAGAAACTGGCTGTCCTTTATGAGAAGGATCTTTCCACACCCACTAATGTAATAAACATCAGCGAACTTATGGATCACCATAACTCAACGATGTCAGATATAATCGATTCATTAGCTTCTTTAAAACTGAGAAGAATCCTGGATAAAGACAAAAATCCTTGTTTTAACTGAACCCTAAACGAAGAAAGGCAAAATTTGAGACTAAACAAACGGATATAGAAACAACACTATTATCCCCTAGCGAAAATTGCTAAGGAAGACCAGAAATGCTTATACAAAAGTATTCTCAAATCTAAAAAAGAATTCTTTAGAATGGAACTGGAGAACGCCAAAAACAGACTGCGTAAACTCTGCGAAATGGTAAAACAACATTCAAATAAAATGTCCAAATCCTCTAAAGTAGCAACAAAATCCCTTATAAGCTGTGAAGAATTCCCATCCTTCCTTACAGCAAGAGCCAACTCACTGGAAAATGAGCTCAGGGTAGCCGCTGTTAACCCCTCTTGCCTGGTGACTTCACAAATCGATGAATCAATACACTCCTATCAGGCATTGCCTAAAACTGAAGCTCAATGGTCAACCTTTGATTTATATGACGACAACGAGGTCTCCAAAACCCTATCGTCCATAAAACCAAATAACCACTACAATGATCCTCTGCCTTCAAAATGTGTGACGACAACCAACCAATTTGTCATCCGTATCTGGACAGCGATGATCAACTCTTCTTTGTCTTAAGGTTCCATACCGGACTGCCTAAAAACTGGTCAAGTTATCCCCATCATAAAAAAACAACAGAGAACCCTTCCTGCCCCAAATAATTTAAGGCCGGTATCCAATATTCCCTTATTAGTGAAAGTTCTAGAAAAATGTGTGCAACAACAATTGAGCTATCACATTGCTAAATGTAACTTGCTAGATGACTGCCAATCGGGTTTCAGGCCAGATCATAGTACGGAAGCTACAATGCTTCATATAGTGGATGTCGCCCTACAAGCACTAGACCAAGACAAAACATGTATCTTAATTCTTCTGGACCTATCGTCTGCTTTCAACACAGTAATCCATGATAAATTGCTAGATCGACTTGAAAATAGGATGGAATTATCGGGAACTGTTCTGGAATGGTTTAAATCTTTCTTGTGGAACAGAATGCAAAGATTTTTTGTAAATCAAAAAGTCTCATCGCCTTCCCCTAATACGATTGGGGTACTGCAAGGCTCAATCTTTCCCCAACACTATTTAACCTTTATATGGAACCCATAACAAAAATACTTTGTCACGCCAACATCTCTTTCCACATGTATGCAGATGGCACACATATTTATATTAAGATTTCATCACTGGAGGAGATCAAGACAATGAATGAAGCATTAAAGATGACTGTTCAATAGTTACCAAGCAATCAGCTTACAATAAATGTGCAAAAAACAAAATTCCTACGAATATCCCCCCAAAAGTTCTTCTGATATAAAGGAATGGGCGGAGTTGATCACCGCGCTAAACTGCACCACGAGCATAGTGGCCAAATCCATAGGAATCATGCTGGATAAGAACCTGAACATGCAAACCCACATCAACTCGTTGGCTAAAAATGTCTGGTTTCACCTGAGCTATCTTAGAAAACTGAAACCCTTCATAGAAATGTCAGACCTCAAAATGGCAGTTTAGGCATTAGTCATCTCAAGGATCGAATACGGATGTACAACACTATCAGGACTTCCCAGGATCTCAACAGCTCCTCTAAAAGCCTGTCTAAATGCAGCTGCGAGACTCATAACAGGTTCTAGACATTTCAACCACATCTCCCTGGACTTGAAGGCTCTGAATTGGCTACGATATGAAGCCAGAATCCAACTCAAACTGGCTTGTATCACACACAAAGAGTTACACTCAAAAACACAGACGTATCTAGCTCAGAAAATTGAGATTTCCAGAGGAGGCAGGTATTCCCGGAGCATCAGAGATCTAGTATTGAAACCTCCATTCTTCTAGAAGAAGAAAACTTACGACAGAGCTTTCTCTGGTGTCGCACCTAGAATCCGGAATTCGCTGTCTCCAAACATTACAAAGATCCCGACCACATAAAGATTAAAAAAGAAGGAAGCTCAGATCTTTCTAATGGGCACATTCCTACCATAACTATCTTCAGAGCAAGCACCTTAATGTTTGCTTAGTGATTATCACCTGTTTCCTACAGGTATGTAATCTGCTAGCCCCACAAGACTACAAAAATGAAGCATATTGGGAACTATACAACCCTCATCAGAGAGTCTAACCACGTAACTTACAGAGTCGGATGCCCAGTATAACTGTCAAATGCAGAATTATTATGGTTTTCATATACATGTAATACAATTGTAATACTATGTATCCTTTAAGCTCACTTACTATTGTAATCGCATATGTCTTTTCTTGCCCATAGAATTTAATTTCACGCTCGAGAATTATGTATAAATGCTTGCTCCCGAACTGTTACAATGGGAATACTATATCACTGTGAAGCGCTCTGACACCCTAATTGGTCATGTTCACGCTATATTAAACACTAAATAAATAAACCACAGTTCATATTTTCTAACACAAGGCAGTGTAGCAAGGCTTTATCCCTCTGTCTTTGAACTGACATAAAACGTCTGCCTAAGAGGGTGAACTCTATACCTCTCATGCATGGATACTCTCTACATACAATCTCCCTCTTTAAACTTATGTATATACTAGAGCCTGGCATAACCAACAGAGGCTACTGAAAATTATATGTTAGTGTTTTAACATTGTTTTTACTCTATTTTGATTCATTTTTAGTTGATTGATAAGTCTGTTTATCTAGCCAACCAATATTACATTATTGAAACTTGACACGATATCACATTCTGATGAGTTATTTGATGTTGGTGTTCAAGCCGTTTATTAAGGATAACACAAATATCAAATGTTAGGCATCTAACTCTCAAATGAAATAAGCAATGGCAAAGTCAAATAATAGGTCTGGCATTGGCTTTCACACTTTTGACTTTGCAATTTGTGTTATAGTTTTTGTACAACTTTGTTGTTGGGGGAGCTGTGGGTCTAAAATAAAAACAATAAATACTAAAAGCAAAAATATTGTTAGTCAAATAAAGCACACACTGCCATAGCACTCCTTGGCACAAAAGGAACTCCTTTGTGTGTGGAGTGTTCTTTGTGAAAGAGAAGAATATTATTATTCACAATTAAGTTAGCCAGTCGCTGAAGTGGAAAAAGCCATTTCTCCATTTCTGCATACTGTAGTGGGTGGAAGAAATATGTGAATGACACAACAGTAGATCAAAGGACGAAGTGGGCCTGCTGAAAGCCCCTACAATTAAGTATATTGTGCATATAATGTTGTCAAAATAAAATCGTGTTCGCTAAGAAAACAACAAGCAAGATCATAAAAGATATCAAGTCATTTCTAATCTTTACAAATAAAAAGCCTGATTATAATAAATATGACTGACCAGCAGTAGAGGATCTATCTTGATTTTAAATGCTATTGACTGACTTCAAAACAATCTCAGCTTCCCATTGATCTTACTTATACCTAGGCTACTTGTTGATATATTATGTGCATGGTGATAACTCTATAAGTTTATTTCTCACACTCCTATAAAGAACAATGAACCAATCCCCTGTTAAGTGATGCTTCCATGTATTGATAAGGAGGGCCACTCAGGCACTGAGTTGTCAACACATGACCATTGGTTCCCAAACATTTTAGAAACACAACTTTTTGGTGCAAAAACGTTTGTGACTCACTAATCTTTAATGGACATGAGGCAGGTAATTTTTGAATGTGAACAAAGCATCGTGTGGGAGCGCATTATCAATTACTGACTGCACATTTTTCATTGAAATAGCCACTAACTCCGCACATACATACAGTTTGATGAACCTATATAGCACTCAAATGAAATGTGTGAAATCGGGTTTCTGTGAATATTTATCTTTTGTGCATCAACAAGTACAGTGACTTCATTTATTTTGATCAAATTCAAATCTTTGTTTCCAGCACACTTCAGATTTACAAAAAAATGTGCTTCATTTGTGCTTTTCTTACTGCTGAATGTATATAGTTCATTTACAGGTATTTACATTTTGTCGTGTGTTGCAAAAAACAACATTATACAGCCTTTCCTTTCACACTCCCTGTACTCGAGGGAGGTTGTCACATAATGAAATATAAAAACTCCTCTCACTTTGAAGTCAGAGAAAGAAAAGAAAATCCCAATCTCATGTTAGAAGAATAAGCAGCAATTTGTCAGAAGACATAGCATGACACTTGACCTGTTTCTTTGAAGCACCCGAAAATGTAACAAAATAAACACAGAATTGAAGGCATCTTTATTTATTGCTCGGACTTTCCAGACCCACCAAAAATCAGCTTGAGACCCACCAGTGGGACATGACCCACAGTTTGGGAAATGCTGAATTACACCATATTTAATTATTTGAGTGTTCAATTAACAGAGAATACCAGGCTAGTCCAAACTTCTTGATATTATGCCAAGCTGTGTGCTAATTTTCTCAAATGTAAGAATTAAAGAGCCCAAATCATAAACAATTGTAAGATACAAGTTTGTGATTCAAAGAGATGCAGGGCAACCTAGCAAAAGATATACAATTCATAAACAATGATAAGATACAAATGTGCCACATATAGAGTTACAATAGGAAATACATTTGTATTGTGTGAATTGGTTTGAAAAAAAGGGGTCTGATGTGAGCGTTGCAGGAGATGAATACTTCTCGTGTGAAAGCAGTTATGCTTGTTGAGAAATTATACAGGTCACATACATGTAGAGAGAGTTTGGGATTTTTGAAAATATGCTGTTTCTGGCAGCATTCCCCATCCTGTACCACCAAGTCAGGATGCAATTGGCCTGATTCACTAAGGTATTTGTGTGTGTAAGTGTAGTTTACAATAACAAACAGCATGATTTGAGGAGAAAGAAACACTTTTGGAATTCACAACTTAATTTTATGCTTGTAAAATAATTTACTAAACAATATTTTTGAGGAGTACATTTAGAGCCTGATTTATAGATTGGCTGACGGATTAAGTACCGTCGCCATGGCAGAGTTCTTTAAACCCTCCATGAGAGTTTATGGGAGGATACTCTGCCTGCCAAATTTAGAGAGGTCCGCTGGCTGAGCAGACATCACTTTCATTTGTAGGTAAATGTACATGCATTGAAAGTTTGACAGCTCCTTCCACATGACAGAAAATACTCAAACTTTCAACTTTTTTTTACTATCAAAAACAAAAACCCAAAGCAGGCTTTTGCTTTTGAAAATAAAAACAACCAATGACCCCACCCTATGGGAGTTTTCTCTCATAGCGCGGAGTTTAAATTAGGCGTTTTCACTGCCCCTTACCATCAGGTTTTACCTGGCGGTAACAGATAGTGAGAACTTGCATTTGTTGGCTCACTAAAATAAGGCAGGTGAACAAATGGCAAAACCTCTGATGGCCATTGCTCTGTTGGGCATCAAAGGTGTATGTTCGCGGTGGAGACGGAGTAGTCTCCGCCATAGACATACTGAAGGTCCGCCCGACTCTAAATGAGGCAGGTAGGTCTTCAGTTTGGCGGAGAGTGTACTTTGTCACAGTTGAGAAGTTTCTCTCCGAAGAAATCTTAGCCTGGAAAAGGTTGTACATTTAATCATGAGAGTGACATGAGTAAATGCGTGAAGCAGAAGAAACCATTCCCAAAATTGATAAGGGCATAATGCAAGTCATTTCTCAATGAGGAAAAGATTTTTCGCTTTGGAAAAAAGAAGACTCCACACAAATGTGATGTCATTACCCCAAGTGCAATTGTGCACAATTTTTAATTGTCCATGCAAAAATGTGTACGCATAGTTGTAATTGTACATTGAGAAAAGTTTTCAAAGAGTATACCTGTAAGACCGCTACTGTGGTTTACAAAAGTAATCTGGAGACCTTTGTGAATTAAAAGAGCAACACTACCCCATGTGAGAATAGGGCTCAATATTTACTTCTGGTGTGGGCAATATAGCTACTGCTTACAGACGTGGCTCTGAGTAGCTACCCATAAATACTTTCCAGTAGAACCTGCCTTCCATACATATACTCTATATCAATAGCTCTTAACCTGCGGTTAAGGAACCCCTGGGGTTGGTCGCAATGCCTACTCAGGGGGGTCCGTGAACTGTTTATAAAATTAAACAATGTTAAAAGAGTAATAAAGTGTACATAAATGAAGAAGCAAATGTAAAACGGAAAATTTTAAAACGTTCTGTAAATGTGAAAAAATTTGAAAAAAAAGTTTCATTGGAGGCTAAAAATTAAGTTGGTATCCTCAAATTAATTCATGGGAGCAATGCAAATGCATCAAACAGAAGACAGTATGTATGATGGTGGCCTCAATTGAAGTTAGAAAACCTTCAACCTTCCCATTAAAAATGCATTTAGATTATTTTATTTCACATTTGTTTGTAAATTAAATATTTTATCATATGTGTATTTGTTTGATGGATGCTTGTTTCTGTAATTTTGTGTATGGGGTTGCAGTTCAAATCATCAAATTTGCATAGGTCATGGCCCCCAGATTCTAATAATGACTCAGCGGCCCCCATATTCCCATAATGATTCAGTGTGGGTCCTGGATTCCAGGAAGGATTAAGTGGGCATCAGAAGTCAAAAGGTTAGGAACCACTGCTCTATGTAAAACACAGTTGTATGCATAAATAACCCTCTGCTATTCTGTAAATGCCCACTGTAATATTTTTTTGGGATACTGAAATAAGTTGTTATCCTGTATTTTAATTTCCCTTTGCATCTCTACACTTTAATGACATTTATGAAGTAATGGCTGCAAAAAGTGTTTGCCAGACTGTAAACAACAGCAGGTGTTAAGATAAGAGCAATTTTCACTCACTGCTGGGTTGTGCTGGCATTTAGCATTAGGCTCCCTTTTGTGGCAAATGACCATCAAAAATATTATCTTAGCATTTTTAATGTGACAAGCATAGACACAAATAGTGTTATTCTACCTTATTTATGCCAAATTTTTAAATTGAGTAAAAAAACTCTGAGAGGACCGTGCTCAGCTATCTTTCACACCTGGCTGTTCTAGGATTGGTGTTTGAGAATACATATCAAATTTGCATTGCAAAAGGTGTGTTGAGGGCATCCCTTCCAGAAACTGATTCCTTTAGGTATGCATTAATGTTTTGTGACCTCAAAGGAGGTGGTAAGCCATTCGCAAATGGGAAGGGGGTCCCCAAGAAACCCCTTCCTCTTTGTGAATGATGACAAAAACTTTTTTAGGGGTTGGCAATAGTCCAAACGGCCACTTCCTATGCCTCCTCCAAAAAAGTTTGTGTAATTTAAGAAAACAAACTGCATTTAAAAAAAAAAGATTGTTTTTTTTTTAATCAATCACAGACATTGTTGTCTGCTGACCCCAGATGGCCACCATGCCTGTGACTCCTACCAAACATGGTGGGACGCAATTTGTGACCTACTGCATGCATAACAATGAGGTAGGTCGAATTGTGACCCACTACGATTCAGGATTTTGTGAACTGATCTATTAATAAATAGGTCAGGTCATAAAATGGCAATGCATTCTCTAGAAGTCGATGAGCAAATTGCAACCACCTCTACCAAATCCATGTTAGTTTTCCAAATAAGACATTTCAAATTGTGATTTGGTATTGGTTGAAATTTAAAATTTCTTATTAAGAACTTTAATATGTCAGGGCCCAAATGTTCAAAATTCGATCTCAGTGAACATATTGTAATTCCGTTTTCTTTGTTTCGCCAGTGCTGGAAAGGTCTATGCATTATTTTCATATCTTGAGCACGTGATCCAGCGGTCAGGGATCAATAATTACTCACTAACATAGCCCCATTTACACTACCCAATTAATCCCTTCACACTGGGGTTCAGTGTGATGCAAGTTTATTCCTAACTCACTAAATATACTTTAGAACCTGCATTTCTCCTTACAAATAAGTGTGTCGAGGAACCTTTTGGTGTTGAGTAGTTGATGACAATAATTATATTCTAATCTATACATGTATACTATAAAATAATAACAGACTCAGGGGCCGATTCCGATCTCGGCCGGTAGGGCTCCGAATAGGATTCGGCTTTACCGGATCCGATTCGGAGCCCTGTTTCCCGACCGAACCGTACGCGGGTCCGGCCGGCGAGTACGATGCGGGTCGCCGACCGACTCATCCGGGCGACCCGGCCGCTCCGACCGACTCGTACCCGGATCGTACCGCTCCGACCGACTCGGTCGGACACGGTCGCACCGCGCAATGGAGACGTTTTCCGGCCGGGTAAGTACGATGCGCACCTCGACCGCTCCGACCGACTCGCGCCGTCCGACTCGAACTCGCTGTCGGAGCCGTACTTTGGGGGTCCGTGTCGGACCCCCTGTACGCGTACCCGTGCGAGGCGCACACAGGGGGACCCATGGGTCCCCCTACCTGTGCGTGTACGCCGCGAGCGCCTCGCGGCGTACTCGCTGTAGGGGCGCCCTTGTCCGCCTCGCACCCATTGAGGCAATGGGAGCCCGCGTACGCGTTATGCGACCGGCTCCCATTGAGTTCAATGAGAGTCCGACCGACTTGTGTCCGGTGGCATACGAATGCATCGGACTCGTTCGGTCGGACTGCACGGGTCCGATTCGGTCGGAAATCTCTCCGGGTCCGGCTCGGTCGGAGAGATTTCCGGCCCGAATCGGAATCGACCCCTCAGTGTATAGTTTATGTTGTTTATCGTAAATAATGTAAGAAAATAATGCTCATCAAGTACAGTTACACTTAAGGCAAATCATGGATTATCACAGAGAGAAAACATTGGCAATGTATAATTTCAAACTCATATCAAATAAACAATGCATTGAAGGAGTGGATAGGCGTAAAGAGAAAAGTTTCAGAGACTAAAACACATTTGCAAATGAATATGCAAATTAGGAAGATTATCTATACTAACTCAAGTAAGATTCAGGGAAACTACCCCACTGGAGAGTTACGGCAGGAAGGGCACTTATGAAGAGATGAGTGACAAAGATTAAATCAGGAGACAGGAATCGGGTAGGCCTCTATCTGGAAACAGCAAACCGACGACAGCGATCTCCCGCTAGCTAAACACCAGCACCCACTCCTAAAAAACCACACCCACCGGGGGACCTTCAATTATACCCTAAAACCTAAATGTCCAACCCACATTTGTTTCAAACTGAGCACAGTATTCATTTCCCATTGGCTAAAATTGGGGGTGTTCTGTCACACCACTATCGTCATGTCCATTTTATTAGACACCCTTTTGTTTAAACATTAAGCATTACATCAGAATCATCCCAAGAAACAATTCTGAACATGATCATAGTAAACATTTCTTGCAGTTCCTTGAATGTTGCAAATCTCTGCGCCTCTTTTGTTCGTCTCTACCATCTCGTGAGGAAGTGGCATCGCTTCCATTTGTAATCTAATCCTCCTTCTTCTGTAACCTTGGTAGACAGTCAGCATAACACGAAGGACATTTCTACTGCCTCTGCATTTTCTCCTCATTTAAAGTTCACTTATTTCGTATTTTTCTTTTAAAGGAAAGTTAACCCAAAACTGGCATGCAAAAGTGTAGGCCCAAGTTTACTTTTTCTACAAGAACAGACCACAAAACATTCATTATTTTCAAGAAATCTAATTTCACTTTGCGTACCATCCCAGTAATTGCACTAACCCATGCACAACCCATGTTATGTAGTATCTAGCGAAATATTATTAACGTGCACAAAAGCAGCATTAGGTTTTATCAAGCAGTTTGCGGCCTAGTTTCATGCATTAATACACGCATTAGTTTTTCATATGCGCAAAGCATTTCCCCATGTATTAGCATATATTAATAAAAATCTTCACCGCACACTGTTAATATATGTTAGTAAGGGTTCAATCCGAGCAGGTTTATTTACGCAAAACCCTGCTCCATCAATCCCTCCTTTGATGGCATTTTGAGCCATCATCAAAATACCCATCACAAACAAGTTGCCACTTATTTAAAATACTGTACTTCTTTCTCGTTTTATTCTTCCATCTAAGTCTTTCATAATCTCATATTAATTTCCTCTCATATCCTCTAATTCTATCTCTTCTCTTTTTCTTTTCCTAGCTCTACGTTTAAGTTCTGATGTCTCTTTCTTTCTACATTTGCATTTGCAACATTTGTAAATCATAATTATCATTAATATCACTACAACTACTGAAGTAATCGGGATTAATATTTTCCCTAATAAGCTACTCCCAAAAGTAGAAAACCAATTTCCCATTGAGGAAAACTCTTACCAAGTTTTACCCAAGCACCGTCAACTTTCAGTTCAGTTAAATCTTCATGAAGTTCTGTAATATTTTTAATATACCCCTCAAGATTTTTACTTTTGTCAGGAATATAAGTACAGCTTTGTTGTATTTTCAACATGCTACGGACTCTACCCTCTTTTGCCAATAATATGTCACGGGCAAGTCGATTTTGCAAAACCATTGATCTAATTGCAACCATTTCAGTATTAATCATCAAGAATCCACCAGCAGTATCTGTTGATAAATGATCAACCACCGTTGACAGTTTTCTAATTTTATGTGAATTCAGAATAACTCCAACTGAAGGTATCAGTGATCCAAAACTATCCCCAATTATTTCAGAATAACTCGCTCCTCTCTTATTACGTGTTAATCCTTGTTTCATTTAATTAATTCTATTATTCTTATCTACGTGATAAACTTTCGGGAATACTATACCTAAATAGCAACATCCATACCAACCTGTAGGTAATCTATAATAAGCATTCTTACCACACACATAATAAATTCCCAGGAAAACAGGATCAGTCCCTCCTTTCAATCCCCAATTTCCTTTTATCAAGAAAGTATGCTCACATTCACTGGAACCAATGAAGTAACTATTATGTTCAGTCTTCTCTCTAAACACACAAAGCTTTCCTCTATGTTGAAAATCTAGAGTCATGGCAGCATAAGTCTCACCCTTTTTGTAATCACCCTCTCTGAAAGCCAATGGAGGTACATGAGACTTTTGCTCAGCAGCTTTCTTTTTGAAATCTCGTCTTCTATCTTCTACCAAGTTCATAAACTCAATTTCTTCATGCCGTAGTTTACAAGTTAAGTTATTTCGATGTGCATCTATTGTATCTATCGGTTTGTTACTAATGAAAAAATCTCCCATGTAAGCTGCATAAAGAGGACCATAAACAATTTTTAAATCTCTCCTAATAGGAATTTCTGGAAATATTAAGTCAAAATTAGAATAATAATACTCTAGTCCTTCCCTCTCGTAGAACGGACTTGCTAAGACACTACAAGACACACCATATGTTAAAGGTAGGTGATGGTAAGTCACCCCCTCTGAGACAGACGACGGTAATTGCATGCACACGTAATAATCTCTCGCATTCATTGTGTTAACATATTCATAAAGTAACTTAGTAAAAACATTTAACAAGAAATCATTAATTGATTTATCATGATGATAAATACTATCATCTTCTATCTTTTCTATATTAGTATTTATACTTCCCTTAGCAACAGTATCCACTCACTCATTTCCCACATTATTAGTATTATTTTTGTGATTAGTAACCATCAAAACAGGGATAATAACAATCAGTGTTAACCATACCAACGCTAGTAGTAAGACACTACATAAGCAAGCATTAATACATCTATGTTTAAAATTATGATTTTGATATCCAGTCTCTGTTACCTTTGCCATTCTAGATACTATATAAAAAATTACAAATCTAAGAAAAAAACCTAAACATTTTTAAATCTTGAAAAAACTTATCCAGAAACCATCTAGAGTAGTGTATCCTTACACTTTAGACCTCTCTTCTTTTACCCCCTCTTTTTTTTATTTTTTTATATTTTCTTCTTCAAATCTTTTGGAATTTTCAGAATATAATCTTCATTGAAATTGTTGCACCTTTATTTTCACAGTTCTCTTTTAAGGTGGTTTCAGTTTACTTTGATCACTTTGATCAGTACCAGCTTCTTCTTCTCTTTGATTTGTGTTTTCAATTTCTTCCAACACACCATATGTCCATTCTAGAGCTATGTATTTCTTACTTTGAATTCTTATTCTTTTTGTTTTTCGAACTAATTCTTCTTCTGAATCACTTTGTCCAGTTTGACTTGATATTTCATTTATTTGATCTGGCCTTTTCTTTTCTAGAGGGTTTTTCAGTCTTTTCACTCCTTTTGGCCACTCATCACCTTTTCTTGATCTTTTAACTTGAACTTCTTTTTCACCTTCGTTGTCAAACTCGCAAGTTCTTTTATTCAGTTCTTTTCTCTGTTGTACTTGCTCTTGATTTTCAACAATCACTTTCTCTTTTTCTCTCTCAACAGAAGTCTCTTGAGATCCAGTAGCTGGGGCCCACTTTATTCGACTTGTACTTGGTTCTTCCTCTTGTTTAACCTTTTCAGAATCTGTAATACTAGATTCTATAGCTTCATGCTCTTCAGCTTCTGTTTCTTTTCTCAGCTTTACCAATTGCTGCCCTTCTTCTTATCTTTCAAGCGGACTTGGGACTCTTCTTGTATGACTTGCATAAATCCAGTTTGCAAGCCACCACACTTCACTGCTGTCGTTGTCAACAAAATGATATGATAAGGTCCATTCCACCTGGGTTCTAAACATGACTTCCTCACGTGTTTCTTGACAAGAACCCACTCTCCTGGACTCAAATCATGTGCTTGATCCGGCTGTGTTGTGGTTGCAATTTCTCCAACCTGTTGAGACACAGAACGCACCAGATCAGCCAATCCTTTGCAATAATCAAGCACTAGATCATCAGTAATATTCATCAGTTTGTTTGCTGGTACAACTGCTTGTCTCATGGCTCTCCCCATCAGAATCTCATGAGGACTTAATCTAGTCCTTTTATCAGGAATGCTTCTAAGACTCATCAATACCAGGGGTAAAGCGTCTGGCCATTTCAGTGTTGTAGATGCACACACTTTTGACAGTCTAGATTTAATAGTGCCATTAATTTCTTCGACCACTCCAGATGCTTCTGGTCGGTAGGCACAATGTAGCTTTTCCTCAATTTGTAATGCTGCACAAATCATTCAAACTATCTCATTATTAAAATGAGTTCCTCTATCTGTTTCTAAAGAGACTGGAAATCCAAATCTTGGGATAATCTCTCTCAAAAGTAGTTTAGCAACTGTTAGGCTGTCATTCCTTCTTGTTGGATAAGCTTCTACCCAGCGAGAAAACAAACAAACAACAACCAACACATATTTCAGTCCCTTACAAGGGGGAAGTTCAATAAAGTCAAGTTGTAGTCGGGTAAATGGTCCTGCTGCTTTTCCAATTCGACCCCAACTAACAACCATCTTTCTACCTGGATTTTGCTGCTGGCACACTACACATCTCTGGCATTGACTCTCTGCAATGACTCTAAACTTTGGGTTGTACCATGACTGCTTGAAGAGCCTAATCATAGCATCTCTTCCAACATGTGCAATTCCATGGTACATCCTTGCCATCTGAGACAGCAAACTATCTGGCATTACTGGTCTTCCATCAACATACACCCACACTTCATCTTCTGCCCTCTTTTCACAACCTGATTTTATCCAAATTTGTTTTTCTTCCTCATTTGCTTCTTCCTGTAACTGCCGAATTTCTTCCCATGTTTCCAAAGAGGAAAACATCAAGTGGCAATTTGTATGTTTTTTCTCCACCCCTCTGTTTATTGCAATTGAATTTTGTGCACAGAAACGCGCCACTTGGTCTGCGTATCTGTTTCCTTTTGTCACCAAGTCATCTCCTGACTTGTGTGCTGAACATTTTACCACAGCAATCTTTTTGGGCAATTGTAATGCATTCAATAGATCCTTCACATTTTTACTGTTCCGGATCGGTGATCCTGAAGAAGTCAGAAATCCTCTTTGCATCCACAATTGACCAAAATCATGCACCACCCCAAAACCATATTGACTATCAGTGAATATGGTTACTCTCAGATTTTTGCCAATTATACATGCTCTAGTCAGAGCTATTAGCTCAGAAATTTGAGCAGAATGTATCCTCTTTAGACAGGATGCTTCAAGAACCATAGACACTGTACATACTGCATAAGCAGCACTCAATTCACCTTTTTCATCTCTCAGACAAGATCCATCCACGAACATCACACTATCTGACTCTTCTAGTGGAGTATCCTTAATGTCAGGCCTGGTTTCGTGCACAACTCTGTCACATCCAAACAATCATGATCTGTTCATCTATCACTTCACCACAATTTAAACTTGGCATCAAGGTTGCAGGGTTCAATATTGTACATCTTGTCACTGTCACATTTTCAGCACCCAAAATCACTCTTTCATACCTAGTCAGCCGACTATAGGTCATATGCTGAGTCCGAGTCCTTGGTAATAGGATCTCAACAGAGTGTGGCACATATACTTTCACTGAATGTCCAATAACAATTGTCTCGCTCTGTTCAAGACTCACACAAGTAGCAGCCACTGCTTTTAAACAACCTGGTAATGCGGCAGCCACTGAATCCAAAGTAGCAGAAAAATATGCCACTGGACGACGTGCCATTCCATGTTTTTGTGTTAAGACTGAAAGTGCACACCCATCTCTCTCAAAACAGAATAATGCTAAATCTTTTGTGCAATCTGGCATTCCCAAAGCAGGTGCTCGACAAAGACTATCTCGCAATTCAATAAAAGCTTTCATACACTCTTCATCCAATTCAATCAGATCAACCACATCTTTATGAGTCAACCTCTGTAGAGGTTTTGCAATCAGTGAAAACCCACTAATCCATTGTCTGCAGTATCTAACCATTCCCAAAAACATACGAACTTCCTTTTGAGTTTTAGGAGGACCCATCTTTAAAATCACGTTGATTCTTTCTGGTGTAACTTTTCTAGCTCCCTTCTCAATCTTGTGTCCCAAATATTGAACTTCTTTTGACAAAACTGTAATTTTGCTGGTGACACTTTATGCCCACCTATTGTCAAATGATTCAGTAAGGCAATTGTATCTGTCACACAGGCTTCTCGTGTTTTTGATGCCACAATGTACTGAACTAGCACTGAATTTTCTGGCATGATCAATGACTCCAAACATTTTTTCAAAATCTGATTGAAAATTGAAGGACTCTCTGTATACCCTTGAGGAACTCGGCACCATGCCAAAACACGGTTTCCGAACCGGAATGCAAACAAATATTGGCTATCCGGATGCAAAGGTATTGAGAAAAATGCTTGACGCAGATCAATTACTGTGCACCATTCCGCATCACAAGGAATTTGGTAAAGAATTACTGATGGATTTGGCACTATTGGACAGCAAGGTACTACGATCTTATTAATTTTGCGTAAATCTTGCACTATTCTATATTTTCCGCTTGGTTTCTTGATCCCCATAATAGGTGAGTTACAAGGACTACTTAGTTTTTCTTTTAGAATACCTTGCTCAATCATTTGATCAATTACAGGAGTTACTCCTGCTGTGATTTCAGGACTCATCTTGTACTGAGGTGTGTTTGGATATATTGCACCTGGTTCTACTGTAACCTGAATAGGATCCACACCTTTCATCAATCCAATGTCTTTTCCAGTAAAATCCCACACATCAGGTCTCACTGCATTTCTCAATTCTACAGGTAAATCTTCTTCTGTAAGCAATGAATATAAATCATTTACTTCTGTCCCTTGCTTCGCTAACATCATTTTAAAAGCAACATCCTCATCTGGTGTTTGAAAAGCAAAACCATCTGGCATACAATAGATGGTTCAGTTCATCTTACAGAGCAAGTCCCTTCCTAAAAGGTTCACCGGACTCGTATCACATACTACAAACCGATGCATGTCTCTGAATCTTCATATATGAACTTCTATTAGTCTTGTTATTGGAGTCTTAATGTATTTATTTGAAACTCTCACAACTTGGATAGTTTCTCCCAAAAGGGGTAGGTTTGGGATTTCTGCTGCTCTCACAGTAGAACGGGTAGCACCAGTGTCCACAAGGAATATAATATCCTTACCTTCCACTTTTCCATCAACAAAAGGACCTGATTGATCTACCTCTAGAGATGCGCCAAGCACGCACTCTTCCTCCCCCCTCAGACACCGTCATTGAGATGAGTCTGAGTCACTCTCTGAACATTGCAATAAATACTGTGAAACCATTTGTACATTTTGATTCTTACCAACTTGTTCACCTGCGTGAAATCCAGTACTCGCACTGTATCTCTGTACTTGAGCATTCACATTATTTGGCCACAACCACCTCATTCTGCATCTGTGGATTGAAATTTTAATTCATTCCATTATTCTTCAGTAAAGATCTACACTCATTCCTCCAATGTCCAAACCTTCCGTACGTATGACAAGGACATTTCTTTTCAATTCTTCCCTACTCATTTTACCTCTACCTCTACCTCCATTTGGTGTCTGACCATTTTGATTTTGTCCTTTCATCTGAAAATCTGCTTGAGAACCATTGTTTCCATCTTTCTGTTCTGCCACTTTCACCTGTGCCCACATCATTTTCTCTTTCAGCTTCTTATGCCTTAACTTAATATCATCACTACAATATTTAGCATATCTCAGAATCTCATCAACTGTTTTACTCTGCCAACAAATCAAATGTTGCTGGATCATGTTACTAATTTCAGGTTTCAATCCTAAAACAAACCTATACACAAAATATCTTTGTCACCTATACTTTCAAAACCACTATACTGTTTGAACACCTGTAACAACCTTTCATAATAGGCATGTACCGATTCTTTGGGTTCCTGGGTTGTCCTGTCAATTTTAACCCAATCTGTTTCTTTTGGAGAAATTTTACTTTTCAAGAAAGTAATTTACTTGATTATATTTTTCATCACCTCATCTGAAGGTGCTCCTGTTTTTACATCTCTTGGATATTCTTCTTTTGGCCAGTCAACAGTAATTTTACACTCAGTCCGTAAGTCAGCTAGAACTAAAATCACAAACAAACCATCTAGATCTTTTAACAAAACTTTTGAAACTTTTACAAACCTCTCTACCTGTTTGTACCACTCAACAGGTTTTCTCTCAACCTAGGGAAATCATTTGTAAAGGATAATATATCCTGTCTTGACCAGGGAACTTGAACATATCCACCACCTGGAACTTCTCTCATTGGGCATACCATTTCAGCCTGTCCTGTTTCTCTTAATGGAAATAAAGACGCATTCTTACTTGCAAGCATTTCTTTCTTCTTTTCGCCCATCTACCTTCCCACCTGTCTAAATCACCCCATTTCTTCAAGGTATTCATAAATTCATTTATTTGCAATCATTTACCAGATGTATTCAAACTCTCCAAATCCTTATCAGTAAAATCCAATCTGTACGTTTTTTGCGAAACTTTAGACTTTTCTATGTCTATTCCATATTCTTGTGCAGCTTCTGCAAATCTCTCATGTAAATTCCGTGCTTTCCATGTAATATTTTTACACAAAAATAACAACTCTTCATCTCGGTACTTACTCAATCTCTCTGGACTTATGGTACCTGTTGAGTGCACACGAGCTCTGTTCCGCTCGTGTGTCCTCGGGAGCATGAGCGTGATCTTTATCGCGCTCATGCTCACCATTCTTTTGAGGTTTGTTCTCGTGGGGGAGAATGCGGAGAATGTTGTGATTAGAAAATGTTGGCTTTGTAATAAGATAGGGAATAACGGTATTTGGTCATTCTGTAACTGACGCTTCATGGATTCACACCTACCGCAATAAAGGAATCTTCTTCCACGCTACGACGATCCTTTCTCCTTTATTCACTTGCATGAATGATGATGGATTAACTTCCATTTCTTACACTGGCGACGAGCGGGCACGAAGCCATTTCAATTTCTACTACTTTGATGACTGTCGTTTTGTGGAATTGTTCTTCAGTTCTGTGCCACTCCTCCAGCGTGTCTTCTGTTTCCAGCACTTCAGGGCAATTTCTACTTTCGTTGTTGTTCCTGTGATTGATTTTGACATTTACACGAAGAAATGGAAAATTTTGTTTGCGACGTTATTTGCCAATGACGTCATTTCATAAACGCAGATCGGACGTTCCTTAGCAACGAGGATACTTAGCAACAGTATCATACGTCATTCCACGTTGGCAGCCATATTGAATGTCATTACCACGATCATAAATTCCTTATCAGCTGTTTTTCAGCAGCGCTTCCATGGGAGTTAGGTCCTCCTTTCTTAAACCGCTACCGACGTTTACAGCTGCAATCTATCTGAGATCCTTATTTCCTGATCAGCTGTTTTTTTTTTTTTCGGAAGCGTCTCCACGTGAGTGAGGTTCTCCCGTTTTAAGCTGCTTCCAACTGCTACAGCTGCAACATTTCTTCAATTTGAGGTAACGATTTCGGTGACAAGCACACCTTATTACTGAAGTGTATCTACTTACATAACAAATTATCCTGAGCTTGTCTATTGCGGTGACAAGCACACCTTTGTTTTTTTGTTGTTGTTTTTTCTCAATTTTTTTCAAAAGTTTATTTTCTCTGTCATTTATTCATATTATATAATATGGCTGGCATTGTTCCTCCCTCTTCGTTTTTGTCTTCTCTGGTGAACCACCAATGGATTGGGAGACATGGGAACCAGCATTTCTGGCTTATGTCGAAGTTTTAGAAGGTGAAGAGTGCGAGCCAGAAAGGAAATTGGCATTACTAAAACATTGTTTAGGTGGAATAGGTCTCAAAGAATTTACAAATTTACCAGCTCTTATCGATCCTGGTAACATTAATGTATATCAATATGCATCCAAGCAACTAAGTATGAGATATGGGAAAAAGAAAAATGTGGTTATGGAAAGGTTCATTTTTTATTCTAGAAAACAACAACCCGATGAGTCCATCGAAGATTTTGTTTCAGCACTTAGGTCCCTTGCAGTGACTTGTGACTTTGAACATATTTCCTACGAACAGGTACTTAGAGATCAAATTCTCATGAGAACTAACAATAAAAAAGTCCAGGAGAGATTATGGACTTCTTCTGACATGTCTTTAAGTGCTGCCATCGACATAGCTAAATCTATTGAGCACTCAGAGAAATTTGTGAAAGAGATCAGAGGTAATGAAAAAGGTGAAGTTTTTGCTATTTCTAAAGAATTAGATAAATCAAAAAAAACAATTTACAAAAAACTGAAAATTTGCAAAAATATGATGGAAAATATAGAAGTTTTGGTGCAGACAATAAAAACATGTATTTGTATGCTATAGGTGTGGAAGTCCTGGGCACCTAGGTAATTCAAAGTTATGCCCTGCTAGTGATAAGATTTGTTCCAAATGTGGAAAAAAGGACATTTTAGTAAAGTTTGCAAGTCCATTCCTAGAAGGGTAAATATGATCCAAAGTTATCCTGACTATGAGAATTCTTATGATAACTACGAAAATAATATTAATACTGTTATTAATATTTGTGGAAGTGAAAGTGTCACTAAGTTTCACTCATGCACTATTTGTATTGATGGTATTGATGTACAATTACTAGTAGATTCATGTGCTGGGTATACTATTATTGCGAAAAAATAGTTGATGACAAATGGCCAAACAAAAATTACTTTCTCCTGATGTTACACCTCGTGGATATACAGGTCACAATATTGATTTAGTGGGATATTTTTGGGGCAATTTGGAATTTTCAGGACGCCACACTTATGGTAAAGTTTATGTAGCGAAATCTGGGCAATCCCCCCTGGGTTGGCCACATCAGGAGCAAATGGAGATCAAACTCAATCCCAAAGCAAATCCTCCGGTTTATGTCATTGATTTACCTACAACTTCTCATAACGACAATATCAATTTTGTTTCTAATTTAAAAAACAAATTTCCTGAGGTTTTCACCAATAAATTGGGAAAGTACCAAGGATTTAAACATAGCATTAGATTGTGTGACAATGCTATTCCTATTCGTCACAAAGTAAGGAAAGTTCCACTATCCTATAGATCAAAACTTACAGATATTTTAAAAGATTTGTGCTCTAAAGGTATAATTGAACCCATTGAATCATCACCATGGGTTTCTCCGATTGTTATTTCAGTTAAATCTACAGGTGAGCTCAGATTATGTGTGGACTTACGCAGTCTTAATAATGCTATCTGGGTAGATGCTCATCCCTTACCTAATTTACATGAAATGGTTGCTACATTAGCTGGTGCACAAGTTTTTCCACCATCGATTTAGCCAGCGCCTACCATCAAGTTGTTTTAGATGATGAATCAAAAACCTTACCGCATTCATAACTCCTGAAGGTCTTTACAGATATTGTCGTATGCCATTTGGCCTTGCCAGTGCCGCTTCAGTTTTTCAAAGATTGATGAAAGAAACACTCGAAGGTTTGGCAGGTGCTATAGCTTTCCAAGATGACATTCTTGTGTATGGTAAAAATGCTGAGGAGCATGACCACAATTTAAACAATGTACTCTCTGCTTTGTCATGTAAGGGTCTTACTCTCCGTACAGATAAATGCAAATTCAAAGCGTCTCAAGTGGAATATTTAGGGCACACTATCAGTGGTTTTGGTATCAAACCCAAGCGTAACCATGTAGAAAATATCACTAATGCTGAAATTCCCAAATCTAAGGAACAATTAGTTGCCTTCCTAGGACTCACTGAGTTCTATGCTAAATTTATCCTAATTACGCATCCAAAGTTGATCCATTCAGATGTCTCTTAAAAAAACACAAAGTTTGAATGGACCAATGATATGTCTACTGCTTTTACTTCTTTGAAGACCTGCATTGTAAATGCTCCTTGTTTACAACCCTTTGTAAGCGGAAAAAATGCATAATTATGGTAGATGCAAGCAGTACTGGTTTAGGTGGTGTTCTGATGCAGAAGGATAATACCAAAGAATGGATTGTTGCCTATGCATCTAGAGCTTTAAGGGATGCAGAGAGACATTATTCTGTAATAGAAAGAGAATTGTTAGCTTGCGTGTGGGGTGCAGAACATTTCAGAACATTTATTTGGGGGACCAAATTTGTCATTAAAACTGACCATAAGCCCCTCATGTTCATGATGGCACCTGGTGGAGGTCGCACCATGTCTGCAAGATTAGCCAGATTAGCATCTAGGTTGCAGAGTTTTCAGTTTCAATTGGAATATGTTCAAGGTAAATTTAATGTACATGCTGATTGCATGTCTCGGTTCCCTCCCTCCACACCTGATGCTGAGGAAGTGATGAATGAAGAATGTGAAGTAGCTTTTACCATGCATGACATTAATTCACTTTGTGGTGATCAAACAGTTATCCAAGAAGATTTATGGTTAAAAGAAATGAATAATGATGAGGAATTAAAAGACTTAAGCATCACATTTTGCAGGGTGGCCTGAAGAAAGGAAGTTATCCGGTGATTTGACAAGTTATTGCAAAGTTAAGGAGGAATTAGCTATTGAAAATGATATTGTTTTAAGGGGCGACAAATTCGTACCTCCTTATAATTTAAGGAAGAACATTATTGTGTTAGCTCATGAGGGCACTTAGGAATATCAAGTACCAGAAGACGTGTCAGGGAATCCTTTTGGTGGCCAGGATTGATATGTTTGTGGAACATTTTGTTAGAAATTGTTTTGAATGTTCCTCCAGTGATAAGTCAGCAGTTCCTTTACGTCCTGAACCACATCCCGTAGACTTCCCAGATGGTCTGTGGCGTAAGTTAGGTGTGGATATTATAGGACCATTTTCTGTTTTGCCTAAACAAGAATCTTTCGGAATTGTTTTGATTGATTATTTTTCCAAGTGGCCTGAGGTCAAAATGGTAAAAGAAGTCACTTCAGAAAAGATAATAGAATTTTTGGACGGAAGTTTTTGTAGGGAAGGTATTCCTCAAGAAATTGTCACCGATAATGGGCCTCAGTTTGTTAGTAATAAAATGGAGTTATTCTTTCAAAAATGTGGAATTATTCACAAGAATATTGCAGTGTTCCATCCAGAAGCTAATGGCCAAGTTGAGAGATTTAATCGTGTCATAAAGGAGGCTGTTCAATTATCTGTAAAAGTGGACTAAACTGGAGGAATTCCTTACAATCCATGCTATTAGCATACAGGACTTCACCTAATTCTGTGACCTTAGTTAGCCCTTTTGAATTATTAAGAGGACGTAAACCCAGCACCAAGCTTGTCCCTTGGTGGCTGAAAGGAAAACAAAGTAAGTTGAGTGATATTTCTGAGGTGGACTATGAAAAAGTCCGGTGTAGAGTTGAAGAATACAAAGAAAAGATGAAACATAAAATGAGTAAAAAGCAAGGTTCTGTGAGCAAACAATCTGTTGAGATTGGGAATTTGAGTACGTATCAAAAGAGCAAATACAGTTGGGAAGGGCTATCCTATGTGGTCATCCCCCAAAAGAGTAATTGAAGTTTTTAGAAATGCTGTGAGAGTAGATGGAGGAAGTGTTTGGAATCTCAATAGGATTTCCTTGTTCAGGGGAAGAATAATTCCCAATAGTGATAATGGGAGCAATGTTTTCCTTGACATTAACGGACAAGAATGCACTAAAGCTTTAGAAACTAGTGCTACACAAATTGTTGATGGTCCCCAAAGGTGCATTCGTTCTCGTCATCCTCCTGTGAGATTCCAAGACTATGTCATGTCTTAAATTTAGTAGATATATATATATATATATTTTTTTTCTCTTTCTTTTAAGGGGGGAAGGTGTGTTGAGTGCACACGAGCTCTGTTCCGCTCGTGTGTCCTCGGGAGCATGAGCGTGATCTTTATCGCGCTCATGCTCACCATTCTTTGAGGTTTGTTCTCGTGGGGGAGAATGCGGAGAATGTTGTGATTAGAAAATGTTGGCTTTGTAATAAGATAGGGAATAACGGTATTTGGTCATTCTGTAACTGACGCTTCATGGATTCACACCTACCGCAATAAAGGAATCTTCTTCCACGCTACGACTGATCCTTTCTCCTTTATTCACTTGCATGAATGATGATGGATTAACTTCCATTTCTTACACTACCAATAATAATTTCTTCCAGATCCACTCTCAATCTAGCTACATCTATACTCGATTGTGACTTATTCTTTTCCATTCCTCTTATCCAGTCATCTAACTCCTCTGGCGAAGGACCCACCGAACTCCCTGATACTGGAGTTGTTCCACTTTCATTCTGCACTATTTTCCTAGGATTCATTTGTACACTTCTCTTTGGTGTTTCAATTACATTTTCACTCTCTGGAAGATCAATCAATGAAGTACTCATCTCAACTTGTTCTGATCCACTAGCATTCCTAGCATTATTCATGGGAATTGTCAATGCATGTACTCTTGATATATTCTGATTCTCACCATACAATGGAACTATAGGACCAACCGTTACTGGTACCGATAATGCTTCTGCATTCAGACTCATCTGACTAATTCTCTGAGTTAACTCTTCTTTTGCCTTATTCAACATGTCAATCTCATTTTCCTGTAACACTACTCGAGTATGGGAAGCTACCAGAACTTGTGTAACCTGTGAAACTTGTGGAGATTGTAGGGCTTGTGGAACCTGAGGAACTTGTATTTCAATTAGTGGTGCATTTGGAACTGTTTCCTCTGAACTTTCTTGATATGGTGGAGGTCTCTTTAAAAATATTCCATCCATCAACTCATCATCAATCTCATCTGAGTCATTATCTTGTTCTGAAGTCTCTGAATTATTCTTTTTCTCTTTACTTTTGCCTCCAGTCTGATCTTCAGCAACTATTACTGGATATAATCCATCTGCACTTACATTTCTCCTCCATCTTTTCTTTTGATCATCCCATCTAGCCTCAGAATATCTTGTTATTATATTCCTGTATTTAATTCCATTCCTGTCTCTCTCTCGTTTATATGCCTCATTATCCCATTCCTCAAGTGCTTCATATTGCGTAGGTCTAGGACTTGGTTTTAATGAATTCATTCGTTCTCTTAAGTTCTCCAAAATCCTTACATTAAATGTACCATTTTCTGGAAAAGCTAAAACTCCATCATCCTCTGTGTAACTCATCCAATTCTCTAACCATGTACGCATATGATACCCAAGTTCCAACATCATAAAAGAAGCAGGCGTTCTCGGAGGAGGAATAGGAAGTCCCTCTCTAGTAACTATCGGCTTGTCTTTTTAAATAAATCTTTTATTCTTTTTACCATCTTAATTTTTAAAACACTGTTTTTCTCACTAAATAAACACAAACAAACAAGAGAAAACTTCCGTAAATCCTCTCACTCTATTCGCTAAATCACAACCAATACCAGCACGGCTCAAGGCAACTAACCAATCAAAGCTCACTACGTATCCACTGTCTCAACCAATGGTAGCGCGGCTCACAGCAACCGACCAATCACGGCTCACTATACGCCCTCTGCCTGACCAATGCCAGTGCGGCTTTTTGTGACATCAGTATTACTCCTGCTACTGACCCTCCCTTTACAAAATATTACGGCAATGTATTTTCTACGTTTTCTCAACTATTTCTTGTTAAAAACAACACAAAACAATGCTACTTTGTCTGCTCCACTAATAAAAGAGATAGTTTGATTCACTCGAAGAGTTTTTCTTTTACTTCTAGTAAAATAACGACCAGCGCTACTCTACTCTCAATCAAGTTAAAGGAGGTCTTGGTACTCCTCTGGGGATACTAGCCAAAGTTTCAGAAAGGACTTTCCTTTCAGAAAGAGGTCTTGGTACTCCCTTGGGGATGTAAGGCCAGAGTTTCGGAAGCGGACCTTTCACAATTTCATGCAATCTTCTTTCACTCGAATATGTCCCTAAAATAACATTGTCATTCTTTCGCTGTTCGATATTACAACAGCAGACAAAGTACTTCTGCAGTGTGATACCCTTCTCACACTATTCTTCTGCCTCTTAGGCTAAAATAACATCATCCTAGGATCTTAGGTAACTCTGTACCCGTACTTCCAAACAACATAAAACAAAGACACTAACTTTTCATGTTAATAATCAATAAATCAATAATCAATAA
The DNA here is from genome assembly GCA_963921515.1 of Calotriton arnoldi. Classification (NCBI taxonomy): domain Eukaryota; kingdom Metazoa; phylum Chordata; class Amphibia; order Caudata; family Salamandridae; genus Calotriton; species Calotriton arnoldi. The sequence goes on from CAWUFW010013200.1 coordinate 369,862, forward strand.
TTATTGCCAAACTAATCAATAATTAACCATCCTCTGCTGCCAAAACTGATCCAGCGGTCAGGGATCAATAATTTTCACTAACATCGGCCCATTTACACTACCCAACTAATCCCTTCACGCTGGGGTTCATTGTGATGCAAGTTTATTCCTAACTCACTAAATATACTTTAGAACCTGCATTTCTCCTTACAAATAAGTGTGTCGACGAACCTTTTGGTGTTGAGTAGTTGATGACAATAATTACATTCTAATCTATACATCTATACTATAAAATAATAACAGACTCAGTGTATAGTTTATGTTGTTTATCGTAAATAATGTAAGAAAATAATGCTCATCAAGTACAGTTACACTTAATGCAAATCATGGATTATCACAGAGAGAAAAGATTGGCAATGTATAATTTCAAACTCATATCAAATAAACAATGCATTGAAGGAGTGGATAGGCGTAACATAGAGAAACATTTCAGAGACAAAAACACATTTGCAAATGAATATGCAAATTAAGAAGATTATCTATACTAACCCAAGTAAGATTCAGGAAACTACCCCTCTGGCCAGTTAGGGCAGGAAGGCCACTCATGAAGAGTTGAGTGACAAAGATCAAATCAGGAGACAGGAATCAGGTAGGCCTCTATCTGGAAACAGCAAACCAACGAGAGAGACGATCTCCCGCTAGCTAAACACCAGCACCCACTCCTAAAAAACCACACCCACCGGAGACCTTCAATTATACCCAAAACCTAAATGACCAACCCACATTTGTTTCAAACTGGGCACAGTATTCATTTCCCATTGGCTAAAATTGGGGGTGTTCTGTCACATTACTCTCGTCATGTCCATTTTATTAGACACCCTTTTGTTTAAACACTAAGCATTACATCAGAATCATCCCAAGAAACAATTCTGAACATGATCATAGTAAACATTTCCTGCAGTTCCTTGAATGTTGCAAATCTCTGCGCCTCTTTTGTTCGTCTCTACCATCTCGTGAGGAAGTGGCATTGCTTCCATTTGTAATCTAGTCCTCCTTCTTCCGTAACCTTGGCAGACAGTCAGCATAACACGAAGGACATTTCTACTGCCTCTGCATTTTCTCCTCATTCAAAGTTCACTTATTTCGTATTTTTCTTTTAAAGGAAAGTTAGCCCAAAACTGGCATGCAGAAGTGTAGGCCCAAGTTTACTTTTTCTACAAGAACAGAACACAAAACATTCATTATTTTCAAGAAATCTAATTTCACTTTGCGCACCATCCCAGTAATTGCACTAACCCATGCACAACCCATGTTATGTAGTTTCTAGCTAAATATTATTAACGTGCACAAAAGCAGCATTAGGTTTTATCAAGCAGTTTGCGGCCTAGTTTCATGCATTAATACACGCATTCGTTTTTCACATGCTCAAAGCATTTTCCCATGTTTTAGCATTTATTAATAAAAATCTTCACCGCACACTGTTAATATATGTTACTAAGGGTTCAATCCGAGCAGGTTTATTTACGCAAAACCCTGCTCCATCACATGTATTAACCTCGAGTCATTTTTGGGTTACAGCAGGAGAAATTCTGGCTCATATGAATAAACGTTAGACTCCTCAAACCCCCAAAAAACAGAACTACCATTGGCAGCTCCTCTGCTATGGCGGAGAAGCGTCACCTCCTTGCCCGCAGAGGCATATGAAAAATAAAATAATTATCATTTTATTTTTTGTCCGTCCGAGACTTGTGGGTGGGGCCACAGCACTGCAGTAGGGGAAGGAGTAGTGTTGGCCACTGCTGTCAGTGCACATAATGGTTTGGACGGCCATCTTAGGACGGCCAAACTGTCATGCGCACGGACTTCTCTCCAACCCAGCTGCCTTGCTGGGTGGGGAGACCAGCAGACACAGGCTCCCAGCTCCCGATGGAGTGCAAAACCAGTGCGCTCTGCCCAATCCCGACTCTGCTCTCATAGTGAGAGCAGAGTAAGAACTGGCCACAGGGGATTCTGGCAGCCTGTGCCCAGAGAAGCAGAAGAGCGGCAAGGAGAAGAGCGCGGAAGTCAGGTAAGTGTTTCTTTTCTTTGTTTGTTACCGCCCCCGCGCTGCCCCACCATTTATTTCGGACACCAGCCACTACTGAGGGCGACAGTTCTGTCCTGAGCCAGCTCTACTCTTCGTGATACAGCATCTCAAGCGCAAAAAAACAAGCAGTCAGCCCTTTATAGTACGGTCTCTGAACAGGGAGAGAGTAATGTCACATTCGGTGCTGTGTAGAAGCTGAAAAAGACTACAAGGATGGCATGAAAGCAACGTGGTGCTTCCATGCTGAAATAGATGAGTTAAACTGCATTATCCCACCATGGAATCATAAAATATTAAAAGTATATTTTACGCTATGCTTCACACCAGTGGGTCAGGCATGCTGTTTTGAAATACTATGTTTTTTAGCTGCCTCATTAGGCAATCTTGTGCTGATCATTTTGGCCTAAAGAGAAATGAAGTACTTTGATGGTGCAAAAAAATAGAAAGCAGTTGGGTCCTTATCATGATTTTGTTTTCGGGCGCCAGACTGGTAAAAAGGGGTCTGCGTGCCTCATTTTCTTGTCTTCCGTACATCCATTAACTAAAAAAATCCCAGTGTTAGTTCATGTTATCCAGACAGCCAGAGACGTTTTAAGGCATGGGCAGAGTGGACTCTGGCCGAGGATCCCAGCCTTTCAGGGCCCCCCTAATAGAGCCAGCTCTGTTCTGCAGAGAGTCTTGCCTGGATGACCTTGAATAATTCTTAAACAGATTGTTTTAAATTCAATTTTCCTTTAATTTATTTTTAATGTGGGTGAAGTGTTTATTACAGACATTTTGCAGAGAAATGTGTTTGTTTTAAGCAACATCCATAAAAAGTTTTTTTTAGATTAAAATAAGAAATTATAAATGAGAAATGGGAGGGTGTCACAGAGATTACGTGCAGCAATATTAATGAGGTACTGCTGTTTTTAAATATTGAAAACACACCTCACTATCCCTCAGTATTAGATGCAAACATATGTAAAATTGGATCATAGATCCAAAGCTGCGCCAAAAAGGGGCCCCCAAAATACGTTTGGCCCAGGGCCCACAAAATCCTTCAGATGTCCCTGCACAAAAAGGCAGTTACTGCCCTGTATTTCCGAGCTCTCTGCAACCCAGGCAATAACAAGAAGATTTTTTGAGTTAATGAATGCGCTAAATACGCAAAAAATAAATACTTAGAGCCGTTCAGTGTCGACAGGGCCGCACTGAGATAGCGAACCAGCCTTGGCAATTACGTCGGACAGGCAGGGGTGGGGGTGGGGGTGGGAGGGGGGGCAGGCAGAAACACTGCTGCTGCGCTTTTGTTACAATGGGCCTGTTTTGCATCAAAAATCGGCCCCCAGTAACAAAAACGGCCCCCACCGGTCAAAAACCAGCCCCCACCCTTCCGGCCTACAGGGAAACGCCCGGTGCCCGCTACGACCAGTCCGGCCCTGAGTGTTGATCAGCGCTGAAAATGGGCTCATGATACGATTCGAAGGGCTGTATCATAAAAAGTTGTTCTGGTTCTGAGCACATAAAAACGCCACGTTTTATGTTCGAACACTGTCAAAAGTGCATACATTTGACGTGTTATTTCTCAGATTTGGTGCTTGGCTTTCAGACAACACGCTTTGAAAAAAGGAAAGGGAAATCCCTGCTCACCATTTCAGAGCAGTGCTCTCTAAAAATCATGCTTTAAATTGGAGAAATATCGGTGTAAATGAATGCACAGGGCCATAAAAGCAGTTGTAAAGTTACACTATATAGAGAATTAATTCATTTGAATGCGTTTGAAATGACAATAAAAGCTCAAATATGTCATTCAGCACGAAAAGCAAAGTCTATCATTATTAGTGATACGAATGTTGAACACAGGTTTCAATTGAAAATGCATTATCACTTTACATTATATTTCGGAAGTTCCAGATTTTTTATTTAAAAAACATGACCTGCATTTACAATATAACTTTTCAAGCTACACTTAGTAATGCAGACCCAATGGCCAGCCAAGACTCATTGCCGTTCATTTTTTTTTATTTCTTGTCCCAGAAACGTATTGAAAGCACCAATCTTCTTCAGCTTCATTGACAGTTAAAATAATAGGAATGCTAAATGTAAAAGTTAAAAGGAAATTAGATCAGATCCTGATGCAACTCTATGAATCACGTTTCCTTACACACCACTGTTTTTAAGGACTTAAACTTGTTATGGGCGTATTAGTCAGACCCCATGTGCAATGTTCCAATAGGTCAAAAACAAATGGTGGTAGCCCATGGACAAATGCAAACCAATTATGTATATATGGGAATAAAATGTGTTAAAGATCTATTATTATTATTATTTATAATACTCATTATAATTCAGTGGGAGCTATTTATTTATTATATATAATGTTTCCTAAGCACCACTAACCACCCTAAAGACAATCCAGGAGTTTAGGGAATGGAACATATGGACAGAAGAAAGTCGCATTTATAGGCCCTGCAAAACCTAGTGGTATAGATCCAAATAGTCAATCAAGGTAAGGATATGTCATACTCAAGTTATCAGCCATACATTGTGACTGAAACAATGACATATCCTTTAGAGACTCCTGAAAGCCTACAAAGGGGAGTGATTTGCAGGGGAACGGTTCAACCAAATCCATGGATGCATAGGTGAGCTTTAGGTATTTTCAGATCTTGCCAATATACTCTCAAGTCTCAGATGGAGGGTTAGGGAATTCCACAATGGGGGGCCTGCACATGAAAGGGTTGGCTGTCATATGTCCTCTATCTTATATATTTTAAATTGTCACTGGTTCCTTAAAAATAAGTAGAGATAAATCGCATAACTACCTGGGCACTTGGCTTTCGGCAAACGGTGGACCCAAAACACATCTGAGTCACCTTAAAGACAAGGCTGCACTAATTATCACCAGACTTTGCCAACTGAATGCCTCCCTTGAAAGCCCTGCTTCAGCCCCTATCCGAAAAGTGCTTAGGGCCACATTACCATCCACCATTACCTATGGCCGTGAGGTTTTCCCAGGACTACTTATCAAAAGCATGGAAAACTTACATTTAAAAGCCTATAAAAGAGTGTTTAGGCTGCCACATTACACCAGGGGATCACTGGTGAGATTTGAATTTGGCCTAGAGGGCCTAAAATGGGCCGACATGGGCTCTATCCTAAAATGTTACCATAGATGCATTACGGCCATGCCCAGTACGTTGACGTTTGTCCTTCAAAATTTATTCAAAACCAAAAAACAGTCCTTGGAGCACATATTTAATGGCATTAGCAGACTGAAAGGAAGACGTAGAGTCGTCTGGTAATTTCAGATTTCTTTATTGATGCCTTATTAACATCCAAGGTAAACGACCGGCCAGAGCAAACAGCAAACTCCAACTGCCCTCCTGACCATTCCACATGCCGCCATTCCAACATGGAACCCGTAGTCATGGTGGCATCTGCAACTATTAAAGATATACAGAACCCAACACATCTCTTCCCTTACCACATCGAGACAAGAAAAGTTATACAGAATACATACAATTGGAAAACAACCAAAAGAACAAAAACGAAAAAAAACAAAAAGAAAAATGAAAATATACAATGAGCTACAACCGAGATCACAACTAAAAGTGCATCAAGATTTAACATAATCCTTGAGCCAAACAGGCTGTCTCCTTTCTCTTGCTCAAGCATTAAAACTAGGCTCACCATGAATGATGGAACTGGACATGCTTTGAGAAGTGGAACTCATGCTATGGTCACCAGCAAATCTCTGTTTGGACAACCTTTCCATATTCCACCATTTTCCATCACCCAGTTTAACGGATCTGCCTCTCAATGCAATGATTTGCATAGGACAAGAAAATTTGGAATGACCTTTGGCAACAAAACCAAGAAGTCTCACTTTAACCCAATCCCCTTATCTGAAAACAACTTGTTTTCTTCCTATATTTTACTCGTTAGTAACATACTTGCTCTGAGCTTTGTCACAATTGTCTTTCACTAACTCGGGTTTCACATTAGGAACATTTAAATCCCGCATCCAAGGTCTAACCAATTTAGTGGAAGCTAACCTACCCTTTAATAATGCAAAAGGAGATACTTTGGTAACAGCATTGGGAGTAGTACGTAAAGCCCAAAGCAAATTTAGTAGTTCTTTTTTCCAGTTCAAACCATTGGCCATGGACAATTGAATGCTGTCTTTTATGATCCTGTAACAACGCTCCACTAAACCATTGCTGTGGGGATGAGATAATGAAGTAGTGATGTGTTTGATGCCCCAATGACACAAAAACTCTTGAAATTCCTTCGACGTGAACTGCACCCCATTGTCAGTGACAAGTTCAATTCGAGCACCTTTCCTCAAAAATAAAGACTGGAGAAAATCCATAACCTCTTCAGTTTTAGCCGATCTCACAAATTTCACTTTAGGCCACCTAGAACCATAATCCATGATCACCAAACCATACCTGTTCCGTTCGTCCAATACAAACATGGGTCCTATGATGTCTAAACCTAACTTGACCCATGGTTTGTCAGGAACCGCAACAGCCTCAACAGGACTGGGAAACGTGACTTGGGTCTTGTCACTGACAGCGCATGAAATACAGTCTCTCACAAAATGTTCAACCGACGATCCATTCCAGGCCACCAAAAGACTTCTCTAAGTCTTCTCTTCATGGCCCTCATACCCATATGGCCTTCATGGGCCAGAACCAAAACCTTGTTTTGCAAAGAAACAAGCACTACCAACAAATCCATTCTCTTCAAAACACCCAAATGCAAATTTAATTCAGGAAAAACATGCTTAAATGAACTCACTTTACCGTCCTTTGGTATCCAACCCTTACCTAACATGCCAATAACCTGTTGAATGGATTCATCCTGTTTGACTGCAACCTTCCTCTGAAATACAATTAAAACCAGAATCCATCAATGAGGCTACAACACAAAATTCATCCTCCAACTGCTCCCCTGATTGTTCATTAGAAAGAGGCAGTCTGGATAAACAATCCGCAAAAATGTTTTTAACCCCAGGAATGTATTCCAAATGAAAATGGAATTCCATCAACCTGTAATGCCACTTGGCAATGCGGGGAGTAGCATTACTAGCACCCTTAGTAGAGAACAAATTAACCAAAGGCTTGTGGTCCGTACGAATGACAAACTCCGAACCCCATAAGTATTGCTTAAAGTAATCCACACCCCACCAACAAGCCAGGGCCTCACGCTCCACCACAGAGTAAGTGGACTCCGCACCTCTTAAAGCGCGCAAGGCAAAAGCCACTACTTCCTCCTTCCTCTCTCTTTTTTGGAGAAGCACAGCACCCACACCATACTGGCTGGCATCAGTGACTACAATAGACTGATCGTGTGTGTCAAAAGGTTGTAAGGGAATGGCATTACTCAATTCCAATTTTATCAATTGGAATTCCTTCTCTAGATCAGAGGACCATAGGAAATGTTGATTCTTCTTCATAAGCAACCTCATGTTATATGTCTTATTACTGCAATTGGGGATAAACCTGACATAAAACTCTAACATGCCAAAAAAAGATCGAAGTTGGTCCTTGTTCTGTGGAGTGGGAAAACCCTTTATGACTTTAACCAAATCTTCCTTAGGTTCAACCCCTTGGCAGACAATTTGTAACCCAGGTAGTCTACCTCATCCACGGCAAATTTACATTTCTCTGCTCTTAAAGTAGCACCTCGGTCAGTTAGAATCGATAATACTATGGCCAAAGTTTTGTCATGAGATTCCACATTTTTACCATAAACCAATATATCGTCCTGAAAACATTTGACATTGGGAATATTAGAAAACATGGCCTCCATGATCCTTTGAAATACAGCAGAAGCTTAGGCGAGACCAAAAGGCATTCTTTTGAATCTGTAGGTGCCAGAAGGAGTGACAAAAGATGTGAGATGACAACATTCTTTCTTGAGTGTAATCTGATGATAAGCGGAGGACATGTCTAAAGTGGTAAATACTTTTGCATCTTTCAGCGAACTGAACATCTCTGTGATGTTGGGCAGAGGATGTCTGTCCACCCATATCCTGTCATTCAGATCTCTCAAGTCTATGCACATTTAAGAGCCCCATTACCCTTTCTGGCTAAAACTACAGGGGACAACCATTCTGAGCTTTCTATAGGCTCAATGATACCTTGACTGCAAAGAGATTCAAGTTCTAGAGATAATTCTTTCCTCATAGCCAGAGGTACTCGTCTGGCCTTGTGCACACCAGGTTGAACTCCATGCTTCAAAATTATCTGATGAGAAAAACCCTTTATTTTCCCAAGACCTTCACAAAAAACATGTGGAAAAGATGCTCTCCAATCATGTGTCCCCTCAGTGAAAACAGGCTTAAGATCATCTTTGAGGAGAACCTGTTCAGGACTATTGGGATCCAAAATGATACCCAAGTTTTTCTGTTCCAACCACCTAAGAAGTGAAGATCCCTCTCACGCCACATAAACAGTGGCAGGGGTAGAGTGCCCTTTGAAAGTTAGGGAGCAATCAAATTCCCCTAATACCTGAACAGGCTTGCCTCCATAAGCTACAGGTTTAACTAGGGATTTCCTCAAGGGAACATCGATTAACCTGCTCCATTCCTCAGGACCAATTAAGGTGAAAAAAGAACCAGAATCAGCCATCATGGAAATACAGTTACCATTTACACCAACCTGACAGTATGGGCGCCTGACAGTGGTAGGTTGAAGCTTTAACACTTCTGGATCACTAACCACAAGACTGGCATTGTGAGGAACACATAAAACATTCAGAGATTCTTCAACCTGATACTCGTCAGCATTAGATATCATCATAATTTCATTGCCATCCTCATTGTCTGAATTAGAATCCACTTCGGATTTGGTATCAATGGAAATAACCTTTTTAGTTGAGGTTTTGGTGTTGGTATTAGCTGGTCTGGATTTGCAAACCTTGGAAAAATGCCCTTTCTTTTTGAATTTCGCGCAATATTTATCAGCAGCAGGACAAAAAGAAGCATTCCCTAAATGATTCCTGCTACCGCACCTGTAACATTCTAATGGTCTGCGTTTGTCATTCTTGATCTCCTTTTTGTTAAAAACCTTGTCTACTGTGACTGCATGGACCTTGGTCTCCAAAGCCATTTGGTCCATGTAGATAGCTGTAGTTTCTACATTCTTAGCTATCTCCAAAACTTTGTCCAAAGTTAAATTCTCCGTTGTTAAAAGTTTCTCTTGAATCTTTCCACTGTTGGTCTTCTCAACTAACTGGTCTCTCAACATTACATCCTCAAAAGTTTTATAATCGCAGGTAGCTGCTAAAACCCTTAGATCACTCACAAAAGTCTCAACAGGTTCACCAGTCAATTGTTTTCTCATGTAAAACCTATGCCTTTCCATAATGATGTTACGCTTCTTTTTGAACCTGGAATCCATCATCCTATGGCAGAAGCATATTCGTCGATAGTATCACCCTCCCCCATAACTACAGCTGGAGGTAAATGTTTTAAAACTTTCCTTCCTTCTGTGCCCAAAGAGTGACGCAATAAAGCTAGTTTTTTCTTTTGCGGAAAAACTTCTGCTTCAATGGCTTCTAAATAAACCTCAAAACCTTCTAGCCACAACTCCCACTCCACAGGAGGATTTCCCAGAGTGGAGAGGAAAGGAGACAGAGGAAGTACAGATTGCTGCATTTTGGAAATAAAAATTCAAATAAAAGAGATGAAGAGAAAATATGCAAACAGTTTGAGACACACTTTAGTAGAAAATGAGGATAATAAAATGATGTTAAAAACCAAAAATGTTAAGGTGTGTGCATCACCGATGCACTGAAAGGAGAATATGCTTTATAAAAAATTTAGTAAAGTACCTGGTGTGCGCGTCACAGACGTGCACTTGAATGTGAATAATAAAATAGTGTAAGTAATTAAACACAGTACCTGGTGTGCGCGTCACCGACGTGCACTTGAATGTGAAGAAATGAAAACTGGTTAGGTGTGTGTATCACCGATACACAACATGAAGGACGTGGTCCATATGCGTCGTAATGCAAGTAAAACTCAGCGATTCTCTGTGGTTGCTATGGCAACAAAACAAACACCAAGTGGAAAGCAAATGCTGAATGGGAAAACGTCAACAAGGGTCGTTGTCGCAGAAATTGAAGAAGGACAAAGGGGTGCGTGTCACCGAACACGCTACTTGCATGTAATTATTAAGTATCAAATAGGTGTGCACATCACCGCGATGCGCAATCAGCTGATCACGATGTAGCAATCACTCGGTTTGCATCCACAGGCAAGATGTCTGCCGTACGTCCACACGTAGCGTGAGCACGTCGATGTGGCTTTCACTTGAATTGCATCCAGAGCCAAAATGGACGCCGGGCGTTCTCACGTAGGGTGAGGGCGTTAGACAGCGTGACGAAATCCCATGCACACGTCAGGCTCAGGAGCTCCAGCGCGAGGAACCAGCGCGAGGCACCAATGACCGACCACAGAAAATTTACCAAAAACAGAGAAAAATGGAAGAAAAAGGATCCTACCAGTCTCCGATTGGCATATGGAAAGGGAACAAACTCCGGTTGCAAATAAGGAGGTGCTGGCTGTCAGGAAGAGAAACTGACAAGGTGAGTCCACTGCGAAAGTTTCCAGACAGGAAAAATGCGCTCTGCCAGCCCAGGGTCCGAATCCAGTCGTTGCCAGTGAAAGGAAGACGTAGAGTCGTCTGGTAAGTTCAGATTTCTTTATTGATGCCTTATTAACATCCAAGGTAAACGACCGGCCAGAGCAAACAGCAAACTCCAACTGCCCTCCTGACCATTTCACATGCCACCATTCCAACATGGAGCCCGTAGTCATGGTGGTATGTGCAAGTATTAAAGATATACAGAACCCAACACAGACTCCCTTCAAATAGACTTGAGCGCATTGATTCTCCAACGCTCTCTCACACAGAAGTTAATAGCATACTGAAGAAACAGACAAGATTTCTCTCGAAATTTGCTGATGTGGAAAATATCAAGACCATCCCACTCTCACAAGCCCTGGTAACCTCGTACAACAATGAATACCAAGTCGGCCTAAAGCCACAGCCATATCTTAGTTGTTTAATTGGGAAATCCTGCGTCACTCAAATCCTGGCTGCGAGGATGATGACACTACAAATCAAAGACTTCAACCCAACGGGTCGCTCCTCTCCAATATTATGAAGTGAGGGCTATGTGGCTATAATCTTGAAACTTTCTCGTACTTACTTTGCTGCTGCCCATCACTACTGCATTCGAGGCAGACATTACTAAAGCCACTCTTTTTAACCCATGGCTTAAGGACTTGCAGCGATGCTACGACCTGGATTTTTAATACCATGGTCTCTTCTGAACTGGCAAGAATTGGCAAATACTTCAAGGTGGTGCAGGACCTGCTCAAGAAATCCCAACTAAGTGCAGCGATCACTTCAGATTAATAAAATGCACCCTGCACCCTGGCTTTTTTACAACAGATTTTTAACAATTACATGATCTTTTATGTAATGACTGTTGATTTTAAAATATTCATTTTACTCTTTGATAACATAAGCTTGTGAGGGTTATATGGCTCACAAAGATCTATCTATCCCAACACACTGTGCACTCTGGCTTATTTGCAATTGACTTCAAACAACCACACTGTCATAAAGACAACTATGATGGATTTTAAATCATACTCCTGTATGCCATATGGCATTATAATGAACTAACTACCTTTTAATTTTCTTTCAATGTTTTATATTGTTAAGGTTTTAATTATTCATACAATGAATGTATTACTACTTGTAAATGTCTTCTATCTTATCTTGCTCATTGTCAAGCGATCCTTGTTAGCAAAGCATTGGTTTCTAAACAGGAGGCTAGGGATGAACAGCTTTGTGAAGTAATTAAGTGATGGACAATGGAGCGACCTATGTATTAGGCAGAGGGTTTAGAAGGAAGCTCATTCTTTGGTGAACTCCAATGAGCAGATTTCAAGCATGGTGTGTGTGAGAAGTTGGCCTGGTATATGCTGTCCACTAATTAAAGTTCAAACGACCCTTATTGATGATTAGGTTAAAGACAACCTTTATTGAAAGCTATCCTAGTGGTAGCTATGGAGAGCAGCCTTCAGGCTAAGTCTCGAAGGAATGTAAAGCAGCCTGTTTTACCAGATCATAACCTGAATGACCAAATGAAAGGAGAACCACACAAGGAATATATAAAATATATGTATTTATTACTAAACACTCTCTACTAACCTCTTTATGAGATTAGAGAACAAAGCACACAATATTAAATCACTAGAACGACAGTAAATAGCACAATACACAGTGGGCTCCAGGGGAGACCAAACCATATACTAAGAAAGTGGTATAACAACCACGACTTGACTAGACACAGTGCCTAGAGCACGTGGAATCGCTGGGACCCAAGGAATCACCCAAAGTAGTGACACAGGGGACCCACGGAGGACGGGTGCAGTGTGTGAACACAGGCGTGAGCTCCGTACAACTCTATGAGAAAGTCGCGGTTGGAAATTTAAAGATTAAGGACACTTCGGAGAGGACTTTAAGCAAACCCAGCTAAACATAGAAGGTTCTAAGGCCAGCACCCTTGAGAGTACCGAGGTACCCGTGTTACCTATCTCAGAGGAGCCAGGTGCATAGGGGTCAAGTGATGTCGGAAACCTTTGTCGTTTTCAATGGCGTGTTGCGGAAAAGTGCTGCTGCCGGGAAGATGAAAAGTGTCCGGTGTGATCCAAGCCTGGATCGGAGATGAGAAGAGCCTGAAAGCAGAGGGGACAGAGTCTGGGTCACTTCACAGTGACCAGGGGCATGATAGACGAATGCCCACCGATGTCGGGTGTTTCAGGTGCGAAGAGGTGAAGCTTGACTCTGCAGCCACAGGTACCAGGAGATGTTGACGACAACCAAAGTCCGGAGATGAGCTGTCCCACAAAGGATGTCGAGTGCTGGGGGGTCAGTGTCCGGATTGAACACCAACAAGCCTTGGCAACTGCAAGCCATGCGGTCAGAAGAAAGATGTTTCTGTGAGGACCAGCAAGGTCCTGGGGACTCTCCAAGCTATGGAGAGTCAGGGCATGTCTGGAGCAACCAGGAAAGCCCACAGAAAGTCAAAGTTACCTTCACAGGGACCCACAGGCCAACGGACCAGGGATCGCAAAGGGACCTCAAGCTGAATCACCAAATACCAGCCCACGGAACACTCGTGGAGTGTAGGCTGGAAATCTTCAGTGGAATTACTGCTCGGGGTCAGGACTACAAGTAGCCCAAAACACAGCCTCAGGGATTGCCGAAAAGTATATGCTGCTGCAAAAGAGCACAGTGCACAGGGGTACGGGTTGCACGGTCCCCACGAGGGATACAGGCCTCAGAATTGCTGAGAGCACAGATCAACCTCAGAGACCTTAGGAACCCACCTCCTGTGTTGCAGAAATCTTCGGAGTCCTCAGGAGCTTGGGAGATGCAAACCAGTCAGATGTGTTTAGGTGCCTGCCTTGCAGGGGAGTAACTCCTTTACTCCAAGGGAGATTTCTTCAGTCGTCCAGCATCGTGCAGATCGTTGAAGTACTTGGTTTCTGTAGCAGAGTTTAGTCCAGGTAAAATCTAAAGTCCTGTAGTCAGGGTTCCTACTTTATACCCAAGGAAGGGGTGGGACAAACTCTGGGAATCCACCTATGGGAGGGTCAAGACAGAGGGGTGGCTACACCCATGTCCTTTGTCCAGTTTCACGCCAGAGCAGGAGCAAATGGCTCCTGCAACCGGTTTGAGCTGGACTATGCACAGGGACACCAAATGTGCCCCCAGTGCAGACATCAAAGCACTCTGAGAGTGCACCCACCCAGCCCCAATACACTAAAGCCTGTCTGGGAGGTGGTCACACCTCCCTGTGACAGGAAACCTATTGTCAAACCTATGTGGCTGGCAGCATCCATTTTGTGGTGCCAGGGTCAAGAAAGTTGGTACCGGGTGTACCGGTGTTGTCATATTTCTCCCTCTAGGAGGGTGGAATCATATCTCCCACACCAGTTACTGGTGTGGAGGTATGATTCCAAGGTGTTTGACACCAAACACGACATGTTTCCATGCAGCCGTTTTAAAGTTAGCATTTACCGCTGGGTTAAAATGCACTTAAGTATATATGGTTGGCTGCATCACAGACAACCCCGGAAAAGAGGTTCCGAAGGCTGCAGAGGGGCTCTGCTCATGCATGGGCACCCTCTCACATAAAACCCAGCACCCTGCCTTCAGGATTGATAAGGCCTGCCATAGGGGTGACTGATAGGTTTATATGTGCAGTGATTTAGGATAGATATAGTGAACCTATATCTAAGTAAAGGGTGCATGCACCACCTTACACAGGCTGCTGTAGCAGACCTGTGGTGTCATTTTGAATGGTCTCTCAGGAGTGGCATAATACATGCTGCAGCCCCTGGGAGGCCTCTGGTGTACCTAGGCCCTGGGTACATAGTAAACCATATACTAGGGACTTATAAGGGTACCCCAGAATCCAATCTGGAGTGTACCTAAAGTACATGCAATCAATTTAGAGGAGAAAGCAGCTAGACTGGGGTCCTGAATAGCAGGATCCCAGTCAGACCAAGTCGAAAACATTGAAACATCAGCAAAAAAGTGGGGTAACTATAAGAAGCAGATCCTACTCTCCTACAGTGTGAAATGGTCACCTTATCCAAAATCAAACAGCAGCAGAATAGGGTTGCAGCCCCATCCAAATAATCAATGTTAATGTTTATTGTTCCGTATTTATTTATAGAGGAGATTAAATGTAATTTATGGAAAGTATTGGCAAATGATACATGGAATCACAAATCCCAGCATAGAAATCTTTCTCTAATTTCCTTATTAAGTTGAATTGCAACATTTCTAACAACCTGTAATAAGAACATGATGTAGCTGCTCAACTGTAATAACATAGTGGCATTGAGTCGTGACATGTTAATGCCTGCTGCTAGCTCCAGCAGCCAAGTTAAAAATAGGTCATGCAACCTCTCTGCAGATGCAGTTTTAAACAAGAAAATCGAAAACTGGCTTGTTTATTCTTATTGTCTGGGTTTATAAAATGAACAGTGGTCAGCAAAAAGGAGATTTATACAAGGCATGTATTTTTTCCTCATAGTTGGTTACAGGAAGGAAAGAACACTGCGTGGTACTACTTATTTTGTACTATAATTTGTTTTAAATTAAACTGATTCTATTATGTTTTTACAACAAATTACTGTTTTGGCATGCTTAATTTCACACTACGGATTCTGCTTTTATTCTGCATTCAATCTTCGTATCAGCAACCACGCTATCTCTTTCATTTCAAAGAGTGAAACACCAAGGGGCAGATTTACAAGCCCCTTGCGCCACTTTTGCGTCACTTTTAACATGGGAAAAGTGACGCAAAAGTGGCGCAAGGGGCTTGTAAATCTGCCCCCAAGAATTTAAGCAATTTGTGGGAAAGGTGATGGTGTGTTCATGTATCACAAAGAATAAAAACCTTTTGCATATTTTAAAAGGATATTTCAAGTCACCCTGGAGTTCCCTGACCTTATGAAGAAACTCGGCATTGGCCTTGTTCCTCTGCACAGTCACACAACTCATCAGTGACTTGCAATTTCCTTATCATGTATGTATAAATAGTGAATATGCTGAATAAAAAGTAACTAGAATTTGAAGTAAAATTGCTCTCTGGGTAGAGAGCAAAGATGCTGGTTCAGATGTCAACCTTACATTTTCTATTTTCTGTTCAGAATCCCCAATTGCACCTGGGAAATCTATAATCATTATTATATTCCTACTGTTATTCTTAACAAATGTCAATATGGATGTAAGCATTACTTCTAGGAACGTAAGTGATCCAAACAATCAGACAAAAAGTAGAAATATTTCATATCATCAGCTAAAAAAATGGTGTAGCTCAAGTGCAAGGGACACACCTAAATGAGACTGGTTGGAAGTTCTTTGAGTGGGTGATGAAACACGTAAATGCGATATCACAAATTCTAGAAGCTTAGGCAATATCTTTAGAAAAGCAGTGATGTTCAAAGTGAATAATTTTTTCCAGAAGGCAGAAGGGAGATGCTTAATAATATAGTGATGATTAAATGAAAAATTAAATAGTTGATGAATGTCAACATGACATAGTTGTGACATTTGTGAATGTATAGTATAAAACTGATAGTCCGCTCAAGTAACGCTTGAACTAAAAATAAAATTCTTCAAAGCACATTAAGAAAGGTGATGACAGCAGTACGTTTTAACATGACTTAGGGTATGCAACCGAGAAGAAGATCATGCAAGTCAGAGAATATTTTAAGAGAGTGTTGGCTGTACCTAAATTTTAAAAAAAACATTTGGAGATTATCTTACTGTAGTGATAGAGACAATGCATTTTAATAAGCTATTAATCACAAATTAATTTACGCCTGGTCAATATAGAAGAATTAAAGGAAACACCAACACAGAAGACCCTGGCCAGGATATCTACAAAGCTTGGCCCAGGTAAATAGAGGCTCAATAAATCATCAATGAGAGACTGTAGGGAAATGCATGTGCTCTAACACCTATAACATGTTGAAATTGTCTATAATCCTAATTAGCATATTCAACTTACCTGTAAATCCCTAGTATACAGTGCAAAGTGTGCACAGGGCCTTTAAGTTAAATGTTACTAGTCGACTGCAGCATCCATTCTGCCACCCACTACAGTGACAGTGCAAACCTTACAGAAGGCCTGCCACTGTACCCTATCTGTGCACTTTTAAAACTGCAAATCCAACCTGTTAAAAAAAACCTTTGACAGGCCCTAACCATCTTTTTAAATATTAATAAGCCACCCCTATGTAAGCCTTACTGCCCATTAATTAAGGGTGCATGGTATTTAAGAGTAGAACATATAAGGTTTCAATGCTGAACATGTGCTTACAGTGACATCTCGAAAACTATCATCACTGTAGCAGGGTTAACTGTTCAATAGGAAAGCTTTGGAATAGATTATTAAATTTAATATTGCTAACTTTGCATAGGAAACATCTACAAAGTCCATTCTTGGACTTTTTAAAATATTTATTACAAACCCAATTCATTGGTAACGTCATATTGGTAATAAATATTTCAGAACAGATACATAAAAAAAATTGCCTGTTTCCTGCCTGAAGCCTCTAGAAGCCCACTTGCAGGGAGCTTCCAACTGTCACCCAAGAGCAGAGTAACTTCTTTGATGAAGTTTGAAATTGCTCGCAGAGCTGAGACAATGGTTTTGGGTGTGGAGAGATATTCTGTTCCTCTGAAAGGATGACCATCTGGGTAGAATCCCTGGAGCTAATTATCCTCAAAGGAGCCACCCCTGTCACAGGCAGAAGTAGCTAAAACCTGGGACTGGCCCCTCTTTTGTCCCTCTAGTCAGCCAGGCACCAATCCCAGTAGGAGAGGAGCTGCCCCAGAACTGGTTTTGAGTGACCACAGAGGAGGGGTTGCTCATATACATGGCTACAACTCTCGGGTAGGCAAAGGATATCTGTACAGGGGAAGAATGGCTCTGCTTTGTAGAGAGAGATACTGTGGGATTGTATGCAGTAGGGCTGTAGGAAAGGGCCCCTTTTTGACATGGTCACCCCCACTTTTTCCCACTTTTACTGATGTTCTTGACTGGACTAAACAGGCCCCAGTGTCAATGCTCTTTCCCTAAAAACTACAACATGCTCAATTGTACCCCAATTGGCAAAGACTTAGGCATCCTTGTAAGTTCTTGGTAAATGGTGCCTATGGTACCCTGGGCATTAGCACTAAAGATGATCCCTATGGGCTGCATCATGTATTATGCCACCCAAACGGACCCATACAAAAACTCTATGCAGACTGACATTGCAGGATGCATGAAAGGGTGCAAGCCCTTCGGAAAACACGACATTGCACACACACCCCCCCCCTGTGTGCAATGCCCAAGAACATAGCATGTTTTATATGTAAGTCACCCCTATACCAGGCATTAGCGCTCTAAGGCAGGGTACATTCTATTATATGTGAGGGCACATCTGCATGAACAGATATGCCCCTGTGATGTCTAATCCCATTACAAATATTGATGTTTGGTATCAAAAACCTTATCTCAATAAATCTATACTGATTCCAGTACAGGATTTATTGTGACAGGCACCCAGAGAGCACCTTAGAGGTGCCCCCTGAAATCCTACTAGTCCTCTAGTGTGTTGGCTGACTGGTATCGTCCAGCCTGTCACAAGAGACAAGTTTCTGCCCCCCTGTAGGTGAGAGCCTGCCACCTCCAAGGCCAGGAAAAACGCCTTCTCTGGAGGAAGGTGTCCACAGCTCCTCCAGCAGGATGGCTTCTGATTAATCATGTCAAGGCCAGAGGCTTCAAAGCCTCTGCCAATTGTAATATACGACCCTGGCTTTCCCCAGACCTGTGGAATGCCACCCACTGCCCTGGGGATCATTTAGCACCAGAGCAAGCAGGGAATTAGCTAGGCAGATGGCGTGTCACACTTACAGGCTATTGCAAAAACAACAGTTGATGGACAGAATGCAGAACAATGTCATACATTCACCCCAGTACAGAGATCTGGGCCTAAATCCATCGTTTTTTTGCTCACCATGCCATTCCAGTTTGAACCCAGCCATATGCAAATCAGTCTTGACCCTGTGCCTCATGGGAACAGTCCAGCCCGAACTGCCAAGCCAGGTCCTCCCTGGACTGGAAACAAGCATCCTAGGACCGGTTTCGGGGTTTCACCCCTCTTCAGCCAGGATAGCTTGATTCCAGTGGCATGGAGAGCACGGGACCCACGTCTGGGCATACCCGTCCCACTCGGGGTGACAATTGCAAAAACAACAGTTGATGGACAGAATGCAGAACAATGTCATACATTCACCCCAGTACAGAGATCTGGGCCTAAATCCATCGTTTTTTGCTCACCATGCCAATCCAGTTTGAACCCAGCCATATGCAAATCAGTCTTGACCCTGTGCCTCATGGGAACAGTCCAGCCCGAACTGCCAAGCCAGGTCCTCCCTGGACTGGAAACAAGCATCCTAGGACCGGTTTCGGGGTTTCACCCCTCTTCAGCCAGGATAGCTTGATTCCAGTGGCATGGAGAGCACGGGACCCACGTCTGGGCATACCCGTCCCACTCGGGGTGACAATTGCAAAAACAACAGTTGATGGACAGAATGCAGAACAATGTCATACATTCACCCCAGTACAGAGATCTGGGCCTAAATCCATCGTTTTTTGCTCACCATGCCATTCCAGTTTGAACCCAGCCATATGCAAATCAGTCTTGACCCTGTGCCTCATGGGAACAGTCCAGCCCGAACTGCCAAGCCAGGTCCTCCCTGGACTGGAAACAAGCATCCTAGGACCGGTTTCGGGGTTTCACCCCTCTTCAGCCAGGATAGCTTGATTCCAGTGGCATGGAGAGCACGGGACCCACGTCTGGGCATACCCGTCCCACTCGGGGTGACAATTGCAAAAACAACAGTTGATGGACAGAATGCAGAACAATGTCATACATTCACCCCAGTACAGAGATCTGGGCCTAAATCCATCGTTTTTTGCTCACCATGCCAATCCAGTTTGAACCCAGCCATATGCAAATCAGTCTTGACCCTGTGCCTCATGGGAACAGTCCAGCCCGAACTGCCAAGCCAGGTCCTCCCTGGACTGGAAACAAGCATCCTAGGACCGGTTTCGGGGTTTCACCCCTCTTCAGCCAGGATAGCTTGATTCCAGTGGCATGGAGAGCACGGGACCCACGTCTGGGCATACCCGTCCCACTCGGGGTGACAATTGCAAAAACAACAGTTGATGGACAGAATGCAGAACAATGTCATACATTCACCCCAGTACAGAGATCTGGGCCTAAATCCATCGTTTTTTGCTCACCATGCCATTCCAGTTTGAACCCAGCCATATGCAAATCAGTCTTGACCCTGTGCCTCATGGGAACAGTCCAGCCCGAACTGCCAAGCCAGGTCCTCCCTGGACTGGAAACAAGCATCCTAGGACCGGTTTCGGGGTTTCACCCCTCTTCAGCCAGGATAGCTTGATTCCAGTGGCATGGAGAGCACGGGACCCACGTCTGGGCATACCCGTCCCACTCGGGGTGACAATTGCAAAAACAACAGTTGATGGACAGAATGCAGAACAATGTCATACATTCACCCCAGTACAGAGATCTGGGCCTAAATCCATCGTTTTTTGCTCACCATGCCATTCCAGTTTGAACCCAGCCATATGCAAATCAGTCTTGACCCTGTGCCTCATGGGAACAGTCCAGCCCGAACTGCCAAGCCAGGTCCTCCCTGGACTGGAAACAAGCATCCTAGGACCGGTTTCGGGGTTTCACCCCTCTTCAGCCAGGATAGCTTGATTCCAGTGGCATGGAAAGCACGGGACCCACGTCTGGGCATACCCGTCCCACTCGGGGTGACAATTGCAAAAACAACAGTTTATGGACAGAATGCAGAACAATGTCATACATTCACCCCAGTACAGAGATCTGGGCCTAAATCCATCGTTTTTTTGCTCACCATGACAATCCAGTTTGAACCCAGCCATATGCAAATCAGTCTTGACCCTGTGCCTCATGGGAACAGTCCAGCCCGAACTGCCAAGCCAGGTCCTCCCTGGACTGGAAACAAGCATCCTAGGACCGGTTTCGGGGTTTCACCCCTCTTCAGCCAGGATAGCTTGATTCCAGTGGCATGGAGAGCACGGGACCCACGTCTGGGTATACCCGTCCCACTCGGGGTGACAATTGCAAAAACAACAGTTGACGGACAGAATGCAGAACAATGTCATACATTCACCCCAGTACAGAGATCTGGGCCTAAATCCATCGTTTTTTGCTCACCATGCCAATCCAGTTTGAACCCAGCCATATGCAAATCAGTCTTGACCCTGTGCCTCATGGGAACAGTCCAGCCCGAACTGCCAAGCCAGGTCCTCCCTGGACTGGAAACAAGCATCCTAGGACCGGTTTCGGGGTTTCACCCCTCTTCAGCCAGGATAGCTTGATTCCAGTGGCATGGAGAGCACGGGACCCACGTCTGGGCATACCCGTCCCACTCGGGGTGACAATTGCAAAAACAACAGTTGATGGACAGAATGCAGAACAATGTCATACATTCACCCCAGTACAGAGATCTGGGCCTAAATCCATCGTTTTTGCTCACCATGCCATTCCAGTTTGAACCCAGCCATATGCAAATCAGTCTTGACCCTGTGCCTCATGGGAACAGTCCAGCCCGAACTGCCAAGCCAGGTCCTCCCTGGACTGGAAACAAGCATCCTAGGACCGGTTTCGGGGTTTCACCCCTCTTCAGCCAGGATAGCTTGATTCCAGTGGCATGGAGAGCACGGGACCCACGTCTGGGCATACCCGTCCCACTCGGGGTGACAATTGCAAAAACAACAGTTGATGGACAGAATGCAGAACAATGTCATACATTCACCCCAGTACAGAGATCTGGGCCTAAATCCATCGTTTTTGCTCACCATGCCATTCCAGTTTGAACCCAGCCATATGCAAATCAGTCTTGACCCTGTGCCTCATGGGAACAGTCCAGCCCGAACTGCCAAGCCAGGTCCTCCCTGGACTGGAAACAAGCATCCTAGGACCGGTTTCGGGGTTTCACCCCTCTTCAGCCAGGATAGCTTGATTCCAGTGGCATGGAGAGCACGGGACCCACGTCTGGGCATACCCGTCCCACTCGGGGTGACAATTGCAAAAACAACAGTTGATGGACAGAATGCAGAACAATGTCATACATTCACCCCAGTACAGAGATCTGGGCCTAAATCCATCGTTTTTGCTCACCATGCCATTCCAGTTTGAACCCAGCCATATGCAAATCAGTCTTGACCCTGTGCCTCATGGGAACAGTCCAGCCCGAACTGCCAAGCCAGGTCCTCCCTGGACTGGAAACAAGCATCCTAGGACCGGTTTCGGGGTTTCACCCCTCTTCAGCCAGGATAGCTTGATTCCAGTGGCATGGAGAGCACGGGACCCACGTCTGGGCATACCCGTCCCACTCGGGGTGACAATTGCAAAAACAACAGTTGATGGACAGAATGCAGAACAATGTCATACATTCACCCCAGTACAGAGATCTGGGCCTAAATCCATCGTTTTTTGCTCACCATGCCAATCCAGTTTGAACCCAGCCATATGCAAATCAGTCTTGACCCTGTGCCTCATGGGAACAGTCCAGCCCGAACTGCCAAGCCAGGTCCTCCCTGGACTGGAAACAAGCATCCTAGGACCGGTTTCGGGGTTTCACCCCTCTTCAGCCAGGATAGCTTGATTCCAGTGGCATGGAAAGCACGGGACCCACGTCTGGGTATACCCGTCCCACTCGGGGTGACAATTGCAAAAACAACAGTTGACGGACAGAATGCAGAACAATGTCATACATTCACCCCAGTACAGAGATCTGGGCCTAAATCCATCGTTTTTTGCTCACCATGCCAATCCAGTTTGAACCCAGCCATATGCAAATCAGTCTTGACCCTGTGCCTCATGGGAACAGTCCAGCCCGAACTGCCAAGCCAGGTCCTCCCTGGACTGGAAACAAGCATCCTAGGACCGGTTTCGGGGTTTCACCCCTCTTCAGCCAGGATAGCTTGATTCCAGTGGCATGGAGAGCACGGGACCCACGTCTGGGCATACCCGTCCCACTCGGGGTGACAATTGCAAAAACAACAGTTGATGGACAGAATGCAGAACAATGTCATACATTCACCCCAGTACAGAGATCTGGGCCTAAATCCATCGTTTTTTGCTCACCATGCCATTCCAGTTTGAACCCAGCCATATGCAAATCAGTCTTGACCCTGTGCCTCATGGGAACAGTCCAGCCCGAACTGCCAAGCCAGGTCCTCCCTGGACTGGAAACAAGCATCCTAGGACCGGTTTCGGGGTTTCACCCCTCTTCAGCCAGGATAGCTTGATTCCAGTGGCATGGAGAGCACGGGACCCACGTCTGGGCATACCCGTCCCACTCGGGGTGACAATTGCAAAAACAACAGTTGATGGACAGAATGCAGAACAATGTCATACATTCACCCCAGTACAGAGATCTGGGCCTAAATCCATCGTTTTTTGCTCACCATGCCAATCCAGTTTGAACCCAGCCATATGCAAATCAGTCTTGACCCTGTGCCTCATGGGAACAGTCCAGCCCGAACTGCCAAGCCAGGTCCTCCCTGGACTGGAAACAAGCATCCTAGGACCGGTTTCGGGGTTTCACCCCTCTTCAGCCAGGATAGCTTGATTCCAGTGGCATGGAGAGCACGGGACCCACGTCTGGGCATACCCGTCCCACTCGGGGTGACAATTGCAAAAACAACAGTTGATGGACAGAATGCAGAACAATGTCATACATTCACCCCAGTACAGAGATCTGGGCCTAAATCCATCGTTTTTTGCTCACCATGCCATTCCAGTTTGAACCCAGCCATATGCAAATCAGTCTTGACCCTGTGCCTCATGGGAACAGTCCAGCCCGAACTGCCAAGCCAGGTCCTCCCTGGACTGGAAACAAGCATCCTAGGACCGGTTTCGGGGTTTCACCCCTCTTCAGCCAGGATAGCTTGATTCCAGTGGCATGGAGAGCACGGGACCCACGTCTGGGCATACCCGTCCCACTCGGGGTGACAATTGCAAAAACAACAGTTGATGGACAGAATGCAGAACAATGTCATACATTCACCCCAGTACAGAGATCTGGGCCTAAATCCATCGTTTTTTGCTCACCATGCCAATCCAGTTTGAACCCAGCCATATGCAAATCAGTCTTGACCCTGTGCCTCATGGGAACAGTCCAGCCCGAACTGCCAAGCCAGGTCCTCCCTGGACTGGAAACAAGCATCCTAGGACCGGTTTCGGGGTTTCACCCCTCTTCAGCCAGGATAGCTTGATTCCAGTGGCATAGAGAGCACGGGACCCACGTCTGGGCATACCCGTCCCACTCGGGGTGACAATTGCAAAAACAACAGTTGATGGACAGAATGCAGAACAATGTCATACATTCACCCCAGTACAGAGATCTGGGCCTAAATCCATCGTTTTTTGCTCACCATGCCATTCCAGTTTGAACCCAGCCATATGCAAATCAGTCTTGACCCTGTGCCTCATGGGAACAGTCCAGCCCGAACTGCCAAGCCAGGTCCTCCCTGGACTGGAAACAAGCATCCTAGGACCGGTTTCGGGGTTTCACCCCTCTTCAGCCAGGATAGCTTGATTCCAGTGGCATGGAGAGCACGGGACCCACGTCTGGGCATACCCGTCCCACTCGGGGTGACAATTGCAAAAACAACAGTTGATGGACAGAATGCAGAACAATGTCATACATTCACCCCAGTACAGAGATCTGGGCCTAAATCCATCGTTTTTTGCTCACCATGCCATTCCAGTTTGAACCCAGCCATATGCAAATCAGTCTTGACCCTGTGCCTCATGGGAACAGTCCAGCCCGAACTGCCAAGCCAGGTCCTCCCTGGACTGGAAACAAGCATCCTAGGACCGGTTTCGGGGTTTCACCCCTCTTCAGCCAGGATAGCTTGATTCCAGTGGCATGGAGAGCACGGGACCCACGTCTGGGCATACCCGTCCCACTCGGGGTGACAATTGCAAAAACAACAGTTGATGGACAGAATGCAGAACAATGTCATACATTCACCCCAGTACAGAGATCTGGGCCTAAATCCATCGTTTTTTGCTCACCATGCCAATCCAGTTTGAACCCAGCCATATGCAAATCAGTCTTGACCCTGTGCCTCATGGGAACAGTCCAGCCCGAACTGCCAAGCCAGGTCCTCCCTGGACTGGAAACAAGCATCCTAGGACCGGTTTCGGGGTTTCACCCCTCTTCAGCCAGGATAGCTTGATTCCAGTGGCATGGAGAGCACGGGACCCACGTCTGGGTATACCCGTCCCACTCGGGGTGACAATTGCAAAAACAACAGTTGACGGACAGAATGCAGAACAATGTCATACATTCACCCCAGTACAGAGATCTGGGCCTAAATCCATCGTTTTTTGCTCACCATGCCAATCCAGTTTGAACCCAGCCATATGCAAATCAGTCTTGACCCTGTGCCTCATGGGAACAGTCCAGCCCGAACTGCCAAGCCAGGTCCTCCCTGGACTGGAAACAAGCATCCTAGGACCGGTTTCGGGGTTTCACCCCTCTTCAGCCAGGATAGCTTGATTCCAGTGGCATGGAGAGCACGGGACCCACGTCTGGGCATACCCGTCCCACTCGGGGTGACAATTGCAAAAACAACAGTTGATGGACAGAATGCAGAACAATGTCATACATTCACCCCAGTACAGAGATCTGGGCCTAAATCCATCGTTTTTTGCTCACCATGCCAATCCAGTTTGAACCCAGCCATATGCAAATCAGTCTTGACCCTGTGCCTCATGGGAACAGTCCAGCCCGAACTGCCAAGCCAGGTCCTCCCTGGACTGGAAACAAGCATCCTAGGACCGGTTTCGGGGTTTCACCCCTCTTCAGCCAGGATAGCTTGATTCCAGTGGCATAGAGAGCACGGGACCCACGTCTGGGCATACCCGTCCCACTCGGGGTGACAATTGCAAAAACAACAGTTGATGGACAGAATGCAGAACAATGTCATACATTCACCCCAGTACAGAGATCTGGGCCTAAATCCATCGTTTTTGCTCACCATGCCATTCCAGTTTGAACCCAGCCATATGCAAATCAGTCTTGACCCTGTGCCTCATGGGAACAGTCCAGCCCGAACTGCCAAGCCAGGTCCTCCCTGGACTGGAAACAAGCATCCTAGGACCGGTTTCGGGGTTTCACCCCTCTTCAGCCAGGATAGCTTGATTCCAGTGGCATGGAGAGCACGGGACCCACGTCTGGGCATACCCGTCCCACTCGGGGTGACAATTGCAAAAACAACAGTTGATGGACAGAATGCAGAACAATGTCATACATTCACCCCAGTACAGAGATCTGGGCCTAAATCCATCGTTTTTGCTCACCATGCCATTCCAGTTTGAACCCAGCCATATGCAAATCAGTCTTGACCCTGTGCCTCATGGGAACAGTCCAGCCCGAACTGCCAAGCCAGGTCCTCCCTGGACTGGAAACAAGCATCCTAGGACCGGTTTCGGGGTTTCACCCCTCTTCAGCCAGGATAGCTTGATTCCAGTGGCATGGAGAGCACGGGACCCACGTCTGGGCATACCCGTCCCACTCGGGGTGACAATTGCAAAAACAACAGTTGATGGACAGAATGCAGAACAATGTCATACATTCACCCCAGTACAGAGATCTGGGCCTAAATCCATCGTTTTTTGCTCACCATGCCATTCCAGTTTGAACCCAGCCATATGCAAATCAGTCTTGACCCTGTGCCTCATGGGAACAGTCCAGCCCGAACTGCCAAGCCAGGTCCTCCCTGGACTGGAAACAAGCATCCTAGGACCGGTTTCGGGGTTTCACCCCTCTTCAGCCAGGATAGCTTGATTCCAGTGGCATGGAGAGCACGGGACCCACGTCTGGGCATACCCGTCCCACTCGGGGTGACAATTGCAAAAACAACAGTTGATGGACAGAATGCAGAACAATGTCATACATTCACCCCAGTACAGAGATCTGGGCCTAAATCCATCGTTTTTTGCTCACCATGCCAATCCAGTTTGAACCCAGCCATATGCAAATCAGTCTTGACCCTGTGCCTCATGGGAACAGTCCAGCCCGAACTGCCAAGCCAGGTCCTCCCTGGACTGGAAACAAGCATCCTAGGACCGGTTTCGGGGTTTCACCCCTCTTCAGCCAGGATAGCTTGATTCCAGTGGCATGGAGAGCACGGGACCCACGTCTGGGCATACCCGTCCCACTCGGGGTGACAATTGCAAAAACAACAGTTGATGGACAGAATGCAGAACAATGTCATACATTCACCCCAGTACAGAGATCTGGGCCTAAATCCATCGTTTTTGCTCACCATGCCATTCCAGTTTGAACCCAGCCATATGCAAATCAGTCTTGACCCTGTGCCTCATGGGAACAGTCCAGCCCGAACTGCCAAGCCAGGTCCTCCCTGGACTGGAAACAAGCATCCTAGGACCGGTTTCGGGGTTTCACCCCTCTTCAGCCAGGATAGCTTGATTCCAGTGGCATGGAGAGCACGGGACCCACGTCTGGGCATACCCGTCCCACTCGGGGTGACAATTGCAAAAACAACAGTTGATGGACAGAATGCAGAACAATGTCATACATTCACCCCAGTACAGAGATCTGGGCCTAAATCCATCGTTTTTTGCTCACCATGCCAATCCAGTTTGAACCCAGCCATATGCAAATCAGTCTTGACCCTGTGCCTCATGGGAACAGTCCAGCCCGAACTGCCAAGCCAGGTCCTCCCTGGACTGGAAACAAGCATCCTAGGACCGGTTTCGGGGTTTCACCCCTCTTCAGCCAGGATAGCTTGATTCCAGTGGCATGGAGAGCACGGGACCCACGTCTGGGCATACCCGTCCCACTCGGGGTGACAATTGCAAAAACAACAGTTGATGGACAGAATGCAGAACAATGTCATACATTCACCCCAGTACAGAGATCTGGGCCTAAATCCATCGTTTTTGCTCACCATGCCATTCCAGTTTGAACCCAGCCATATGCAAATCAGTCTTGACCCTGTGCCTCATGGGAACAGTCCAGCCCGAACTGCCAAGCCAGGTCCTCCCTGGACTGGAAACAAGCATCCTAGGACCGGTTTCGGGGTTTCACCCCTCTTCAGCCAGGATAGCTTGATTCCAGTGGCATGGAGAGCACGGGACCCACGTCTGGGCATACCCGTCCCACTCGGGGTGACAATTGCAAAAACAACAGTTGATGGACAGAATGCAGAACAATGTCATACATTCACCCCAGTACAGAGATCTGGGCCTAAATCCATCGTTTTTGCTCACCATGCCATTCCAGTTTGAACCCAGCCATATGCAAATCAGTCTTGACCCTGTGCCTCATGGGAACAGTCCAGCCCGAACTGCCAAGCCAGGTCCTCCCTGGACTGGAAACAAGCATCCTAGGACCGGTTTCGGGGTTTCACCCCTCTTCAGCCAGGATAGCTTGATTCCAGTGGCATGGAGAGCACGGGACCCACGTCTGGGCATACCCGTCCCACTCGGGGTGACAATTGCAAAAACAACAGTTGATGGACAGAATGCAGAACAATGTCATACATTCACCCCAGTACAGAGATCTGGGCCTAAATCCATCGTTTTTTGCTCACCATGCCAATCCAGTTTGAACCCAGCCATATGCAAATCAGTCTTGACCCTGTGCCTCATGGGAACAGTCCAGCCCGAACTGCCAAGCCAGGTCCTCCCTGGACTGGAAACAAGCATCCTAGGACCGGTTTCGGGGTTTCACCCCTCTTCAGCCAGGATAGCTTGATTCCAGTGGCATGGAGAGCACGGGACCCACGTCTGGGCATACCCGTCCCACTCGGGGTGACAATTGCAAAAACAACAGTTGATGGACAGAATGCAGAACAATGTCATACATTCACCCCAGTACAGAGATCTGGGCCTAAATCCATCGTTTTTTGCTCACCATGCCAATCCAGTTTGAACCCAGCCATATGCAAATCAGTCTTGACCCTGTGCCTCATGGGAACAGTCCAGCCCGAACTGCCAAGCCAGGTCCTCCCTGGACTGGAAACAAGCATCCTAGGACCGGTTTCGGGGTTTCACCCCTCTTCAGCCAGGATAGCTTGATTCCAGTGGCATGGAGAGCACGGGACCCACGTCTGGGCATACCCGTCCCACTCGGGGTGACAATTGCAAAAACAACAGTTGATGGACAGAATGCAGAACAATGTCATACATTCACCCCAGTACAGAGATCTGGGCCTAAATCCATCGTTTTTTGCTCACCATGCCATTCCAGTTTGAACCCAGCCATATGCAAATCAGTCTTGACCCTGTGCCTCATGGGAACAGTCCAGCCCGAACTGCCAAGCCAGGTCCTCCCTGGACTGGAAACAAGCATCCTAGGACCGGTTTCGGGGTTTCACCCCTCTTCAGCCAGGATAGCTTGATTCCAGTGGCATGGAGAGCACGGGACCCACGTCTGGGCATACCCGTCCCACTCGGGGTGACAATTGCAAAAACAACAGTTGATGGACAGAATGCAGAACAATGTCATACATTCACCCCAGTACAGAGATCTGGGCCTAAATCCATCGTTTTTTGCTCACCATGCCAATCCAGTTTGAACCCAGCCATATGCAAATCAGTCTTGACCCTGTGCCTCATGGGAACAGTCCAGCCCGAACTGCCAAGCCAGGTCCTCCCTGGACTGGAAACAAGCATCCTAGGACCGGTTTCGGGGTTTCACCCCTCTTCAGCCAGGATAGCTTGATTCCAGTGGCATGGAGAGCACGGGACCCACGTCTGGGCATACCCGTCCCACTCGGGGTGACAATTGCAAAAACAACAGTTGACGGACAGAATGCAGAACAATGTCATACATTCACCCCAGTACAGAGATCTGGGCCTAAATCCATCGTTTTTTGCTCACCATGCCAATCCAGTTTGAACCCAGCCATATGCAAATCAGTCTTGACCCTGTGCCTCATGGGAACAGTCCAGCCCGAACTGCCAAGCCAGGTCCTCCCTGGACTGGAAACAAGCATCCTAGGACCGGTTTCGGGGTTTCACCCCTCTTCAGCCAGGATAGCTTGATTCCAGTGGCATGGAGAGCACGGGACCCACGTCTGGGCATACCCGTCCCACTCGGGGTGACAATTGCAAAAACAACAGTTGATGGACAGAATGCAGAACAATGTCATACATTCACCCCAGTACAGAGATCTGGGCCTAAATCCATCGTTTTTTGCTCACCATGCCATTCCAGTTTGAACCCAGCCATATGCAAATCAGTCTTGACCCTGTGCCTCATGGGAACAGTCCAGCCCGAACTGCCAAGCCAGGTCCTCCCTGGACTGGAAACAAGCATCCTAGGACCGGTTTCGGGGTTTCACCCCTCTTCAGCCAGGATAGCTTGATTCCAGTGGCATGGAGAGCACGGGACCCACGTCTGGGCATACCCGTCCCACTCGGGGTGACAATTGCAAAAACAACAGTTGATGGACAGAATGCAGAACAATGTCATACATTCACCCCAGTACAGAGATCTGGGCCTAAATCCATCGTTTTTTGCTCACCATGCCAATCCAGTTTGAACCCAGCCATATGCAAATCAGTCTTGACCCTGTGCCTCATGGGAACAGTCCAGCCCGAACTGCCAAGCCAGGTCCTCCCTGGACTGGAAACAAGCATCCTAGGACCGGTTTCGGGGTTTCACCCCTCTTCAGCCAGGATAGCTTGATTCCAGTGGCATGGAGAGCACGGGACCCACGTCTGGGCATACCCGTCCCACTCGGGGTGACAATTGCAAAAACAACAGTTGATGGACAGAATGCAGAACAATGTCATACATTCACCCCAGTACAGAGATCTGGGCCTAAATCCATCGTTTTTGCTCACCATGCCATTCCAGTTTGAACCCAGCCATATGCAAATCAGTCTTGACCCTGTGCCTCATGGGAACAGTCCAGCCCGAACTGCCAAGCCAGGTCCTCCCTGGACTGGAAACAAGCATCCTAGGACCGGTTTCGGGGTTTCACCCCTCTTCAGCCAGGATAGCTTGATTCCAGTGGCATGGAGAGCACGGGACCCACGTCTGGGCATACCCGTCCCACTCGGGGTGACAATTGCAAAAACAACAGTTGATGGACAGAATGCAGAACAATGTCATACATTCACCCCAGTACAGAGATCTGGGCCTAAATCCATCGTTTTTTGCTCACCATGCCATTCCAGTTTGAACCCAGCCATATGCAAATCAGTCTTGACCCTGTGCCTCATGGGAACAGTCCAGCCCGAACTGCCAAGCCAGGTCCTCCCTGGACTGGAAACAAGCATCCTAGGACCGGTTTCGGGGTTTCACCCCTCTTCAGCCAGGATAGCTTGATTCCAGTGGCATGGAGAGCACGGGACCCACGTCTGGGCATACCCGTCCCACTCGGGGTGACAATTGCAAAAACAACAGTTGATGGACAGAATGCAGAACAATGTCATACATTCACCCCAGTACAGAGATCTGGGCCTAAATCCATCGTTTTTTGCTCACCATGCCAATCCAGTTTGAACCCAGCCATATGCAAATCAGTCTTGACCCTGTGCCTCATGGGAACAGTCCAGCCCGAACTGCCAAGCCAGGTCCTCCCTGGACTGGAAACAAGCATCCTAGGACCGGTTTCGGGGTTTCACCCCTCTTCAGCCAGGATAGCTTGATTCCAGTGGCATGGAGAGCACGGGACCCACGTCTGGGCATACCCGTCCCACTCGGGGTGACAATTGCAAAAACAACAGTTGATGGACAGAATGCAGAACAATGTCATACATTCACCCCAGTACAGAGATCTGGGCCTAAATCCATCGTTTTTTGCTCACCATGCCAATCCAGTTTGAACCCAGCCATATGCAAATCAGTCTTGACCCTGTGCCTCATGGGAACAGTCCAGCCCGAACTGCCAAGCCAGGTCCTCCCTGGACTGGAAACAAGCATCCTAGGACCGGTTTCGGGGTTTCACCCCTCTTCAGCCAGGATAGCTTGATTCCAGTGGCATGGAGAGCACGGGACCCACGTCTGGGCATACCCGTCCCACTCGGGGTGACAATTGCAAAAACAACAGTTGATGGACAGAATGCAGAACAATGTCATACATTCACCCCAGTACAGAGATCTGGGCCTAAATCCATCGTTTTTTGCTCACCATGCCAATCCAGTTTGAACCCAGCCATATGCAAATCAGTCTTGACCCTGTGCCTCATGGGAACAGTCCAGCCCGAACTGCCAAGCCAGGTCCTCCCTGGACTGGAAACAAGCATCCTAGGACCGGTTTCGGGGTTTCACCCCTCTTCAGCCAGGATAGCTTGATTCCAGTGGCATGGAGAGCACGGGACCCACGTCTGGGCATACCCGTCCCACTCGGGGTGACAATTGCAAAAACAACAGTTGATGGACAGAATGCAGAACAATGTCATACATTCACCCCAGTACAGAGATCTGGGCCTAAATCCATCGTTTTTTGCTCACCATGCCATTCCAGTTTGAACCCAGCCATATGCAAATCAGTCTTGACCCTGTGCCTCATGGGAACAGTCCAGCCCGAACTGCCAAGCCAGGTCCTCCCTGGACTGGAAACAAGCATCCTAGGACCGGTTTCGGGGTTTCACCCCTCTTCAGCCAGGATAGCTTGATTCCAGTGGCATGGAGAGCACGGGACCCACGTCTGGGCATACCCGTCCCACTCGGGGTGACAATTGCAAAAACAACAGTTGATGGACAGAATGCAGAACAATGTCATACATTCACCCCAGTACAGAGATCTGGGCCTAAATCCATCGTTTTTTGCTCACCATGCCATTCCAGTTTGAACCCAGCCATATGCAAATCAGTCTTGACCCTGTGCCTCATGGGAACAGTCCAGCCCGAACTGCCAAGCCAGGTCCTCCCTGGACTGGAAACAAGCATCCTAGGACCGGTTTCGGGGTTTCACCCCTCTTCAGCCAGGATAGCTTGATTCCAGTGGCATGGAGAGCACGGGACCCACGTCTGGGCATACCCGTCCCACTCGGGGTGACAATTGCAAAAACAACAGTTGATGGACAGAATGCAGAACAATGTCATACATTCACCCCAGTACAGAGATCTGGGCCTAAATCCATCGTTTTTTTGCTCACCATGCCAATCCAGTTTGAACCCAGCCATATGCAAATCAGTCTTGACCCTGTGCCTCATGGGAACAGTCCAGCCCGAACTGCCAAGCCAGGTCCTCCCTGGACTGGAAACAAGCATCCTAGGACCGGTTTCGGGGTTTCACCCCTCTTCAGCCAGGATAGCTTGATTCCAGTGGCATGGAGAGCACGGGACCCACGTCTGGGTATACCCGTCCCACTCGGGGTGACAATTGCAAAAACAACAGTTGACGGACAGAATGCAGAACAATGTCATACATTCACCCCAGTACAGAGATCTGGGCCTAAATCCATCGTTTTTTGCTCACCATGCCAATCCAGTTTGAACCCAGCCATATGCAAATCAGTCTTGACCCTGTGCCTCATGGGAACAGTCCAGCCCGAACTGCCAAGCCAGGTCCTCCCTGGACTGGAAACAAGCATCCTAGGACCGGTTTCGGGGTTTCACCCCTCTTCAGCCAGGATAGCTTGATTCCAGTGGCATGGAGAGCACGGGACCCACGTCTGGGCATACCCGTCCCACTCGGGGTGACAATTGCAAAAACAACAGTTGATGGACAGAATGCAGAACAATGTCATACATTCACCCCAGTACAGAGATCTGGGCCTAAATCCATCGTTTTTTGCTCACCATGCCATTCCAGTTTGAACCCAGCCATATGCAAATCAGTCTTGACCCTGTGCCTCATGGGAACAGTCCAGCCCGAACTGCCAAGCCAGGTCCTCCCTGGACTGGAAACAAGCATCCTAGGACCGGTTTCGGGGTTTCACCCCTCTTCAGCCAGGATAGCTTGATTCCAGTGGCATGGAGAGCACGGGACCCACGTCTGGGCATACCCGTCCCACTCGGGGTGACAATTGCAAAAACAACAGTTGATGGACAGAATGCAGAACAATGTCATACATTCACCCCAGTACAGAGATCTGGGCCTAAATCCATCGTTTTTTGCTCACCATGCCAATCCAGTTTGAACCCAGCCATATGCAAATCAGTCTTGACCCTGTGCCTCATGGGAACAGTCCAGCCCGAACTGCCAAGCCAGGTCCTCCCTGGACTGGAAACAAGCATCCTAGGACCGGTTTCGGGGTTTCACCCCTCTTCAGCCAGGATAGCTTGATTCCAGTGGCATGGAGAGCACGGGACCCACGTCTGGGCATACCCGTCCCACTCGGGGTGACAATTGCAAAAACAACAGTTGATGGACAGAATGCAGAACAATGTCATACATTCACCCCAGTACAGAGATCTGGGCCTAAATCCATCGTTTTTGCTCACCATGCCAATCCAGTTTGAACCCAGCCATATGCAAATCAGTCTTGACCCTGTGCCTCATGGGAACAGTCCAGCCCGAACTGCCAAGCCAGGTCCTCCCTGGACTGGAAACAAGCATCCTAGGACCGGTTTCGGGGTTTCACCCCTCTTCAGCCAGGATAGCTTGATTCCAGTGGCATGGAGAGCACGGGACCCACGTCTGGGCATACCCGTCCCACTCGGGGTGACAATTGCAAAAACAACAGTTGATGGACAGAATGCAGAACAATGTCATACATTCACCCCAGTACAGAGATCTGGGCCTAAATCCATCGTTTTTTGCTCACCATGCCATTCCAGTTTGAACCCAGCCATATGCAAATCAGTCTTGACCCTGTGCCTCATGGGAACAGTCCAGCCCGAACTGCCAAGCCAGGTCCTCCCTGGACTGGAAACAAGCATCCTAGGACCGGTTTCGGTGTTTCACCCCTCTTCAGCCAGGATAGCTTGATTCCAGTGGCATGGAGAGCACGGGACCCACGTCTGGGCATACCCGTCCCACTCGGGGTGACAATTGCAAAAACAACAGTTGATGGACAGAATGCAGAACAATGTCATACATTCACCCCAGTACAGAGATCTGGGCCTAAATCCATCGTTTTTGCTCACCATGCCAATCCAGTTTGAACCCAGCCATATGCAAATCAGTCTTGACCCTGTGCCTCATGGGAACAGTCCAGCCCGAACTGCCAAGCCAGGTCCTCCCTGGACTGGAAACAAGCATCCTAGGACCGGTTTCGGGGTTTCACCCCTCTTCAGCCAGGATAGCTTGATTCCAGTGGCATGGAGAGCACGGGACCCACGTCTGGGCATACCCGTCCCACTCGGGGTGACAATTGCAAAAACAACAGTTGATGGACAGAATGCAGAACAATGTCATACATTCACCCCAGTACAGAGATCTGGGCCTAAATCCATCGTTTTTTGCTCACCATGCCAATCCAGTTTGAACCCAGCCATATGCAAATCAGTCTTGACCCTGTGCCTCATGGGAACAGTCCAGCCCGAACTGCCAAGCCAGGTCCTCCCTGGACTGGAAACAAGCATCCTAGGACCGGTTTCGGGGTTTCACCCCTCTTCAGCCAGGATAGCTTGATTCCAGTGGCATGGAGAACACGGGACCCACGTCTGGGCATACCCGTCCCACTCGGGGTGACAATTGCAAAAACAACAGTTGATGGACAGAATGCAGAACAATGTCATACATTCACCCCAGTACAGAGATCTGGGCCTAAATCCATCGTTTTTTGCTCACCATGCCAATCCAGTTTGAACCCAGCCATATGCAAATCAGTCTTGACCCTGTGCCTCATGGGAACAGTCCAGCCCGAACTGCCAAGCCAGGTCCTCCCTGGACTGGAAACAAGCATCCTAGGACCGGTTTCGGGGTTTCACCCCTCTTCAGCCAGGATAGCTTGATTCCAGTGGCATGGAGAGCACGGGACCCACGTCTGGGCATACCCGTCCCACTCGGGGTGACAATTGCAAAAACAACAGTTGATGGACAGAATGCAGAACAATGTCATACATTCACCCCAGTACAGAGATCTGGGCCTAAATCCATCGTTTTTCTGCTCACCATGCCATTCCAGTTTGGGCTGGACTGTTCCCATGAGGCACAGGGTCAGACTGATTTGCATATGGCCATGTCTGAACTGGGGTGGCGGAGTGAGCTAATGAATGATGATGGATTAAACCCAGATCAGTTGACTGGGGGGGAGTGCTTGCAATGTTCAACACTCCGTCCATCATCCCCTTTGGTTTTGCTATGTTCGCCCTAAGTTGGCAGGGTATGCCCAGACGTGGGTCCCTTGCTCACTTTGCCACTGGATTCAAGATAGCCTGGCTGATGACGGCTGTAAGCCAGAAACTGGTCCCAGGATGCTTGTTTCCGGTCCAGGGAAGACATGGCTTGGTAGTTTGGGCTGGACTGTTCCCATGAGGCACAGGGTCAGACTGATTTGCATATGGCCATGTCTGAACTGGGGTGGCGGAATGAGCTAAAGAATGATGATGGATTAAACCCAGATCAGTTGACTGGGGGTGAGTGCTTGCAATGTTCAACACTCCGCCCATCATCCCCTTTGGTTTTGCTATGTTCGCCCTAAGTTGGCAGGGTATGCCCAGACGTGGGTCCCTTGCTCACTTTGCCACTGGATTCAAGATAGCCTGGCTGATGACGGCTGTAAGCCAGAAACCGGTCCCAGGATGCTTGTTTCCGGTCCAGGGAAGACATGGCTTGGCAGTTCGGGCTGGACTGTTCCCATGAGGCACAGGTTCAGACTGATTTGCATAT
Source organism: Calotriton arnoldi (assembly GCA_963921515.1). Taxonomy (NCBI): domain Eukaryota; kingdom Metazoa; phylum Chordata; class Amphibia; order Caudata; family Salamandridae; genus Calotriton; species Calotriton arnoldi. The sequence continues at coordinate 406,355 of CAWUFW010013200.1, forward strand.
GGCCATGTCTGAACTGGGGTGGCGGAGTGAGCTAAAGAATGATGATGGATTAAACCCAGATCAGTTGATTGGGGGTGAGTGCTTGCAATGTTCAACACTCCGTCCATCATCCCCTTTGGTTTTGCTATGTTCACACTTACAGGCTAGGCACACCTAAGGTAGGCCACCTGAAGTGGATAGTCGAAGAAGGGATACACCATCTTGATTCTGGTGAAACTAGGAACTCTGGGTCAGAATTATGCCCACTCCCCGCAGGAAGTGGTCATATAGGGGGTGTAGTAATCCCAGGGGTAAGAAGCACATTGGTTACAACTCTTCACTCCCCTCAACTCCCCTAAATTCAGTATTTAGGTGCTCCCTTGACACCAGACAGACAGATTAATCTACCTGGGAAAAGAAGAAGGACTGAGAAGAGCTGATATCACCAGAACTGAGGACCAGCTCCGAAATTGGCACCAAATCCTGCCTGGCTGCTGCTGTCCTGACAGTTGCAAAGACCTGACTCATTCAAAAGCTGTTCATCCTCCTAAACACTTGGAGGATTGTCTAGTGCTTCAGCAATCTCACAGCATCTCCTTTGGAGTGGAGGAGCCACCTCCCTGCTTCTGCAGGCACCAACCGTATCTGCCAAGTACACCGCATTGTTGCCCATTAGAGCCACAAAGGGATCAGCATATCAGGAGGAGGTGTTTGTGGCTCTAGGAGGTCAGCCCTGTGCCTTGCCTGAGTTTCAAGATGCTAGACCCTCCAGGAGCCTCCCTGCACCAATACCCTAGGTAGCTGAGTACCTGCATCAACCAAGGCTTGTTTGCGCCCAGTCCAGACACCACCGCTAAGGAAAACCCACCTGCACATCAAGGGACATCAAGGCCAGCAAGACCCATGATGAGAGTGGCCCAGCTGTGCGGTTTTCCCCTCCTTTGCAAAACTGAAGGCAACCGTGAGAGCCTAAAACACAAGAGGCCAGCCGGCCAAACATCTCTGCACCCGAGCCCCCGAGCCTGGGTCCATGGAAACTGACTGTGTCCCATTGCTACAGAGACCCTCACGAGCTGAGCGCCTCCTTTGAGTTCTGCCAGACTTGTCTCCAAGTCCCCACTTGCAGCTTTTTTGTTACAGGTACCTTTCATTGGCTTTAACATGAAGCGATTGAGGCTTCCAACATGACCAGCACCTCTGCACCCGGACACCTTAGGGCAGATGCAACTCCAGGAGGCCCTTGAAGATTTTGATGCAACCCAGATAACTAAAGGTCCTGACACCCCTACTGAAGAGGAGGTGGACAATGGAAATGAGACTGTAGTCAGTACTCATGGGGGAACCCCCCATCCTAACCAGGGAACATGAGGGTATAACCCCTCACATCTTCCCTAATATTAGATCTAGAGTTCATTCCTCTTTGAGACTAGGTCAGGCAACTCCAGGCCTAATGAGATAGACAAACTAGATGAGCAGGATATATTTCTCGCAAGACTATCCAAGAGAGCAGCCCTTGAAGCCAAAAGCCTGGCTATAGAAAGGGAGAGGGCTGAGATGTGTCTAGCACCCATAAGTGATAGCAGCAACAAAATAAATACAGAGAAAGAGGAAACCTTTGATCCTAAAATCCCCAAAGGGACGTTCCCCAAATATGTTGAGGTTGATGACTTTGCCAAATGGTTTACAGCCTTTGAGAGGGTTTGTAAAATGAGGAAGTTATATCAGACGTACTGGGGCTCTCTACTGTGGGAGGTATTCCCAGGAAAGTGCAGGGATAGAATCCTGACACTGAATGAGAAAGATGCTGAGTCCTATGACCTTATTAGGGGACCTTGATTGAGGGCATTGGACTCACCACTGAGGAGTACAGGATTAAGTTGAGGACGGCCCACAAAATGTCGAGTCAGTCCTGGGTAGATTTTGTTGACTTCTCAGTCAAAACACTAGGAGGCTGGCTAAAAGGCAGTAAGGTTCAAAATTATGAAGGGCTCTGTAATTTGATAATGAAAAAAGCATCAGTTAAGTAACTGTACATCTGAAGAACTGCATCACTACCTAGTGGACTTAGGATTAGTCTCTCCTCAAGAGCTGGGGAAGAATGCTGGCCACTGGATCAAAAAGAGTGTCCGGAAAGACCCAAGGTGGGGGTGACCAAAAAAAAGGGGTTACTGTTCCACACCCCCAAGGGAAAGATGGGTGACACAAAAGGGGAAAAACAAAAAGAGTCTTTTATAGGCCCCCAAAGCTCTGTGCTGGAGGGTGGACCCAGAGACACTTCCCAATCCAAGGGTGGATAGCAGGATAAAAACTGGGATCCAAATCAGGCTTGGCGTCACCTCTGTAAGCAGAATGGACATCTAAATTGTAACTCCTCCTGCCCCAAAAGGGTTACCACTAGTCCATCACCAACAGGGGTTGCTAGTCTCTACATGGGATCCCTGGTGTGGGGTGGATAAGGCCCAGTAACCTGTAAAAATACAGACAAAAGCCAATCATAAATGGGGTTGAGGTAGAAGCGCTGAAGGACAAAGGTGCAAAGCCTCACCAAGGTGACTGAATAATGGATATACCCAGAACAGTAATTAACTGGACAGACATATCCAGTTATCAATGCTGATAACATTATAAAGGTTCATCCCATGGCTATGGTGATCTTGGAATGGGGAAGAATTACTGGCCAAAAGAATGTGGTACCCAGAACAGTAATTAGAAGAGACACAAGCTCAGGTTCCCTCTCCTCAGGGAGAAGACCTGTCAGCCACTGAGGGAATTTAGCCTCATGAACTTAGGCCTAACATGGCAGAGCTCCTATGACCAAGGAGACCCTCTAGGGAATATCTGTGCCAGGGACAAAAAACACGTCCCACTCTTGAGAGCCTCAAGCTGCTCCACAGGAAAGTGGGAGCATCAGTGGTTTCCACAGGACCTATAGTGAGGAAGGACTCCTTTACATTGAGTCCAGCGATCCCAAACCTGGTGCCACTGGGAGAGTGGCAATGCCTCAGCTGTATAGAGAGTTCTTACTCACTTTGACCCATGACATCACCCTAGCTGGTCATCTACACCAAACTAAACCATGGAATAGGTTGGTTGCCGGCTTCTATTGGCCACACATGTCCCAGAAAGTTGTCGTTTTGTAACTCCTGTGTTACCTGTCAAGCCAGTGGCAAAACAAGCAGCAAACCAAAGGCCCCCCTAATTCCACTTCCAATGATTGGGGTTCCCTTTGAAAGGGTAGGGATTGACACTGTTGGTCCCCTTGATCCTCAAAAAGCTTCAGGGAACAGGTTTGTTCTGGTGGTAGTAGATCATGCCAGAAGGTGTCCCGACTCGAGGCAATTTCCATTAGGACTATCACTACTCCTGCAGTTGCCAGGCTCCTCTTAAGTATTTTTACAAGAGTGGTTGTCCCTAAGGAGGTGGTTTCGGACAGAGGTAGTAACTTCATGTCTGCTTACCTGAAAGCCATGTGGACTTAGTGTGGGATGACATACAAGTTTGTTGAATTCCTCTTAGGGTGTCTATACACGGGCTTTCCTGTATCATGTCCTTATATAGGCACCATTCGCCCTGCCCTTATATAGGCATAAAATCCCAGTCCTTATTTAGGCATTAAACCGTGCACTCACTCCAAATACAGGCATGATCTCCGACATCCATCCACCCTAACGTCACAACGAGTTCTTGAAGAACAGACCCTTAGGCTTCGGGAGTTTCCCTAGCACAGGACTATTGATTTCTTCAAGGACTCATCTATTATGCATGAACCATTATTCCTTAGGGGTTCATTCATGACGTCTTCCGCTGTCCGACTCACGTCAATACTAACATTCTTAGGTACTTCTCAGGTATAAATATACCTTCCCTAGACCTTGTAAACTAGAGGAGACCTCGACTTCAGAGGAGCCCGTTTCCCGGCCTGACGTACTGAGAAGACACTGTCATCCCTGCACGCAGAGAGTCCAGCTTCCAGTGATCTGACTTCCCTTGCGGGGTGTTGGAGTTCGAGTCTGGCAAAGAGATTCCTACCTCTCTCATTCTTCAGGTATGGAGCTGACAAGAACCTAGAGGGACTCTTGGCATACTAGGCATACTAGGCTTAAGATACTCTTAGTATACCATAGTAAGGAATACTTCACCTACTTCATACCTCTCCCTACACCTAGGCTAGGTTAGGTACATTGGGGTAGAACTAGATTAGAAACGCATCGTATAAGTACTCGCATTTTTAGTCTGTGTTATTTATGTAAATGCATATATACTAAAAGATAATGCTATCGCAGTATTATTTACTTCTACTGCTCACACTGTACATTATTTATCTCGCATACTGTCTTGTGATCGTAACAGCACATTTTACTTACACCAGAAACAAGACTGTTCAATAAATCTTTTATTGAAACGCCCGTCTATTCTTTCTGTGTAACTTGGAGAAAACTAAGCATGCACGATTGAGCTGAGTGAAATAGTTATCTATTGTTTCCACGACTCTGGGACACATTCTGATTCTAAAGGGAAACAAAGTGGTCATGTTTTGCGGCTGCCAGAAACTACTCCTTCTTGTTATCCAAGGAGTTTCTAGTGGCCTCTGAGCTAGCTGGCACAAGTAATTAAGTTTAATATACTCGATAGGGACATACTGACCTTAGTCCTATGTCAAACCTATAGGATATATTATTCCAATGCGCAGAGCCTATTAGGGAAATAGGAGCCTCACTACATGGCGCCCAACGGTTTGGTAAGGCGGTAATTCAACGTTAGATACTGAGTAACTCAGCCGTGCTTTTTCTCTCAGAGACCCCTACCCATATACTCCAAAAGACGTCTGCAGTGGGCAGGGTTAAGTATCCACCACGGCTACATAGGGCAGTACCCTATATATTAGCTGTTTGGTTTGCTCAACGTTGAAGGATACAGTGTTCCAAAATATTGTGCACCTTATCTTTGTTTCCTTGAAACTTGTTCTACATTTTTCAAAAAACAAAATGACTGGAGCCGGAAACGGTGAAGCTGCGGCTGATCCAGCCCTAGCAGCAGTTTTTAACTTTACAGGTTTTATTGAAACCGAGGAGGGTGTTATAGACATCACTCCAAACTTAAGAAGAGCCATCACTCTAAAACTCATAAAACATGGCCTACCACCAAGAGGAGGTAGAGCAGTTTTCGTGATAGAGGCACACGAATCCTTTCAGACAGAGGTATTCTATTCATGGGTAATATTTCCTGAATCCAATCCAGTAACACACGTGTTTCACTTCTACAAAGAAGATGATCCACCAGAGGAATACATTCCTTTCGAGGATATTGAAATTCCATTAACATACCAAGAGCATCAGCTCTGGTTTAAAGGCGCCATAAAACATCACAAAAACATTACCAGGCTCGGTCCACTAGGTAGACCAGGAGCAACATGGCCGATTCTAGCCGGCTACACACCTCATCCTGACATTGAAGAGATGTCAGACGAGGACTTACTTACTCAACTCACGGAGTTAATAAAAAACTACAGACAATTGGTCCAATATGTCATGCGGACTTTTACAGTCCAGCAACCATTAACAATTCCAAATCCAACTCCCCAACAGGGGAATACACAAAAAATTACACCACAGACTCTATACGCAGTCATGGGTAAAATGCCCACAAAACGTGAGCAAATTCCATTCTGGATAGCTCAGAAAATTACTCAAATCGAAGCAGTATTTCTAAATACTAGCCCGTATGGGAAACACAGAATACTGACAATCAGTTTACCAATGGGGATCACACCACAACTGGAAGACTGCACCACTTGGGGCTCAGTCTTTGCTGCCATCTATACTAAAACACATGGCATTCCGTCAATTGCGGTAATACCTGATGTCCTGAAACAAATTCAAAACGAATACGGGGCAGAGCCTGCTCTAAATTTAGGTATGAAATTACTGAAAAATTTCGACCAGGTCTCAACAATAATATTATCTAATATTAAAGGGGAGGCAGCAGCAGTGGCGATCCGCCAAAAATTAAGGGAATTTGATGTTACAGAACATCAAACTGAGCTACCCAGAATAATAGAACAATCTTATGCAGAATTAGGCAGAGATAGTTTGGGTGGAAGACCAGTGAAGCCGAAACTATCTGAAAGTCCTGAGAAGGACTCAATTAAACAAACTCCTACATCTTCTAAAAAGAAGTGGGAGACTAATAAACAAAATTCAAATGAGAAACGTTCTCAATCCCGAGGTAGGTCTCCTCAAAAGGAGCCCTCTGAAAGGAGGTATAACCTCAGGAATAGGGATAATTTGAGAAAGCCTGACAGGTATCAAGATACTGATACACGTTCCTCTCGTCCCTTTCAGATCTCATCACAGACTTCGGAAAGAAGAGGACGTTCGGAACATAGAGAAGAACGCGTGAAATCGAAAGACGACAAACACGCTCCAAAAACTAAAGTAAAACCTAAATTCTCCAAAAAGAAAGTAGCAGGTCTAAAGATCAGACATGCCGAGAATACTGAGAACACAACTCAAGAACGGAGAATGGGCTCAGACAATGCTGGACAGAGCAGCAGAAGTCACAATAGCTCGCCAGAACCTGAAGGAACTTCTGGAGATAGTGGACTTGAATGAGTACATTAAAGTAGAGACTGTAGACACCAGGGTTAGTACTCCACAAAAGTTATATGAAATAACACTCCGGATGGAGGGAGACAAACCTAGACAGGTGAAAGCACTATTTTGGGAAAGACTATCAAAGGGCTATGACATACTTCTAGCAGAAAAGGACTGGCCACCACAGTTTGTTAGGGAGTGCCCACATGGCGAGGACATTATTATGCCTGCCCTCTCCAACCATATACCAATGCACCTAAGATATACCTATGCCAGGAAATGGGCAGTGGCCCAGGCCCCAGCATTATATAAAAATCATGTAGGATGGAATGAGGACTCACCTCACCATAAAATACATCTGAAACATGAACCAACTGCACAAAGGCAGTATCCAATAAAGCAAGAAGCTAAAAAACAGGTCAGGGAGATCTTAGATCAACTTGAATATCAAGGGGTGATTGAAACATGCACCTCCTCAATGAACAATCCTTTGTTTCCTGTCTCCAAACCAGACAATACATATCGTCTAGTTTTGGATTACAGACACCTAAACACTTGTTCTAAAACTTTTGCAGTGCAAAATGCACATAGCACAGCATTAATGAATAACATTGTGCGTAAAAAATATAAAACAACATTAGACATCTCAAATGGTTTCTTTTGTCAAAACATAGCACCTGAAAGCAGGTACTTAACAGCATTCTACATAATGGGGACCCAGCGTCACTTTTGTCGACTCCCACAAGGGTTCAAGAACAGCCCAGGTTTATTCTCAGCAAGGGTAACGGAGTTACTACAAATTTATGACAATGAGGCATTGTCCTATGTCGATGACATCTATCTGACAGACGATGACCTGGAAAAACACTTGAACAGGGTGAGCACCATTATACTGGGCTTCGCCTCTGAGGGCTACAAGTTCAACTTTAAAAAATCCAGAATTGCCCATCTCAATGTCCTATTTCTAGGATATGAGCTTTCAAGTGAAGGCAAGAGCTTGGCAGCTAACTTTCTAGAAAAGTGTGCGCTGCTCCAACCTCCAAAAACGCTAAAAAACTTACAATCCATTCTGGGTTTCCTCAATTTTGGAAGAACATACATTCTAAATTACGCAGAAAGGGTTAAACCTCTCTACGCATTAATCAAACCTGATTTTTCGATCAGAAACTGGACACAGGAACACACATAAATCTTGCGTTCACTCCAGGATAACATGTTAGCAACAAATCACTTACAAACACGCGTAAGTCAACGCAATTTGGTGATCCAAATAATTTCGGGTCAATGCGGATTCACCTACTTAAACTTCAATGAGGGTGAGAAAATACCAATCGCATACAAATCTCATTTGTACACACAAGCGGAAATGCGATTCAGTTCAACTGAAAAAATTCTGACAGCAGTTCAAACCGCTGAGCAAAAGAAAGAGCCTTAGCCCAAGGGAAACGCATTATTGTCGTAACCCCGGTACCAGCTTTAGAAGCGGTCACAAAAGCAAGCATTCCAAATGCTAAAGCATTACATCCAAGATGGATACAATGGGTTAATTCTCTTGCTGCAACAGATGTTGAATATGTTTTTGATCCAGATTTAAAAACACAAGCATTCCTGCAACATGAACAAGAATGTCCTCTGCCTACTGAAATTCTGCCTCTCGATCAGTACGAATTCATAATTTACACTGATGGATCAGCACAACCCGCAACAGGGAGTAAGCAAGCTTACAGTGCAGCGTGTGCAATCGTTAAAGGTCGCATGTGAAATGGCATCTTCAGACCTATGGTCACAAAAACGCAGTCTCTAGGAGATTGTACAGCTCAGCGAGCTGAACTACAAGCATTCAAACTGGCACTTGAGAGTACAGATCGAGAATTCCCCACACTAATAGTGTGCGATTCCTTTTACTGTGTTCAGTCGTATAATGAATATATACAAAACTGGCTTGAAAATGGTTTCAAAGATGCGAAAGGTGGCACAATAAAGCACAAAACGCTTTGGGAACAAGTAGTTCAGTTGAAAAACGAACTACCAAAGGCTCACGTGATCCACACTGAGTCGTCAACGTGATGGCGTTCACGTTGCAGGGAATTCAATGGCTGATGAAGCCGCAAAGGGGGCTGTGCAGACGGCTTCCGTAGCTGCGATCACTCATTCATAAACAAAAATAGACGGTGAGATAATGTTGGCTGTCAATGCTTCAAGCAAAGGCAGCAGTGCAGCGTTACCAAAAAAGTTTCCACTCAAGTACTCTTATGTAATTGATGCGAACAAAGTTCCTTTTGCTCGAATCCCTGGAGTGGGGGATAGGGTCATTCCAAACAAGGAACGCAGATTAGGACTAATCCTAGCAGCACACGAAGGGATAGCTTCTGCCCATGCAGGTGTTTCAGCGACAGTATCTTTACTCAAGCAAAGATATTGGTGGCCTGGCATTCGGAAACAAACTAAAAACTATGTTTTAGAATGTGATATTTGCCAACAGATGAAAGTCTCAACAGTGAAACGTCCTACGCAGACACCCCTGTTAATTTCAGACAAACCATTAGCTTGTGTTTACCTGGACCACTGCGGTCCCTTGCAAAGGGACGGTAACTATAAATATATCATGGTAGCAGTGGATTCGTGCTCTAGGTTCCTATGGATATGGCCTCAGCGCTCAGCTGACACTCGAACTGTTATAAAAGATTTGCGAGTCTTTATCGGCACATACGCAATAGGCACGCTACATTCTGACCAGGGTCCTGCGTTTCGCTCTCGGGCTTACAAAGAAGCCATGGCCAGTCTGGGCGTTGCATTGCGGTACTCCTCTCCATTCCATCCTGAGGGAAATTCGGTTGTGGAAAGGAAAAACCGGGACATAAAGCAGTCTATAACAGCTAGGGTATTAAGTTCGGGTGATGGGTGGGTCAAACACCTTAATGGGGTCCAACGCTCATTGAACAATCTGCCAAGAAGTTCTCTAGGGGGGTCACTCCATATGAGGTCCTATTTGGGACAAGAATGTGGGTACCAGACCTTGAACACGTAGGCACAGTGGTGGAAAATAAACCGTTTGATATCAAAGATCGTTTGGCTGTTTTACAGGAACTGAATGAGTTAAGAACGAAACAAAGCAACGTATTCCTACAGCCAACCACCACTGGGGAAAAATCGGCGGTCCCAGCAAGGCCTGTCTGGATTCCAAAAATTAGGGATCTAGTCAGAGAAAAAATTGCGGACAAGAAGGAATTTGGACCTTCTTATAGACAACCAGTACCTGTCCTAGCAGTTCAAGGAACAAGAACAGTACTTCTGCCGCCCCTTGCTGGAAGAAAGGAGAAAAGATTTGTGTCCATTGGCCTGATCAAACCACAGTATGTGGCCAATACTAAATAGTAGGCCTCATGGACTCCGACCTAGTAGCAGACGCACTCCTCTCGCTACTATCCAAGAGGTTCAGACTGAAAGACTGATAACAATCGAGAATTCAGCTGTAACAGATGGAGGACTATGCAACAACGCTATGGAACTCATCCCTCTTGAACACCAAGTAACAGTTCGTCCAAATACACCTGTCTACACCAATGTAGCAAGTGATGAACTGGTTCCAGTGATTTCTACAAATCCCGATGCAATTCCACCAATTGATAGAACTGCTTCTGGCTATTTCATTATCTTTGATACGTTCTCAGAAGATCCGAGTGAACCTGAAACGACGCCAGCATCATTCAAATTCAAGCAGCAAGTACAAGACTTTCTTCACTTTCTGAAAAAGACTTATTTGGTTTCTCCATGTATTGAACTCTGGATTACATCTGGACTTTTTGTTTTCCTGCTCTGGCTAGCTTTATTTACAACTGTGAGCGTGCTTATAAGTGGCAGATACATCCATGTGAATACTGAAAGAAAAGGCGTGAACGTACTTTTGAAACCTCAGAAATCTTCCCATCGTGAAGCAAGAGACTTGTCATCAGTGAACATCACAGCTGTTCCTATACAGGATGGTATAGTGTGGGACAAAACAGATTTTGACATCTTCGGCCCGACGGAACAATTGAACATTCCACATTTGTTTAAAATTTCACTAAGTGATCTAATTACGTCCAGTACCTATTCAGATGATTGGGACTTTGAGACTGTTAACGACATAATGTATGACCTAGAAAAATCTGCTGCATTTTCTAAAAATGAATATTTGGAGGGTTCATCAGACTATGAACAACTGTATTGTTATAACCACTATGGTCATCATTATTTGCATAAATCTGCATATACTAGAAATGTGTTTATGTTTAACCAGTGGGAGCATTGTCCTACACCACCACACGGTAGTTCAAAAATATTTGCTAACAAGTTTCCATATTTTTCAGGATATAATACATCTAATCCAGAAATGTTTTACTGTAAAAATGTAAACAAGACAGGGCTGAAAATTATGTTAACAAATACAAAACAGATTTATTCTGCATTATTTAATGCCCAACTGTCTAGACAGGGTTTCGACTTTTGGAAAGACACAATAGACACAAAAACTGTGTGGGGTACTAAAGATTGGCAAGTGCAGGGGATAGAAGCATTATTTAGAGCCTGTATTATCCCTGAACAAATAATGTTTTTGAATGAAACTGTCCAACAAACATCTTGTCTTGGACTAGCCAAGATCAAAGAGATGAACACACCTTCTGTACCAACACCTGCCATTGATAATATTACACAGGCAGTGGTGACAGTTGACAATATACTACAACTCAACAGATCTAATCCTGATTGGAAAAAATGGTTGATCTGGCCCACAGACACGAATAACTGTCAGGAAAGATTCCTGAATAAAACTCAGGGCTTTATTATTAATAGGCCAGACCCAAGATACGTCCAAAGACAACATCCGGGGGTAGTAACAACATACAGTGTAGGAAAATGATGCCTCGATTGGCTGCATAAGTCTACACTACAGGATGTGAAACAACACTTAACCTTACTTAAAAAGGACGCAGACCGTAGGGAATTCTTGCTTGGACCAAGAAAACCGCGTCAAAAATGTTTCATATATGCCGGCATTTATGCTGCCTATAATGAAGCATGGAAAGTATCACAGATGGAGGCCGCAGAACGAATACGTGAACTTGATCGTATTAATTTAGAGAAAACACTCTCTGTGGTCGACAATGGGTTAACTACTTTGTCCTCCAGAATATATTCATTGGATGGCATTGTATCCTCTGCTATCGACATACTAGAACATGATTTGGCGATGTTACAGCAAGGCCAGTCTCAATTACGTTCTATTGTGTTATTAAGCTGGACGCTGCAATCTTTGCGAGCGTACTATGTGCCTTGGCGTTTCATCAACACATCGGCTCTGTTTGCAGAATACAATCTAACTGATAAACAGATCGAACTGGCACAAAGAGGAGCAAAGTATACAGTGCTGAACATTGAAAAACTGGAAAAGTTACCATTTACAGTGGCAGAAAAACCAGCTACAGAATGGCTAATTCATGGCAAAATCACATTACCTGTGAGTACTTTTCAGTTTCAGTATTGCCTCAGACAAATGCAAGCAGGCAAATATGAAAGGTTGGGTAAGGAATACATTAAGACATCTTGGGATTTACCGTATACATATAGATGTTGGAGTGGGGATCGTGAAGTGTTTTTGAGCGGTACACACTGTAAACGTGCACTGAGCGGTTCACTTATATGTCAGGACATTTCTTTACACGGGGCTTGTAATGGTTCTGTGGCAAATTTGTCTTGCCATCAGCAGGGTACACCAGATGCTGTGATTAATCCAACGTTTGGACAACTTTCTAATGGGAGTTACCTCATATTGAATGATCAGAGTTGCTGCGGCATGCTGCCAGGCATCCCATATCTAGTAACGGTCAACTCTAGGGTCACTTGCTGTATGCAAGTATTGTTTGCCCCAATAGACACAGTCAGGGAGTCGCCTCTATGGCCTTCGCTGAACGTCTCTTTTATAAGATTTGATACTTTGAGCAGAATGAAAGCCATGCTTTTACAGCAAACAGTGCCTTTGACCTCGGCCAAAGAAACCTATGATCTACAAGTAGCAAAGACTTCGGCTGAGATACAGACTTTAATACGTACAAACTGCCCTATACATTTCGTAGAAATGATAGGACGTATCTTCAATATGTCTGATACAACTGGAATTGTACATGTATTTAAGAGCATCTGCTCCGGTCTGTTAGCACCTTTCCAGGCAATACTCGGAATCATCCCGAACTTTGCACATTCGGTGTTTGGTGGCATACCATTAATTCTAGCACTTGTTGCCAGAATTCTATTTCTCTTCCTGCTATTGCGCTATGGCCAGCCTATTCGCAGACATCACTCCGAGCGAAATGGAGAAAGCTCTCCTTGAACGAAAGTGTCGTGAGCGAATAGTACAGCTATTGGGCATGACTCGTCTACGGGACTTGAATACCACGTGGTTCCTGTCATTCAGACCAATCTCGCAAGATTGCATCTTACCTGTTCTACGATGCCTGCTATGCGGTGAAGAATGCGTGTTAGACACTTGTCTCACATTTCCATCAGCAACGCCAACGGATGTCGATACTCTGCTGGTCCCGATAACGGCCCATGCTCTGTGTTGTCCCCAGAGGCTACCAATCCTGATGTCAGCATTCATTGAGATCTCACAGACGCTTCCGGCTGCTGCTGAGGTACGAGAAAGATCTACAGGCACACAGGTAACAACGGACGCGAACATTGCTGCGGCAACCTATGCTGGATGCAATGCTTCTCATCTCTGTGCAATTAATATACTACACAAGGTGTTCCAACTGACACCAACTTCAGTGGATGATGTTTTGTCTATAGAAATAGATGATCTCATGTTTACACCAGACCCGTAAACTGACTCTGATTCAGCATACAGTGTTCCAGAGATGCAGTAACAATTTGGCCTTCATTTTCAAAACAACTTGGAACTCTACCAAAATTGAACTTTTTCCCATTTTTCGAACGAAAATGGCACTTCAATCTGCTTAAAGTAGAACTAGCCTTATAGTACAGACTTCACGGTACTTCCACGGACACTTAGTCATCTTGTGTGTCTAAAACAGTTCATTAATTTTCATGACATGAAATGCCTTTGATTTTGGAACAACTTATCGATCATTTTCTGTCACATGTAAATATTACTGCTTATTTCATTCCAATTGCATTTATTTTCGAACTTTATGCCTGAAATGAAAAGCAAAGCTTCAAATGTACAGTACTTTTTGCATTCTAATAGGTTTTTTAAATGCCTTTTTTAAACGGTTTTAAGAAATATTTTAGAAATATGCGGTACTCCATTTAATGTTTAGCATTTTTAATGTTTAGCATTTTAGTATTATCGTACACACGAAAGTGGAGTGGGTGTTGTATTCCTCTTAGGGTGTCCATACACGGGCTTTCCTGTATCATGTCCTTATATAGGCACAATTCGCCCTGCCCTTATATAGGCATAAAATCCCAGTCCTTATATAGGCATTAAACCGTGCACTCCAAATACAGGCATGGTCTCCGACATCCGTCCACCCTAACGTCACAACGAGTTCTTGAAGAACAGACCCTTAGGCTTCGGGAGTTTCCCTAGCATAGGACTATTGATTTCTTCAAGGACTCATCTATTATGCATGAACCATTATTCCTTAGGGGTTCATTCATGACGTCTTCCGCTGTCCGACTCACGTCAATACTAACATTCTTAGGTACTTCTCAGGTATAAATATACCTTCCCTAGCCCTTGTAAACTAGAGGAGACCTCGACTTCAGAGGAGCCCGTTTCCCGGCCTGACGTACTGAGAAGACGCTGTCATCCCTGCACGCAGAGAGTCCAGCTTCCAGTGATCTGACTTCCCTTGCGGGGTTTTGGAGTTCGAGTCTGGCAAAGAGATTCCTACCTCTCTCATTCTTCAGTTATGGAGCTGACAAGAACCTAGAGGGACTCTTGGCATACTAGGCATACTAGGCTTAACATACTCTTAGTATACCATAGTAAGGAATGCTTCACCTACTTCATACCTCTCCCTACACCTAGGTTAGGTTAGGTACATTGGGGTAGAACTAGATTAGAAACGCATCGTATGAGTACTCGCATTTTTAGTCTGTGTTATTTATGTAAATGCATATATACTAAAAGATAATGCTATCACAGTATTATTTATTTCTACTGCTCACACTGTACATTATTTATCTCGCATACTGTCTTGTGATCGTAACAGCACATTTTACTTACACCAGAAACACGACTGTTCAATAAATCTTTTATTGAAACGCCCGTCTATTCTTTCTGTGTAACTTGGAGAAAACTAAGCATGCACGATTGAGCTGAGTGAAATAGTTATCTAATGTTTCCACAACTCTGGGACACATTCTGATTCTAAAGGGAAACAAAGTGGTCATGTTTTGCGGCTGCCAGAAACTACTCCCTTCTTGTTATCCAAGGAGTTTCTAGTGGCCTCTGAGCTAGCTGGCACAAGTAATTAAGTTTAATATACTCGATAGGGACATACTGACCTTAGTCCGATGTCAAACCTATAGGATATATTATTCCAATGCGCAGAGCCTATTAGGGAAATAGGAGCTACACTACAAGTTCACTACCCCAAATCACTGTCAGAGTGCATTGCAGTTTTAGGTCATCATCCAAGAGGTCCAAGACCAACTGTAGCGGGAGCAGCATGCACCATCTCTCCTCTGCATCCACCACACATCCACCGGTGTTAGAAGAAAGCAATGGTGTTGGAATGAACACAAGAGAAAGGGGGTAGGGAACAAACAACAAGCTAAAATAACGAGCTAAAATAAAACGCTAAAACAATTTACCAAAATGACAAATATGATGATCCACCATCCTCCAGAGGTCCCACTTGGACCTACAGAATGAGTAATCAAAAGGAAAATGATAGTACCAATAGCAGGACAGATATATCACCCAAAAAGAAACTGACAGATGCTACCCAAAGGGCACTTAGTGTTTGCTAAAGGGGGGGACAAGATACTACGCCTGCTAATTAAGAACACTGGAGGAGGGGCAACACACTATGACCTCATGATGATGTACATAAACAAGATTATCACAAGTGTACATACATTACTTTTCACAACTCAACATTATATACACAGCAAATAACTTGTTTAGTGTATTAGCCTTCATACCTAGTAGATGCGTGATCTCCACTAGTACGCTGACAAAGTGCACACCAATGTTTAGTGTTTCTCCTCACATGATAGCACACCAGATTGCACAAAAATAAAGAGTTCCTAGGGAGGTTGAAAGAGAACACAATATACACAATAACAACAAACTTAGCTGAGCTGCTAAATAACTCTACTGTAGCTCTGTTTTTAGATTGTTTGGCAGCTTGAATGCGCAGAGTGCTCGCCGGCGGCAAGAGGTACCGAGCTTTCATTTATCCAGGTTCATGGCCAGAGGCCCAAGCAAGGCAATCAAAGCCCCTACCAATGAGTGTGATGGCCGCGGGACTAATGTGAAAGAGGGAGAGCTCAATATACACTACTTATCATATCCAGATAGAGACGTGTGATCCGAATTCAGAGTCTGGGCAGGAGATGCGTCAAGTCTGGACTCCTTGATGCAAAGCATTGAATGTTCAGGAGTCAGGCTACTTATAGTTCAGAGCTTTGAAAATGGCCTCCGGGACTTTGTTTGTTGTTGTGAATGGCTCACCAACTGAGGGTGACTCAGCAGTATTCAGACACTCAATTGAAGCATAAACCACCATGTGTATAGGTAGAGAGATCCCCTAATGCATAGCCTAAAAGGTGACCTAAGGTATCGATCTCTATACCCTACATATCATTCATACCCAAGACCATGATGAACTGAAAGGGTGCACAGAAGGCCACATGGGTGCAAGTATTTACGGTGTAGATGAGAGCACGGAATGCCAAAGAAGGTGTCAAGAGTACTGCAGGTTTGTAAGCAAAGGCCACCAGTGCAATTCCTCAGCGGTAAGGATAGTGTCAAAGATATTGACAATCACCCACAAACCAATGGTCTTGTTGAGAGGTTCAACAAGACCATGAAAGGTATGATCCTGGGACTCCCTGAAAAACTCAAAAGGAGATGGTCTGTTGCTATTTCTGTTTTTTGCCTACAGAGAGGTGCCACCGAAAATAGTAGGCTTTAGTCCCTTTGAGCTTCTGTTTGGCAATCCTGTTAGAGGTCCTCTAAGTCTGATAAGGGAAGGTTGGAAGAAGCCTCTCAAAGATCCAAAACTGGAAATAGTAAACTATGTGCTTGGCCTTTGTTCCAGGATGGCTGAGAACATGGGAAAAGCAAGTCACAACCTTGAGGCAAGCCAGGAGCTCCAGAGGCAATTGTCTGACCAAAAGGCTGCAATGGTTGTGTTTCAGCCAGGGCAGAAGGAATGGGTTTTGGAGCCTGTGGCACCTAGGGCCTTCAGGACAAAGGGAGTGGGCCCTACCCTATCCTTGAGAGAAAAGGGGAGGTCACCTACCTGGTGGACCTTGGCACTTCCAGGAGCCCTCGCAGGGGCATCCATGTGAACTGCCTTAAACCATTTTATGGCAGGGCTGATGTGACCATGCTCCTGGTCACTCATGAGGATCATGAAGAAGAGAGTGAACCTCTCCCTGACCTCCTCTCTAAAACTGTAAAGAAGGGTCCATTGAGGGAGTTGTCTTTTCAGACACCCTTACTACCCAACAGCAAGCTGACTGCAGGCAAGTCCTGGGTCTGAGCTCTTTTATTTAACCCCTGGTCAGACAACTGAGTGCACACATGATGTGGACATTGGGGGCAGCCTACCAGTCAAAACAAATTTTACAGGCACTCCTACCAAGTTAAGGAAAGCAGCAGAGCTGACATCAGCAAGATGTCTGAGTTAGGGGTGATTGAACCCTCTGAGAGTCCATGGGCCAACCCAGTGGTCTTAGTCCCCAACCCTCATTCCAAGGGAGGTAAATCAGAGCTGAGGTTTTGTGTCAACTATAGGGGTCTCAATGCAGTCACAAAGACATATGTTCACCCTATTGCAAAGGTAGGCGAGCTAATTGACAGGCTGGGTGCCGCAAAGCTTCTCAGTACCTTTGATATGACACCAGGGTGCTGGCAATTCGGACTCACACCAGGAGCCAAAGAGAAATCAGCAATACCCTCCCCCCATGATGAGCCTTACCAGTTTACTGTTATGCCCTTTGGTCTAGAGAATGCCCCTGGTGAACAACGTCCTGGCTAGGCTGGAGTCTTTTAGTACAGTATATCTTGATGATATTGCTGTCTATAGTTCCACTTGTTAGGATCCCCTGATCCACTTTGGAAAGGTCCTTGAGGCCCTGCAGAAGGCAGGACTCACTATCAAGGCAAGCAAGTGCCAGATAGGGCAGGGCTCAGTTGTATACTTGGGCCACCTTGTGGGTGGAGGCCATTTTCAACCTTTACAACCCAAGATCCAGACTATTCTGGACTGGGAGGCTCCAACAATCCAGACCCAAGTTAAGGCATTCCTTGGCTTGACTGGGTACTACAGGAGATTTGTGCAGGGGTATGGTACTATTGTGACACCCCTCAGGGAACTGACCTCCAAAAAGCAACGAAAGAAAGTAAACTGGACAGTGAGCTGTCAAAAGGCTTTTGACACTCTGAAAGAAGCAGTGTGCTCAGCACCCATTCTAAAAGCTCCAGATCATTCAAAGCAGTCCATGGTGTAGAAGGATACCTCTGAGAGTGGGATAGGGGCAGTTCTATCCCAGACCAACAGTGATGGCCAAGACCAGCCTTTTGCTTTTATTAGCAGAAGGTTACTCCCTAGAGAACAGCATTGGAGTGCCATTGAGACGGAAGCCCTTGCTGTGGGCTGGTCCCTGAAGAAGTTGAGACCATACCTGTTTGGTACTCACTTCCTCATTTAAACTGATCACATGCCTCTCAAGCAATTAATTCAAATGAAAGGGGAAAATCCTAAACTGTTGAGGTGGTCCATCTCCCCACAGTGAATTGGCTTTATAGTGGAACACAGTCCTGGGACTGACCATGCCAATGCAGATGGCCTTTCCAGGTTGTTCCACTTAGACAATGAGACTCTCTAGGGAAAGGTTAGTCTCATTCCCTTTCGTTTGGGGAGTTGTGTAGGAAAGCGAACCTTTTTGACATGGTCACCCCAGATATTTGCTCACTGGTACTGATGTTCTTGACTGGATGTGTAGTGGGTCCCTGCTAAACAGGCCCCAGTGCCAGTGCTCTTTTCCTAAAGACTACAACATGCTCAATTGTACCCCAGTTGGCAAGGACTTTAGTGCCCTTGTAAATCCCTGGTTAATGTTACCCTTGGTACCCACTGCATGGGTACTAAAGAGGGTCCCTGTGGGCTGCAGCTTGTAATATGCCACCAAAAGGGACCCACACAAAAATTGGATGCAGACTGACATTGAAGGATGCGTGAAAGGGCACAAACCCTTCTGAAAACATGCCATTGTACACTCCCTGTGTGCTATGCCCAAGTACACTGTATGTCTTATATGTAAGTCACCCCTACAGCAGACTTAGAACCCTAAGGCAGGGTGCATTCTATTACATGTGAGGGCACATCTGCATGAGCAGATATGCCCCTGTGATGTCTAATCCCATTACTAAGACATTGCAAGTGATCAGGAAGCCATTTTAAAGGTATGTACTGGGAACTGGTCATTTCGAGTTACCCAGCTACAAAATGGCCTCACTGATAATAATGGTGTTTGGTATCAAACACCTCATCTCAATAAATCTATACTAATGCCAGTATCAGATTTCTTGTGACAGGCACCCAGAGAGCAACTTAGTGGTGCCCCCTGAAAACCTACAAGTCCTATAGTTTGTTGGCTGAATGATCTCATCCAGCTTGCCAGCACAGACTAGTTTCTGACCCCCTGTAGGTGAGAGTCCATGCTCCCAGAGGCCAGAAATAATGCCTGCTCCTGAGGAAGGTGTCCACATCCTCTCCAGCAGGATGGCTAGTGATTTAGCATATCAATGCCAGAAGCTTCAAAGCCTCTGCCCCCTTTGATATGCGACCCTGGCTTCCCACTGCCCTGGGGCCCATTTGTCACTAGAACAGGCAGGAAATTACCTAGTCAGAAGGTGTGTCACACTTACAGGCAGCGTCAAATAATCAGTAAACGCTGTTGGAGAGCAGACAGTGTAGCCGCTGACACCCTGAGACACATTTGCCAAGTTCAAATACGATGAATTTCCACCAAAATCTTGTCTACATGCTGATAGCCCAACAATAGTTGCCTTGTGCAACCAAACATCAATAAACCTCATACTGGGGCCATAATTTATTATAAAGCTTTGAACCTCCCAGGCTTCTAAATCATGTGACTCTTCAGCAGTGTGCCTTATTAGTCCCAGCCCTATACAATCTTTTTGGCCTCGTAGGGGGGTCTTTCATCTTCATGCAAAAATACAGCCCTGAAGATGGTCTGACAGATGTGCAATGACTGATATGTCGACGCGCAATCCAACTTTCTTCTAGAAATTGTTAACACCTACTAAGAGTCTAGTATTTTTTTTAGAACACTCTCTAGTTGTGTATCTAAAAAGTGGTTATAAAGTACATTGACATATGGTATATACATCTTGAAATGCACTGTAATGAACATTGTCAATGTATGATGAGATTTATGTTCTGAACCCCTGTAATCATTTGTTTACATTTTTGTTTTTTTCATTATAAATGTGACAATATATACACCTGCATCTTAGATTTAATTTCTTAGTTCATATTATTGTACATGGGTTAAATAACCTTCAATTAAGTTGCGGTGTCATGATTAGACATCATGAAAGAATAATCATTTTATTTGCATGGTTTTTGAGTAAATCCCTTGTTGGCATTCTTACCTACTTGATTACACTTACAGGCTAGGCACACCCCTTAGGTGGGCCACCTGGAGTGGTTAGTTGAAGAAGGGTTTTGCCATCTTGATTTTGGTGAAACTAGAAACTCTGAGTGAGGATTATGCCCACTCCTCACAGGAAGTGGTCATATAGGGTGTGTAATCACCTCAGGGGTAAGTTGCCCATTGGCTACTACCCTACACTCCCCTTAGTGCCCCTAAATTTAGTATTTAGGGCCCCCTCGACACCAGACAGACAGATTTGTGTACCTGGGAACAGAAGAAGGGCTAAGAAGAGCTGACACCGTAAAAACTGAGGACCAGCTCCAAAACTGGCTTCAAACCCTGCCTGGCTGCTGCAGTCGCAACAATTGTTGGCCATTGGGCCAACTGAGGGAGCAGCACATCAGGAGGAGGCCTTTGTGGCTCTAGGAAGTCAGACTTAGACCCATCTCTCTCCTGAGTTTCAAGACACTAGACCGTCCAGGAACCCCCCTGCACCAATACCCTGGTACCAGAGTACCTGCATCATGATTATGAGTTTGGCGGACAGGGTTAATCCATCACAAACATGATGGATATCCCATCCACCAATTTACAATTACATTTTATCCAATGAAATTTGTAATACACAGAACGGATATCTGTCACATTTGTGATGGAGTATCCCATTCGCCAAATTCGTAATCAGGCTCTTAGTCAGAAGGTAAAAGTTTTTAATTGGCACAAACCTGGCTTCTGGATTGGAACCTCACCCCATCGCAGTTGGCATTAAATCATGCCCAGGTACCGGTCAAGCACAAAAAGATGACCCTGTTTGGTGCTAAACCATTTTGACATTATTTTCAATTAAAATTTAAAAAAATTCATATCTCTGGTTCCCCTATTGGGATTTTTTGCTGCTTTGGTGTCATTTAGATCATTAAATTATTCTCTATTTTAAAAAATGTGAGTAGGATTTTTACTGTGTTTAGTCCTAGACTTTATTTTTTTACTGTTTTGGTGCTTCTAATGCTTTGCACATATTCCTAAGTTACAAATATTTGTTTGCACTGGCACTCAATTTCTTCAGAGCCTCAGAATGCATGTGTCATTTTATAATCTGTTCACTATGACTGCCATGTGCATACATGCTTTGCACATGTGCTTTGACTCATGCAAGTATATGTGACACAAGGCAGACAAATTTTACTTTACAGTTTCAATTTCAACATGTCCAACTGTCATATTGAGACACTAAAGAGAAAATACAACAAACATTGGCAAGGCCAAAGTCTGTTGTACCCAAAGTGCCTCTTCCGAACCAAGGGGCTTATTACGATAGCGGTCGGATTTGATCCGGCCGCCACCGTAGCGGTGATTGGGTCCGACCGCCATGCGTGCGGTGGTCCCGTCCATGCAATTAGGATGTGACCGCTACCATTGCGGTCGGATTCCACACCTTTATCATTATGGCGGGCGGTGCTGACAGCTGCACCGCTGCAATGCATAAAGAAGCATGTTGTGCATTTCACAGCACTACGTGGCAGGCACTACACTGTGCCTGCCAGTGCACCCCCACCCCACCCCAACACAAGGGGGGCCCACAACGGGCCCCCGGAGACATTCACCACCTGCCTTTCAAAGGCGGTTCAACCGCCGCGGAAAGGCTGGCTACCGCCGGCATCATAATCGTGCCGGCGGAGCCTGCTAGTCACCCCCGCCATTATAAGCCCGATGAACGTTCCGCCGGACAATCGTTTCGATTGCTAGCGGCGGACGGTCTTTCCGTCCACCGCAGTACCCACCGCCATCGTAATATGGCGGGGGGTTTATCGCGTTACGATGCCGGAGCGGTCTCCACCGCCGGCCCGGCGGTGGCGAACCGCCCGACATCGTAATAAGCCCCTAAATACTAAAAAAAGAAAGAGAGAAGCACTCAGCAATATCATTTTATGTTGTAGAAAAGAAGAATCTGATTTTAAAAAAAGGCAAATAAACACCTATTTTTAGGGCCCAGATGAAGTTTAAATTGCACCTGCATAAATCGCATATTTTTGGGAATCTCGCATATAATGTGAAATTCCCAAAATGACGCAATCAAACTACATTGCTTTTTTATGTGCCATTCACAGTACAATTTTACTGGAGGGTGCTGGAATAACTCAAATGGTCAGGATGTTGGTGGCTGTATCTTTCACCTCTTGTGTTTTTTGCACTATTTTTCACTGTGAAATGCATTCTCATGTCAAAAATTTACACAAGGACGCACTTCACTCTAAAATATAGCACTAAATGATGCAATTCCATTTCATGTAACTACATGTAACTTTGCGCAAGTTTCCAGAAACGTTGTATAATTGTGC
Organism: Calotriton arnoldi; assembly: GCA_963921515.1. Taxonomy (NCBI): domain Eukaryota; kingdom Metazoa; phylum Chordata; class Amphibia; order Caudata; family Salamandridae; genus Calotriton; species Calotriton arnoldi. Next base: position 429,132 of record CAWUFW010013200.1, read on the forward strand.
AAAAGCAAATTACATTAATTTAGCACACTCCTACGTATTCTATATTAAAATCAATGCACTATTTTTCATGCAGAATGTTGTGAAGTTAAAGGGGTCTGATCCAATACGGCCTACTTCATGGGGAGGGATCAATGTCAAAATACACAAACCAGAGACTACCCCACTAGGACAATAATGTACATTATTTGAATGAAAAGACAACAGACACAATAATCTAGTGTACTCAGAGTATTTATCTCATTCCTAAGTTTATCAAAATTTGGGGTATTTTTCATTTTCATGATTATCTTATCTATTTGGTACAGACAATACAAATATAAACACAAAACATAAATTTACAATGGGTCAAAACTCAAAAGGGCTTTTTTTTTTAAATAGCACTATTTTCTGGGTTTGGTGAGTTATTGCAGGCCCTGCTGAATAGGGAAGAGCAGGGGCTGCTGAAAGATTCTGTCTAGCTCACTTAGATTTCAATACTATGGCAGCTCATGCTCGTCTCCCCTTATCCTGCTGATCTGATGGTCTAAGGGTCTGAGAAAAGAGCATGGGGCTGAGGGCTGCATGACAACTCTGCCTGGCTCTGCAGATGCTCAGTAAAGCAATGTGAGGGCAGGGAGTGCCGTGATACCCACCTTCCTCGCAGAGCCCCCACTGGCTTTGAGAATTCTGGCAGTACCATTCTGCAAGACCAGCGGGTGGAGGGTGTGTACAAGGGGAACAGCCTCAGCACACACTGGTAAGGCCAGAGGTGCCAGAGAGGTGGCACTGTTGGACTGCACAAAACATTTGAAAAATGATACTACTTGCAGCAAAGTACCCTATTGTCAAATTAAGCTAGAAAAAAACTGCAGGTATATTGATGCCCACAAAATACTGTGGTGGACAATCCAGCAAGCAAATCCCGGATGGCGGCTCACTGAAGCAAGCCAATGGGTTTAAAATGGCAGCCTGAAAGCCCCTTTCATTATGTTATGTGTTGTGTGTGTGCTTTTACTGACATTAAGTCTGGAAATTTAAAATAGGATGCATCACCTTCAAAGCGCTCCACACAGGAAGTCCGAGCTATCTTACTGAACAGCTGAAAATTCCAGGTGGTACCAGAAAATCCCGCAGCAAAAATTCCATTCTACTAGAAGCTCAAAATTCAAAAAATCATTTGCGCGAAGACAGTCATTCTCAGGTTCTTCTCCCACGATCTGGAACTCCTTTCCCAGCCAACTAAGAACGGCTCCTGACATCCTCTCCTTCAAAGAGCACCTCAATACTTTTCTTTTCAAAAATCAGTTGCCTCTCATTATTTAAGGCGAACTGCCCACTTCCTCAAATTGTGTCAGTTTACTCCTCTTCCCGAATCTATACCATTTGATCACTATATAGATGCATTCCACGCCGACGTGCTCTTACCTCTCTAAGTACTCTCATAGCTCCTCCCTCTATTCATGACTTCTGCTGTTTGATTTGATGTGACTTTTATGCCTATTATAATTGCATTTTATGCTTAGTATAATCTACAGCGCTCTAATACAACTGGGTAAAGAAACTCTATAGAAAATCACTGTAAATAAAATTAGTTAATTGGTTTGTCCGTACCTTTCCCAATCTTAAAAGAAAAACCTGACAATATATATGACACAATTATACGTAAAATACCATAGTTGAACACACATCACTAAATAGTGCCAAACCAAACATAAACGCACATAACATCCTATAAAATCCATACACACTATAAACCTAAATATTTTATGACAACCATAATGAAGATGCCTGTGTGACCTGAAACTGACCTGTACTTCAGCATAATAAGACAACATCGATTACAACCAGAATTCACAAACGACTTGAGCCTCCGAAAGGCCTGTAAAACTGCAACAGAATCAGTTACATGGCATGCCCATCTCTTCCTCAGAGACACCGGTCCCTAAGGAGTTCATTCACTGTCCCTTGCAAGCCAGGCCACCATATGCAATGTTGTCAGTTGAGCTGTGGTATCTGCTCTGCCAGTAGGTCTCGCGCCCAAATTAGTGCTTGAAATGGAAACTTAGAAGTGCAGGTACCGAACACCACAGTATCTACTTGCTTTTGAGCAGTGCCTGTGTTGCACGTGCACTGAAAAGTGGTACAGGTGCTCTCTGCAGGCGTGGCAGTATTATCCGAAGCACTTTTTTTTGTGGTGTGTGTGTAAGAGCTTGTGTGTGCCTGTTGTGGGTGTTTGTGGGTGTTTTTATGAGTGCGTGTGCATGTGCGTAGAAACACCTCTTATTTCTGCGCGGTTGCGTTATGAAGCGCTATTTTGAGAGAAGATGTAACGAGGGATGGGTTCTGTTCACAGAAGGGAGATGTGCACTGCCTCTGTTTGCGGTAGTGACTTCAATTCACATCTCACTTTTAATATTTGCACGTACAACACCACGGGAAATACGGAGACATATTTATGCAGTTATTTTAATTTGTTAATACAGGAACACGTAAAAATGTAAACGAAATCCTAAGAGAGATATTAATATGTAGCAAATAACAGTTTGCATGCGAATACACACAAAGGTATTGTGTGTGTCTTTATTCTAGGTTAAAACGTCTTGGTGCCCAATCTTTTCTGAGGTGCGTATTGTACAAAATGTTCTTTCTGAAATAAAGCACAATTCCTGTTTCAAAACTCTGGTAGTATCAGCCATGCTTGCATTGTAAAGTACCGGACAGGTTATGTTCTGCGTGTGGCTATAAATAATCTTATTATTCGTTGTTAATTGCTTAGCAATTTCACAACAGCTGCAAGCTAGAGGCTGACTCCTGTGAGCACAGAACTGCAGGAGCTCCCGTCACAGGACACTGAGGGGCAGATCTACAAGAAAGTGCCGCAGCGTGGCGCTGCAAGCCCTTTGGCTGCGCCACGCTGCGGCACTTTCAGAGCACAGGAATGCGACATATTTACAAGAATATGTCGCATTCCTGTGCTCTCCCCTGCGCTGGCGCACAAACAGCTGACAAGCGCCGGCGCAGGCACCCTTGCACCATGGTGCAAGGATGCCTGCGCCATGGGGAGATTGTTTTTGTGCAGGAAGGGGCACCTTTCTGCACAAAAACAATCAGTACAGGCTTTTCCTCTTTCAATGCGTGCTGCAGAATGCAGCACGCATTGAAAGAGAAAACGAGGAGAAATGAAAACATTTCTCCTCGAGTGCGTCTCGCTACGCCACCTCTAGGGTGGCGTAGCTTTCAGACGCATCTCCAGATTTACGATTTCTCGTAAATCTGGAGATGTGTCTTGTTCCATGGGTGTTGCGTGGGAACACCCACAGCAACACCCATGGAACGCCCCTTCACCGCAAAGTGCTGCGTGTGAAGGGACGGTATTTACAAGGAGAGGAAAAGTCACGCATGGTGGCTTTTCCTCTCCTTGTAAATATCGAGGAGCCCCCTGCGCCACCAGTACGTCACGAAAAGTGACGTACTGGTGGCGCAGGGGGCTTGTAAATCTGCCCCTGAGGCCTCTAGTGCACCAAGAAAGTCTAGGACGCTGCGCTGCTCCACCCATCCTCCTTGAAGGGACCAGGGGGCTTATTTACAAGTCCCTTGCGCCATCGGTGGCACCGACGGCGCATTTTGCTGCCCCGTATTTACAAGGACAGGAAAAGCCACCCTGCGTGGCTTTTCCTGTCCTTGTAAATACGGTCCCTTTACACGCAGCACTTTGCGTGAAAGGGGTGTTCCATGGGTGTTGCTGTGGGTGTTCTCACGCAACACCCATGGAACCTGATACATTTCCAGATTTACAAGAAACCGTAATGTGTCTCAATGCTACGCCTCCCCAGGGGAGGGGTAGGAAGGCGCACCGAGGAGAAATGTATTCATTTCTCCTCGTTTTTTCCCTCTTTCTATGGGTGCTGCATTCTGCATCAAACATAGAACAAGGAAATCACCTCTGGTGATTGTTTCTGTGCAGGAAGTTGTCCCTTCCGACACATACACAATCATTTAAAAAAATTATGCTTTGCAACTTCTATGTGTGCTAATGCAGCACACATAGAAGTTGAAAAACCGCTTTTCAGATTGTTTATGTGCAGGAAGGGACACCTTCCTGCACATAAACAATCATCCCTGTGACGGAGGCATCCTTGCACCATGGTGCAAGGGTGCCTGCGTCGGCGCATGGCAGCCAATTGTGTGCCAGCACAGAGGAAAGCACAGGGATGCGACATAATATTGTAAATATTTCGCATCCCTGTGCTTTGAAAGTGCTGCAGTGTGGCGCAGCCAAAGGGCTTGCGGTGCCGCGCTGCAGCACTTTTTTGTAAATGAGGCCCCAGGTGTGCAGACAAGGGACGAGGAGTTGAAACCTCCATCCCCCAAAAAAAATGCATCATAATTTTTAAAAAGCCAACGTGGGTTTAACTAGTTTTTTTAGTTTAAGGAAGCTTTACTACAATGGTTCAGCAAAAATGGTACTACTGGCAAAACAAGTGTCTGATAATTACAACAGGAAATAATATAAATATATGAGCAAAGAATGTGTATTACAGAAAATGGTAAGATTATAAAACAGCATTTTATGTGTTATAATTTAAAGGAAAGAAAAGGAAGGAAAGAAAGAAGGAAAAATAAAAGGAAGAGATATTAAAAGGAAGTAGAAAGAATGATAATCAAAGTAATAGGAGAGATATGAATAAACGAACAACCTTACCAAAGGCAGTCATTATGGAATATCCAACCCATTATACAAAAATGGATAATAATAACAAGTGAGTAACAGTTAAAAGCAATGAACTATATGTGAAAAGTTCATGGCGGTTGAAAAACAGAATTGCTGTCCTGGAACCGAGCTGAATGAATAGATAAGTAGTTACTAAGAGGAGACCAAAATGTATCTTTCAGAAGGAGTTGGTGCGTGGGTGTGGCTGACGCTCTGTCAGTTCTATGATGATGACAAAGAAGGTTCCACCATCCAGTAAAAGTGACTTTGGTGGCGTCTTTCCAGTTAGAGGTGATGATTTGAAAAGCAATAGCAAAAGTAAATCTACAAACTTACCATGTTTATGAGTACCAAACCAAATAGGTGAGGAACAACCCAGGAATATAGATTTAATTTTCAAACGGGAAATTAATAGAGCATATTGCGGATATTGTTTTGCAAATCCTCCTCCAAAAAGAATTAATGTTTGAACAAAGAAAAACAGAATGGAAATATGTGACTTGCGTATTGTAACAGGGCCAGCATAGATTTGATTTGTATTTACAGATGGAGGTTGAAGTAAGAAACAGCCTAGGATAAAAATAGTATAGAGTTTGTGTGGTGCTAGCATTGCAGGAAGTGTGAAATATTTTTAGCCAGATGGAGTTCCATGTTTGTGTGGAAAAAGAGTGATGTAATTCCAGTTCCCATGAGAGTTCAACCTTGTATTTGGGAATCTTATGGAGAGAGTAGTGAAAATGTTATAAATATGAGAGGCCTTGAGGGAGGAAGAAATGGTTAGTTGCGCTGGGATAAGATTGGGTGTAGGAAAAGGAATCTGTGCAAGGATGGAGATATGTTGGGTAAGTACATTTTTTAACGATTCATATTTGAGAGCAGAAGCAGCGGATATGCTAAATTTGGTTTGAACTTCAGAAAAAGTAAGAGAGTGCATTTCTCAAAGCAATTGCTTAACCTGAATTATTCCTTTAGCAACCCAATATTTCCAGAAAATAGTCAGGTTAGACACTTTAAGAGTTTGTTATGCCATATAGAGGAGTCAAAGGAAACCTGTAATGGTGAGAGAGATTTGGTAAGGAATGGGAATATTGTGAAAATAGAATGGGTAATGGTAGGTAATGCAAAGGAATGTGGAGGATGAGAAAAATAGGCCAATGACTGGAAAGAGAAAGAGAGAAGCAAAGAGTCCTCCAGTTTACACCAAACCACTAAAGGTATGTCATTAGAGGAAGACAAGTGAGGTAAAATTTGTTTTATTAAGAATGAAGAAAGATACTGTCTGAAGTTTGCAAAATTGACACCCTTATCTTTAGGACTGCATAAAGAGGATAGAGATATACGTGCTTTCCGCCCATTCCATACAAATGTGCCTAAGGAACTATTGAGTGATTTAAAAATTTCAGAGGAATTTTAACTGGTAACGTGGATAAGTAAAAATTAATAACTGGGAGCATCATCATTTTGATTGTGTCCAACCTACCCTTCCAGAATAAATACAAAGGCGACCATTTCTCTGACATTTGAAGAATTTTTTGAAGAACATCGTCCAAATTGAGCTGGATGGTTTTTTGCAATTGAGGACGAGTACTTAACCCCTGGACACTTAATGTAATCAGAATTCCATTTGAAACCAATATCTGCCAACATCACTTTTAAACAATATTTATTTAATGGAAGAACTTCTGATTTTGTGAAATTTAATTTATATCCAGGTAAGTTAGAATAAGTATGCAGGAGGCCCCTGAGGACAGGTATGGAAGCTTGTGGATCCGAAACATATAGAATAATGCTGTTGGTGTAAGCTGTTAATTTAATTTTGGTATTGTTTTGGACAAAACCATGAAACGATGGTGAGTGACGCAAGGTGTGAAGAAAAGGTTCCATTGATAGTATGAAAAGCAAGGGTGATTGAGGGCAACCCTGTCAAGTGTCCCATTGGAGGGTGAAATAAGATGATTGGGGCCATTACCAAAAATAGCAGTGGTTGAAGAGAAATAGAGGAAGCCAATTTGTTTTTCAATTCCAGGGTCAAAACAATTCCATTTGACTTCTCGCATCATGAAGTGCCAATGTACCCGATCAAAGGCTTTCTCTGCATCTAGAGTAATGGCAGCTACAGTGATAGAACTTTTAGATGCTTAAGAAAGCTCTTGAATTATCAGCCATACATCGACCCTTCACAAATCCAGTTTGCACAATTTCGATCAGATCCGGAACGACGTGATTAAAACAAAGAGCTAATATTTTTGCAAAAATGTTACAATCTGTAATAATAAGGGAAATAGGGTGATAATTAGCACATGAAGAGAGATCATTATCTTTTTTTCTGGATCAAACAGAGCATTGCTTCCAAAAAAGTACCATGAGCCTCATTATTGAGAAAGAAACATTGATACAAAGAGAGGAGATGACGAAGTAGAATGTGCGGAAAGCATAGATATAATTTGACTGTAAACCCGACCAGACCAGGGGCTTTGTCTTTGGACAGTTGGACTAAAGCTGTCTTCAAATCTGCTAGAGATATATCTTTATCCAGAAAAATAAAATCTTGAGGTGTTGTATTCCGCTTTAGGGGTCCGTATATAGGTTTTCCTGAATCATGTCCTTATATAGGCACAATTCGCATTGCCCTTATATAGGCATAGAATCCCTGTCCTTATTTAGGCATTAACCGTGCACTCCAAATACAGGCATGGTCACCGACATCCGTCCACCCTAACGTCACAACGAGTTCTTAGAAACCAGACCCTTAAGCTTCGGGAGTTCCCCTAGCACAGGACTATTGATTTCTCCAAGAACTCATCTATTATGTATGAACCGTTATACCTTAAGGGTTCATTCCTGACGTCTTCCTTTGTCCGACTTCACGTCAATGCTAACATTCCAAGACACCTACCAGGTATAAATATACCTTCCCTTGCCAAAGCAAGTTAGAGGAGACCTCGACTTCAGAGGAGCCCGTATCCCGGCCTGACGCACTGAGAAGACGCTGTCATTCCTGCACGCAGACAAATCCAGCTTCTAGTGTTCTGAATCCCTTCGCGGGGTGTTAGAGTTCGAGATCCGGCAAGAGATTCCCACCTCTCTCATTCTCAAGGTATGGAGCTGACTAGAACCTAGAGGGACTCTTGGCATACCATACTTGGCATACTAGACTTAAACATACTCTTAGTATACCAGACTAGAGAATACTCCACCTACTTCTACCTTTCCCTACACCTAGACTAGGTTGGGGTAGAACTAGCTTAGAGATGCATCGTATGAGTACTCGCATTTTTAGCTCATGTTATTTATGTACGTGAATATACGCTAAAAGATAATGCTAGCGCAGTTTTATTTATTTCTACTGCTTACGCTGTACATTATTTATCTTGCATACTGTCTTGTGATCATAACAGCACATATCTCTTACACGAGAAACAAGACTGTTCAATAAACCCTTTTATTGAAACGCTCGTCTTTCCTTTCTGTGTAACTCTGTAGAAACTAAGCATGCACGATTGACTGAGTGAAACTGTTATCTATTGTTTCCACGATTCTGAGACGTGTTCCGATTTTAAAGGGAAACAAAAGTTGTCATGTTTTTCGGTTGCCAGAAACTACTCCTTCTTGTTCTCAAGGAGTTTCTAGTGGCCTCTGAGCTAGCTGGCACAAGTAATTAAGTTTAATATACTCGATAGGGACATACCGACCTTAGTCCTATGTCAAGCCTATAGGTTATATTATTCCAATGCGCAGAGCCTATTAGGGAAATAGGAACTACACTACAGAGGTTGATGGGAGCGAGGTGGAATAGAGTTAGAAAAAGAGTCCAGGGCAGCATCTGACGGGGAAAATATAAGTTTTGTTAAAAATCAGTAAAGCACTTTAATATTTCCTTATTCTGGAGATGATTAATGCCTTTATCATCGATAATACTTACTATTTTGGACTTGACTTTAAGGTAATTTACTAACAACTTTCCTGCTCTGCTACGCCCCCCATAAAACCTAGAATTGATCTTTGATAACACACCGGAGGCCCGTTCTGTCACCTTCCTATTTTAGGCCGGTTAAGCCTGAGCAAGTTGTTTAAGGCTAGTTTCATTGTTGGAGGTGTAATAAGCATGCTAAAGTTGTTTAATGGATTAAAGTAGAAGCGATTATTCCTTGAGAAGTTTTTTCTTTTTAATAGCAACATAGTCAGTAATAAAACCTCTAGCCGTTACATTGAAGACATCCCAGATGATGTGGAATAGTATGTCTGGAGTATTATTAGAATGAACATAATCTTTCAAAAAAGTTTCAAATTTTTCTATGAAAGTTTGATCCTTGAGTAAATAGTTGTTAAAAAGCCACCTTTTTGATTTAGTGGGTTCAGACCGAACTTCTATATCCAGGAAAACCGGTGCATGATCTGATATTACCATAGATCCTATTTCAGCTCAGACTAAAGTAGAAAGTATTTGGGTGGTCAGAAAATGTAGTCAATTCTAGACTTGGAGTTATGTGTAAGGGAGGAGAAAGTGAAATTTAAATTGTCTGAGTTTTAAATCCGAAATGCGTCAACCAAACCCCTGGATAGAATCTTTAGCATTTTAATAGGAACAAATCTAGCAAGAGATTGTCTGTCAGAAAAGGGGTCCATGATTTGATTACAGTCTCCTCCCACAAGAAGATTGGTATTTGAACAGGAAGCCTGTTCACCGTCAGTGCCTGCCAGTGCCGCCCGAGATTGTCATCTGCACACAGGGACCTCCAGTCACAGACTCCCGAGCGGCCGTCGCCGCAAGACGTCACCACAAGCGCCCGGAGGCGCCAACAAATCCTCTCACGGGCTCCCGCAGCGCGGGATGCGCGCAGGCGTGCCCGGGCTAAGCCCGGGCCAAGGGCGGGCCCGTCTGAGCCCGTCAGAGGCTGTACGAGGCCGGGATGGGCTCACTCTCTTGGCTCCATGAACTGGACCGGACAGGACATATGCTTATACAATCGGACATATGGTAGGAGTTTTTAATTTGAGGGTGAGCAGGTATCGCTTTTAAAAATGTGTTGCTACTTTAGCCCTGACAAGCAAGGAGGGGATTTAATTTTGCCTTTCTTGTACATGTAAAACAGCTGTTTGGATACATATACTTGTTTGGCGCCAGCAGAATAGGGGGTTAAGTAAATAAATAGAATGGGGAAAAGAAAGGCTGCAACAGTTGAGCGCCAGAATGGAAAAAAGATCAAAGGTGACACAAAGCAAACTTTATTGAATTACCTGACAGGGGCGATGGGGGCAATAGAGAAACAGATATCGACGGTAGAGCAGTCGCTAGCTTCAGGTACATTAGCCACAAGCGAAGGACCACATAATACAAATAAAGGGCCGGAAAGTTCTCTGGGGGGCTTACATGATATTATACCCCAGAATGGTTGTATTCAAAATATAACTGATGAAGTAATACTTAGCGACTGTGACTTGTTCACCCAACCCCCGCAGAAGAGAAAAAAAAATCCAACACTAAAGCGATCAGAAGTAATAGAAGAGGGAAGTGACACCATAATAACCACCAAGACCATTGTGTTGAATAAAGCTAAGTCTGACAAGTCTGGTAAAAAAGTCACTGGAGTAAAAAAATGTCCCTTGAAAAATAAAATAGAGAAAGGCAACAAGGTTAATACAGATACCCAGAGCATTGACCTAAGGAACTTAATTATAGTAGTTCAAAACTTAGACCTCTTCTTGAGAGTCTCATTAGCAAAAATAGAGGAAAGACTAGATCATCTGGAGGTATGTTTGACAAATACTTCAACCGGGCAGGAAGCTGTCAAGCATACAACTATTGATCAAAGGCAGGAAGAGAACAGAAATCCCGAAATATGTAGGAGTTCTGACCTACGGAGTAATCAACATTGGATTAATCAGAATAGGAAAAGCACAGGGATTAATGTGCCCAAATCCAACCTATACCTTTCTGCCACTACCTCCATACCTCCTCACCTTTCTGCCACTACATCCAACCAGCCACAATCCAACTGTTATGATAAATAGGGACAATCAGGGCGCACCCACCCAAGACCAATGCCTTTAACCCGATTCTGCGTAATCAATCCAAAACGCTCTCACCAGCTCGGACAATATCTTCTGAAACACCCAATCTAGATCTGCCACCAGCTTGTACACCGTATACGGTAGTACTCGCAAATATACCTAGGCTAGGGACCCAAGACAGTGAATCCTGGGAAACTTTAAGAAATAAGGCACTTCACTGGCTAAGTGTAAAGGTTGGGTCCACGGAACAACTCTTTATGGAGTTCAAGATGGTCCGTAGGGTCAAGTGGGTTGGCAGAGATAGGAAAAGTTTACCAGGTGACTGTGTGGTGCTAACGTTCCGCACACCTCAGTTTGTGGAAAAGATCTTCCGGAAGGCAGGGAACAACATTATGATTGAGGGAGGCATTAACATACTACCGCTTGGCTTCTTCTATCAACCGTCTTTTGTGTTAGGGAGAAGCCGCAGTAGTAGAGTCACTGAGGTTAGGAATCAGTCCATATACAATGTACCGGTGGGAAATCGTTTTGCACTACTTTCCTCCTTAGAGGAGATAGATTGACTGTGTCAGCCATCAATAGCCACCCCTATGAACCCCCAGGTCCACTCTCGCAAGGAACAAGAAATTAGCGATTTAAGTCCTAACAAAGCTCCTGTAAGAGATGTTGACACCTTATACAAAAAGAGCACAGTTAAACTAGATAATTCGCTAGGCACTGGTGTTTCCCCCAATAGTAGACAAGGATCAGGACAAGGATTAGACAAGGCCAGGGGCATAGATACGATTGCATCTACTAAGTTAGCCTGTGCCACACAAAAGGCATTTAGAGATAAGGAGAGTAGTATTAAGATTTTATTTTGGAATATAGCGGGTCTACACTCCAAATTAACCAATCATCTCTGCCAAGAACTTGTGAGGAAATTTGATATTTTGTGTTTGCAAGAGACGTGGTCTATAAAGGAAACGCATATTGAAGGTTATAGGACCTATCATACTCCGGCCATACCATCTATTTATGGGAGGCCCAAGGGAGGTTTAAGTATATACGTTTCAAATTTGCTGACGATAAAGGAAACATCATTTACTATCTCAGAACCGAATGATCAAATTGTTAATATGAATCTGGATAAGCAAAATTTTGTTGTCCTTATTAATTTTTACAATAATGCTGCGAAGGAGCACTTGGTGGACATTTTAAAACAGCTAAGATACTCTTGACAGAAAATCCAGAACATAAGTATAGAGAATGTTCTATTTGTGTGGGGGGGGGGGATTTTAACACTGCCCTGTGTCCATTTAACAAAGACGTCACATGTGGATTGTTAGATGAAGATAATTGTAATTTACCCCACTTCCCACACAGTGTTTATGGTGATGTTCTAAATGAGATTATATTCATGTTAGATCTAGGTTTCGCAAATGTATTAAGTACACCACCCATCCCATTTTCGCAGACTTTCAACGGGAGAGGATTGAGTTCCATTATTGATTTAATTCTACTCCCGAATAGGTTTTTTCATCGTTTAACAAGTTACAAAGTGCATAAGATCGCAATCAGCGACCATTTTCCTTTGAGTGTGACAATATCATTCCTCTTCAAAGTTCATAGTTTTCACAATGAAAGGTCACGAGTGGTGCAAAACCTGGAAATTGATAAAATCAATGGCTATTCCCTAAAGTGGGATAAGGTGGACCCGCATAAGATCACGAAGACAGTGGTTGGGAAAAGCCTCGACGCAATAATGAAATGCCTGAACGAAAATACATCTCATGAGGAAGTCCTGAGATTCTTTGTACAAATAACAGAAACAATCAGGAATACATTGAAAGTCGAGATAAAAAAGGGGAATGGGAAGAATAAGGGGTGGTTCAATAGTAAGTGTACAAAAGCTCATACGGAACTTAAAAAAGCACTACACAAAAAAGAAAGGAACATAAATGAGATAAAGCAGTGTAGGAAGGCATATACTCAGGCTGTGAAAATATGTAAAGGAGAAATTAAAGAGAAAACCTGGGCCGACTTACATATAGCGAGTATCAATAAGGACAGTAGTGCCTTCTGGCACGTGGTCAAATCCCCGTTTCTGAGACCAGAAGAAATCCCCACCATAGAAATTGCCATCGATGAAAGACACTGGGTGGAACATTTTTCTAGCATTTTCGGATATGTAAGGGATGAGGATGGTGTTCCAGATAGACAAGCACCCCTTACCTCCGAATTATTAGGTCATCCAATAGACTTACTCTTCACCCTTGAAGAGGTACAGTCTGCACTAAAAGCCAGCAAGGGCAGTAAGGCTCCGGGCCCAGACGGAGTGCCGGTAGACATCTACAAACAAGACATAGAGCTCTGGGCTCCACTATTAACAGGAGTATTAGCCGCTTGCTGCATGAGAGGACTAATATAAACATGGTCTGATTCCATAATGGTACCAATTTTCAAAAAAGGAGACAGACAGAACCCGGCTTGCTACCGCCCTATTTCTCTGTTGGATTCACTGGGTAAGGTGGCAGGTCGGATAGTTCTTAATCGCCTCCAACAATGGGCCGAGGATAAGAACATACTATCAGACCTTCAATTTGGTTTTAGGGATGGGCTGAGTACAATAGATCAGGGCCTCAATTTAACCATCCTAATGGGGAAATATATAAAAGCAAGGAAGGGGAAAATGTACCTGGCCTTTGTCGACCTCTCTGCCGCATTTGATTGTGTATCTCACGAGAAATTATGGAGTATTCTAGCGGCAATGGGGGTGGAGGCTCCTTTAATTCATTTCCTGAGAGAACTCTACACAAAAGCAAGAGCTCGGGGTCGATATGGATTTAATGGAGAGTGTACAGCGTTGTTCCAAGTGGAGAGGGGGGTCAGACAGGGGTGTGTCCTGGCACCTTTCCTGTTTACTCTATATACTAATGGCTTAGAGAGGGCTATGTTGGAGAGGTGCCGGGACTTACCTCAGTCTCAAAAACGTTCAATACCTGCCCTACTCTACGCGGACGACGCTGTCATTATGGCAAGAACTCCACTAGCGTTACAACGGGCACTTGAAAGTTATAACAATTTTATGAAAAATTTAGATTTAAAAATAAATGTTATTAAACATATATAATGAATTGCGGGAGGGAGGCAAGAAGCAGAGGGACATTTTTTGAGAGGGTAAAAGCTGGAAACTACCATAACCTACCCATATTTAGGAATTTTAATTGATGACAAGGGATCGTGGCGACAAGCCATTAAAGCCAGGAAACTTCTTTTTATGAGAACAACGACAGCACTAGTAAACTTCTCACAAAAATTAGGAATGAGGCCTCCAGTAGAACTTATCAAAATATACCAAGCTAAGTGCATAAGCACAGCTATTTATGGGGCAGGGTTATGGGGCTATTGTGATGTAAGTGAAATACAGAGGGTTGAGAATGCATTCCTAAGGTATCTATTGGCCGTTCCCAGAAGTACATCGACTTTTATATGTCATACTGAGTTGGGCCTACCACATATCACAGACATAATAAAGGTGCAACCAGCCATATTATGGCATCGGATTTGGACCTCGCCAAAAACTACATTTAATCGGCAAGTTTTAGGTGATAGTCTCAACCTGGAACACACTTTAGAGATTAAGTGGATAAAATACATAAAAGAATTTATGATAGATTTAGGTCCGCCAGAATACTATCACAACCCACTTTTAATGAGCACTATTTCCAGAAAGGAATTTAAAAAACAATGTATGATTCATATGGAGGCAAATAGATTTGCCAGCGAGGCAGCAAGACCCACAGTTCAAACTAACCAACTGATGCGTTCGTCTATTACTATCCAGCCGTATTTAATACACATAATAAGAGGGTACGATAGATTTGTCCTTACCCGCTTCAGGCTAAATGTATTTCATCGTTTGGTAAGTTTTCCGACCATAAATGACTGGTCGAAAATCCTACCGAATTGTCCCTGTGATGGTGTTTTGTCCCAGACGACAATTCATGTGGTCTTGTTCTGCAAATTCTATCTAGAATTGAGGAAGAAGTGGATCAAACCGATATTGAAAATATGGGGTCTGAGGCAATGCCGCCCGGCCTTTCTTGCCTTGCAGTATCTAGATAATGAGTGTTTTACAAGAAATATCGCCTCATTCCTGAAGTGTACGATCAGATGTAAGAAACGGGGTGATACCTTGTTAGTTTCCTATTCCTAACTATTTTTATGCTGTAAAGGTCGATTCAATGAAATGTTTATATCAATTTTTTTCTTGAGAATAATGATATGACAAATTATAAGATGAAACTGGAGATAAAGACACTACTCTCTTACATTATGTTTTATAGGCATTGTTGTATAATAATTAGGACGTGTTATTTTAGAATCATCCCTGTTTGGTCTCCTCTTTTTCACATGAAATTTGAGGTTTTTACTGATTAGTTGTTTTTAGCATTGAGATAATGAAATCGTATAAAAGTAAGCATGTAATTTGAATTTAGTATTCTATTTTACTTTTTTAATTGAAATGAGAATATTGTGGTCACACCTTCCTTCTACTTTTTCCTACTGTGTAAATATTGCTGGAAACCTCTATTGATATCGAAATGTTTAGTAATTGTATGCTTTTATGATTTTTTTGTTAAAAATCGAATAAAGCTTTTATGACTGACTGAGAACAGGAGTGTAGGTTATGAGACATGTGCTCCCAAAATTGTATGTCTATACCAGTTGGGCCATATATGTTTAGAAGAGAAATTGGAGCAGTGTTAATAGCAAGGTGAAGGAGAAGTCATCTACCATCATCATCTTTCTCCTCCTTTTCAACTGTTAAGGAAATAGACTTGTGAAATAAGGTGACCACCCAATTCTTGTTTGGTTTCGCAGGACCGCAGAACACCTGTTCTACCCAGTCTCTTTATTGAATGTATATCTTTATCTGTAAGATGAGTTTCTTGTAGCATAATAATCTTACATTTTCATCTTGATAAATGTGTAAGTACTCTGTGTTTCTTTATGGGGTTGCGTAAATCTTTCACATTCCACGACATTCCACTGTTTCGTGTTTCCTGCATGGGACATTGTAGTTTTCCCTATGTTAGCCTAAGTGTGCATGTTGTAGGCCTCAATTTCCTTTGCATACTATACTATATAAACACGTTTTGCTTTTGTGCCACATTGTACTTTCAAACGGAACCTGCAAATGTTATCGCATTCTATTCTTTTCCTGGGATTTAATCTGAACACCACCGGCAAGGTCAAAGAACAATCTCCCTTGTTATTCTTTCTGGCCAGGCACTAACCATAGACATAACACAAGAATGCAGTTGTTGTTTATACACACACGTCCTATCATATAGATGAGCACATGAGCATAAAACACACACATGGAACAAGAGTTCTGCGACAAGAGCACTGCGTCTGCTGAGATGTTGAGCGTCCATCTATGTATGCTAAGGTACAGGGTCTGCCAGTAATCCCTGAGATCTTTGAAATATAATCTTTTAGCTTCATTAGCAAGGGGTGAGGGGTTAGGTATTTCATTAGCAAGGGAGGGGGGGTTAGGTTAGTCTGTCTTTATAAATGACTGGACTTTTCATGAGTTATGGATTATTAACCATACTAACAGTATTTTTAGTATGCTTTTTTTCTAATTGTGGCAAGTATACTGCATTTTAGAGCACAATAGTTTAAATAAATATTCTAAACTGTCTTTGTGTCTCCTGGTTATCTTGTTGTGATTGAGTACAAGTGAGAGAGTGATAGGCTTCCTGTTACGATGATCCCTGAGAGGGTCAAGAGTGTTGTGTTCTGGGTTGCCAAATCACTTGTTTCTCTGGTAAGGTTAGGAGGGCAAGAGAGACACTATAGTTAGTCGGACTCGGACCCATAGGTACTGAGGTGGTATGGTGACTCAGTCCCAACATACTGTTGTTTTATGGTTCTAAGCATAGTTCTGTTTTAAGAGCAAAACCCCTGCAACTACGCCTAGTATTAGTCATATAATAATTGAAAAAACATCTTATAATACATATAATACCTTCATTTGATAAAAGAAACAATTCAAAATGTAAAGAATAACCAAGTCATCAAGATACAAGAGTAGCAAATGTTGAATGCAAGAGATACAGAAATTGAAGATAGAAGGGAAAAAGAGAAAACAAGTGATAAAAAGAGAAGATTGCAAAAAGCCAAAAGGCTTCAACCATAATTAATCAAGACACAACCAGTGTGACAACAATAGCAATCTAGCTCGGGGAAATGGAAAAGAAGAGATGTACGACCGACTAAAGACGATTAGTTGAGCATGACAAAAGCCACAGAGACAAACTATAGATAACATATAAATAAAGTAAGACAACAATGAAAAAAATATAATATCATAGAACATGGAAGGAATGCCAAAATGTAGAAAACAGCAGAATCAACTAATAAAAACACTTAAGGACAAATGAAGACAAAATGTATACAATATGTCTGGGATGGGAGAGATATAGGAGAAGACACAACTGGGATAGAGATCCAGTCTTGACAATAAACATCTATAAAGAAAGACATTATGTTAATAAGTGAATCAACTTAGAGTAAAAACAATATCAGTAACTTCAATTAGAGCCAATACATTTTGAATGTGATGAAAAACATACTAATAATAATTGTAGAACAATAAAAATGGTTCCGGTTCTTCCGAGCTCCATTTCTGCTCCCTTGCGCTGAAAAATGAATTTTTGTAGGTCATCTGGATGTTCAAATGAAAAAGTTCTCTCCTTGTAAGTCACCTTGAAAAAGCATGGATTTCCTTTTACATATACTCTATCGTTGTTGCATCCTGTACATTGCTTACCCATTGCTCTACATCAGACACCCTAGACTCAAGATTAGACAATGTTTCCTCAATCCATTGAAGCGTAGCATTGGTTTCTATGACAAAGCGTTTCAAGAGTTAGATTTCTTCCTTGAAATCCTCAAGGGTCAAAGGTAATGGAGACTTAGGGGACGATTCCGATCTCGGTCGGAGACGCACCCAACGCCATTCGGTCAGGAAAAAAGCCATGCGAATGCCTGTTTCCCGACCGATCCGCACAGCAATCCGAACGAACAAGTACGATGCGCACAACAGCGCAGATTCCGACCGAGTCGTACTCACCCAATCCAGGTCCTGATCCCCGACCGAGCCGGATCCGTAAACGCAGATACGAGTCGCCCGGAAGCCAAAAAGCAGCCCCGTCCGGCCGGACAAGTACGATGCGCTTCCCGTACGCGCCGAACCCGTCGCTACGCACGGCACGTCAAAGCATCCGGGAGAGGCGCACATAAGCTCCGATTCGCGCCACAACACGATCCACGGCTACGAGACGAACACGCCAGCGACGAGGACGAGGCAAAGCAACGACGAAGACGAACGAGACGAACCAACAATGAATCCCATCGTTCCGATCCTACCAATATTCTACATCTACTACCGGAACAGGCACGGACGCGTACGGCGCAGAAGGTAAGTCAGACACCAACCACAAACACAAACTACACGTACCAGACATATCACACACACAAACAGGGATGCAGAAATTACTTACTCCAGAAACAGCAGCACCATAGGGGTGGGATGCCCATCACCAATGCCACATATACACATAGGGGCCCGGATGCCTGTCACCACTGCCACCACTACCCATGGGGGTGCCAGGTGCCTACCACTACTACCACCTCTACCCATGGGGGGCTGGATGCCTACCACTACTGCCACCTCTACCCAGGGGGTGCCAGGTGCCTACCACTACTACCACCTCTACCCATGGGGGTGCCAGGTGCCTACCACTACTACCACCTTTACCCAGGGGGGCCAGGTGCCTCCCACTACTACCACCTCTACCCATGGGGGTGCCAGGTGCCTACCACTACTACCACCTCTACCCAGGGGGTGCCAGGTGCCTACCACTACTACCACCTCTACCCATGGGGGTGCCAGGTGCCTACCACTACTACCACCCCTACCCAGGGGTGCCAGGTGCCTCCCACTACTACCACCTCTACCCATGGGGGCTGGATGCCTACCACTACTGCCACCGCTACCCAGGGGTGCCAGGTGCCTACCACTACTACCACCTCTACCCATGGGGGTGCCAGGTGCCTACCACTTCTACCACCTTTACCCAGGGGTGCCAGGTGCCTCCCACTACTACCACCTCTACCCATGGGGGTGCCAGGTGCCTACCACTACTACCACCTTTACCCAGGGGTGCCAGGTGCCTACCACTACTACCACCTTTACCCAGGGGTGCCAGGTGCCTACCACTACTACCACCTCTACCCAGAGGGTGCCAGGTGCCTACCACTACTACCACCGCTACCCAGGGGGTGCCAGGTGCCTACCACTACTACCACCTCTACCCAGGGGTGCCAGGTGCCTCCCACTACTGCCACCACTACCCAGGGGTGCCAGGTGCCTACCACTACTACCACCTCTACCCATGGGGGTGCCAGGTGCCTACCACTACTACCACCTCTACCCAGGGGGTGCCAGGTGCCTACCACTACTACCACCTTTACCCAGGGGTGCCAGGTGCCTCCCACTACTACCACCTCTACCCATGGGGGGCTGGATGCCTGTCACTACTGCCACCTCTACCCAGGGGGTGCCAGGTGCCTACCACTACTACCACCTCTACCCAGGGGGTGCCAGGTGCCTCCCACTACTACCACCTCTACCCATGGGGGTGCCAGGTGCCTACCACTACTACCACCTCTACCCAGGGGGTGCCAGGTGCCTACCACTACTACCACCCCTACCCAGGGGGTGCCAGGTGCCTCCCACTACTACCACCTCTACCCATGGGGGGCTGGATGCCTACCACTACTGCCACCGCTACCCATGGGGTGCCAGGTGCCTCCCACTACTACCACCTCTACCCATGGGGGTGCCAGGTGCCTACCACTACTACCACCTTTACCCAGGGGGTGCCAGGTGCCTACCACTACTACCACCTCTACCCAGGGGGTGCAAGGTGCCTACCACTACTACCACCGCTACCCAGGGGGTGCCAGGTGCCTACCACTACTACCACCTCTACCCAGGGGGTGCCAGGTGCCTCCCACTACTGCCACCGCTACCCAGGGGTGCCAGGTGCCTACCACTACTACCACCTCTACCCATGGGGGTGCCAGGTGCCTACCACTACTACCACCTCTACCCAGGGGGTGCCAGGTGCCTACCACTACTACCACCTTTACCCAGGGGGTGCCAGGTGCCTCCCACTACTACCACCTCTACCCATGGGGGCTGGATGCCTGTCACTACTGTCACCTCTACCCAGGGGTGCCAGGTGCCTACCACTACTACCACCTCTACCCAGGGGTGCCAGGTGCCTCCCACTACTGCCACCTCTACCCATGGGGGTGCCAGGTGCCTACCACTACTACCACCTCTACCCAGGGGTGCCAGGTGCCTACCACTACTACCACCTCTACCCAGGGGTGCCAGGTGCCTACCACTACTACCACCTCTACCCAGGGGTGCCAGGTGCCTACCACTACTACCACCTCTACCCAGGGGTGCCAGGTGCCTCCCACTACTACCACCTCTACCCATGGGGGGCTGGATGCCTGTCACTACTGCCACCTCTACCCAGGGGTGCCCGGTGCCTACCACTACTACCACCTCTACCCAGGGGTGCCAGGTGCCTCCACTACTACCACCTCTACCCATGGGGGTGCCAGGTGCCTACCACTACTACCACCTCTACCCAGGGGTGCCAGGTGCCTACCACTACTACCACCCCTACCCAGGGGGTGCCAGGTGCCTACCACTACTACCACCTCTACCCATGGGGGGCTGGATGCCTACCACTACTGCCACCGCTACCCAGGGGGTGCCAGGTGCCTACCACTACTACCACCTCTACCCATGGGGGTGCCAGGTGCCTACCACTACTACCACCTTTACCCAGGGGGTGCCAGGTGCCTCCCACTACTACCACCTCTACCCATGGGGGTGCCAGGTGCCTACCACTACTACCACCTTTACCCAGGGGTGCCAGGTACCTACCACTACTACCACCTTTACCCAGGGGTGCCAGGTGCCTAACACTACTACCACCTCTACCCAGGGGGTGCCAGGTGCCTACCACTACTACCACCTCTACCCATGGGGGGCTGGATGCCTACCACTACTGCCACCTCTACCCAGGGGTGCCAGGTGCCTACCACTACTACCACCTCTACCCATGGGGGTGCCAGGTGCCTACCACTACTACCACCTTTACCCAGGGGTGCCAGGTGCCTCCCACTACTACCACCTCTACCCATGGGGGTGCCAGGTGCCTTCCACTACTACCACCTCTACCCAGGGGGTGCCAGGTGCCTACCACTACTACGACCTCTACCCAGGGTGGTGCCAGGTGCCTACCACTACTACCACCGCTACCCAGGGGGTGCCAGGTGCCTACCACTACTACCACCTCTACCCAGGGGGTGCCTCCCACTCCTGCCACCTCTACCCAGGGGGTGCCAGGCACCTACCACTACTACCACCTCTACCCAGGGGGGTGCCTACCACTACTACCACCGCTACCCAGGGGGTGCCAGGTGCCTACCACTACTACCACCTCTACCCAGGGGGTGCAAGGTGCCTACCACTACTACCACCGCTACCCAGGGGGTGCCAGGTGCCTACCACTACTACCACCTCTACCCAGGGGTGCCAGGTGCCTCCCACTACTACCACCTCTACCCAGGGGTGCCAGGTGCCTACCACTACTACCACCTCCACCCATGGGGGGCTGGATGCCTACTACTACCACCCCCACTCACAGGATGGCAAATACATGCCACAAGAAGCACACACCAGCAGAAAGAATGCAACACAAAGACATACCCCCAACACCATGACAAGCGTGTGTAGACTGTGTCAAATGCCTACAACACTGAACAGGACTGTGGACATACAATGTGACCCCCTATCACAAGTGCCACACATAAATGTGTGTGACACCCACAATGCAAGCAGGCCATGACCATTGTGGCAATGGGGTCCAAAGCCCCATCATCACAGTGACCAAAATGTGAGTGTGGGGTCCATAGTTGAAGCACATATTGACCGTTGTGGCAATGGGGTCCAAACCCCCATCATCACAGTGACCAAAATGTGAGTGTGGGGTCCATAGCTGAAGCACATATTGACCATTGTGGCAATGGGGTCCAAACCCCCATCATCACAGTGACCAAAATGTGAGTGTGGGGTCCATAGCTGAAGCACATATTGACCATTGTGGCAATGGGGTCCGAACCCCCATCATCACAGTGACCAAAATGTGAGTGTGGGGTCCATAGCTGAAGCACATATTGAACATTGTGGCAGTGGGGTCCAGACCCACATCATCACAGTGACCAAAATGTATGTGTTGACAAAGAATAAGCTGCAACTGCCAAACTGCATGGATTATTCCTGGTCGCAGAACAACAAACACATCAGTGGCAAAGTAGTGCTTGTGTCCCATAGCAACATAGAATGGGGGAGGCAAACAGTGCAGTGCAAACAAGACATACCTTTGGCCATGTGCAGACAAACATCACCCATGGGGGTTGACACTGTCAACACTCATCAATGACTCAATGACAGAAGTGACCATCAGAATGCAGACCCACATATTTGCACCAACGGGCACACAAATCCAGATACCCAGTGGAGACTGTAGAAGGGATGTGAACAGATACCATACCATGGCAGCAATGGGGGACACACACAATGATCATTGTGCTGACTGATGACCTAGGAGTCCCAGGGACAGCAGGGCAAACACACCAAACAACATACAGCCAATGGCACACTAAAGATATGCCAATGCAGTGGTGCAGATGCACAAACACAAACAGGAAGGACCCACACTGCACATCAAACACAACAGGTGAGGGGGGGTACCAGTGTCCCCAGGCAAACACCCAACACATGAGGAGGCCTGAATACCAATTACACAGACCTGCATACAGTGCCACACAAAGGTAACTCATGGATCCAAATCCCCTATGTGGGCAATCAGGCATTGTCAGATGAGTGGGAGCACAAATCACACATGTCACACAAGCATGTAGGAACAGCAACTGACACAGCAAGACACACAGACACAACAGCACCACACCCAGGGCCCCCACAATGTGGTGACCCTGGGCTGCATTACAATCCCACTGTGATGACAAAGCTAGATGTCGTTCACACTGTGAACCACAGTCATGTGTCCTGAGCAACAAACTACCATCACACCTACACAAGCACAAATCAACCAGCACGGCCTGTCAGCCAAGGCCAACATGGAGGCAGGGGTCTAGCCGGGCAACAACTCTCATCTGCACACACTCAACACCACACACCTCGACCTCCAACAATGTGCAGCAGTGAAGCTCACATGCACTGGTGACATTGCACATGCACCCATGACAATCCCAGGGGGGTGGTGGGAACCAAGGTGCAGGAACACATCATACATGGCCACTCTACCAGACTCCTGAATGTCTAACACACTGCACACTACGCTGTACATGGACATGACGGCAATACCACACAAACCAATGGGATCCCAGCCACAGTCACACACCTATGAAGAAGCCAAGGTCACCCACAAAGGACACACATAGACAACTACCAACATTGCAGCCCTGAGGAGTGCCAGCAGTCACACACACAACGTGTCACAACCAATGAAAGCTAACACAAACCAGAAATCACATGACAGGTGTCAACAACAAGTGCAAAGGGGAATCCGGACTGTGACACATCAGCGTCTGCCCACAAACTCAGCCCTGACAGCAAACTCACCTATGGGTGACACCCTGATGACCAGAATTGTGCCATGCACCCACATCACAGAGAACCCAGGGAGAAGACTTTGGGGGAACATAGCTCAACTCAGCAAGCATCACAAACAGGAACATCACTAGGGATCCCAGCATGCACAGCAACATGGAAGTGAACACACACACATGCTCATACAACACACACCTTGGGCGCACGAGATGTCACAGGAGTACACACTGCCATGAGGGGACTCCACTCCTGTGTGAGGAAAGCTGTGCCATATGTCGCATCAGTAGGGCTCCATCATGTCAGCAGAACACTTGGTCACACAGTCAACAATTAGCACCAAATGAAGGCTCCCGTCACATCAGCCTGGTCATGGGAATGTCAACGAAATCAACAGCACAGATCCAACACACATGTATAGCAAGTTGCACTGACAACACAGAAGAGTCCTTCCCCATTGATGCCCAAACCTGCATGTCCAGTGGAGATGGCCACACAGTCAGGGAACTAGACTAATTGAACAATGGCAAACACAACAGATGTGCATGGGTGGAACCCACAGATGTGACATTGCTAATGTAAGTAGGAAATCCCATTGCCAAATATTGAATACATGACACCCTCAGATGCTGCTCAGGACGACATGGATTCACCACAGGATAGGACACTGTCCCCCTGGAACACATGGGTACATTCACAGTAACACTTCATTTTCATGAGTCCAAAAATCACCATCACTGCAGCAAGGGCACAGTTAGCATCATCAACATCATGTACATCAGAAGCAAAACCACTAGAGAACAGAAAGTTGCTTTATTCAGCATGTGGGTTCAAAACTTGGAAGAACTGCAAGGTATCAACAAAGGCCAATGGCCAGTCCATCAAGGAAGTCTATACAGGGTGACAGTGGCAGATGTCACCCTATGCATGCCTGCACTGATCACAACCGGGGACAATCCCCTAGGAGGGGCATACGAGGGCAGGCCAGGCACCGCAGGGACAGGATCAGGGCTCACCAGGAGGAGGCAGGGAAGGGGTGGTGGGTGCTGGAGAGCCACTGACAACTGCAGTGGAGGTGTCTGACATGGTGTGTGCCGGCACAACTGGGGGGCATGACTCAGATGTTGTGGGTGCCGGCACAACTGCAGTGGACCCTGCAGAAGGAGTGGACAGGTCCGCCACTGCAGCGCCCAAGTCAGACAGGGTGATAGTGGACTCCACTGCAGTGCCCACCTCCAGGGGAGGAGAATAGGGATCAGGAAAGGTGGGCAGGACAGAGGGGAGGACACCCTCACCACATCAGTGGTACAGACAAGCGCAGCGGGGGTGTGGGGCCGGAAGAGCAAGTGGCAGGGGAGAAGGCCTGACCCTTCTGGGGATGGTGTATCTGTGGGTGGGGGAACCTGGGGCAGGGGTGTGGTGGGGGCACCTGTGGAGTGGGGGCCTGAGGGATGGAGGAAGGAGACTTGGTGCCTGAGCTGCAGGGGGCGGCGGTGTCTTGCTCTTCCGGGACCGGGGGACTTGCGGGTGGGGGCCTCAGTCGGTCCGCACCTGGGGGATGGTGTCCGGGGCCAGGGGCACTCCGCTCCGTGTGGGTGGGCTTCCTCTTCCCCCTGAATGCTGGATCAGCTGGGTCGGAGGGGGAGAGGCCAAGGTCACAGAGGAAGAGCCGCTGTTTGTATGGGATTGCAGGTGAGGCAAGGGAGGGGTCTTTGGAGGGAGAGGCAACTGAGGACTGCGCAGTGCTTGTGGATGCCTGTGTTTGTGCCTGTGCCCCATCCCCTGTGAGTGTGGTTGCAGTCCCCTGACGGTGCATGCGTGTGCGTTTTGTTTCTGGCGTGTGTGTCCATGTGCTGCATGTGTCTGTGCTGGTGTGTGCCTGTGCCAGTGTGTGTGTGCTTGGGATGGGTAAGGTGCTGGGGAGTGTGGATGGGGCAGAGGCAGGAGGGGTGAGGGACTGTCGGAGGAGGGACACTGCTGCCGTCAGGGAGGAGTCCATGGACCTATTGCCCCTCTGTAGGTCAGACATGCCCGATGAGATGCCCTCCATGAATGACACCAGCTGAGTCAACAGACTGGTGTGTGCATGGAGGACACTCAGCATCGCTGTCTGTCCTACATGGAGCTGGCGGAGGAGGTACACAGACTCCTCACTCAGGGCAGCAGGGGACACAGGTGCAGGGGGTGCGGTGCCTGGCCCGAAGGAGACACGCTCCCGAACATATGAGCCTCCACAGACCTCGGGAATGGGAGCCAACGGGAGGGCGGTGGTGGTGGTGGTGGTGGCGGGGACAGCAACACTAGCTGGGGTGTGGTGGCTGCTGACACCCGCCTCCATAAGGGAGTCATCGTCCGAGTTGCTCTGGTCCTCAGCTGAGGTGGATGGTGCTGAGGACTCCTCGGTGTGGCTCCCCTCGCCCTCCGTGCCACTGGGTCCCTCCGACCACTCCTCGGCTGCTGACCCATTCTGGCTCTGCGGCTCCTCCTGGTCCGTGGAGCTGTCCCCTCCTGTGGCCGTGGATGTATCTGCAATCAATAGGGAAACAGACAGACATCAGTCACCTGCACCGAACGCACACACCACAGTAAGTACAGCACATTACAGAGCAAGCCCTGGCATCCTTAGTTGAACATTGCTAAAACTGCACAAACAGAACAGGAGAAGTCAATTGTCAGTCTGATCGTCAACCATGGCACTCACATCCCACCTGGCCTTGCACCCATCTGTATGGTGTCTGTGGGATGGCAATACCCTGGTGTGGACACATGCACCACCTACACAGTATTTGGACAGTGCAGAGAACCCGGTGAAGCATGTGGACATGCACACATCACAACTCTTGCCACTGAGTCAGTGCAGGTGTCCGGATGAAAGGGATGCCCAGAGTCAAATAGGAAATGTATGTGATGCATACCAGCGACAGACACCATGATGCACCCATGTCCTGATAGCCATTGCCACAATGGTGTGCATGTAGCAAATGTCACTCCCCTGCAGGATCACTAATAGGAAGTCACATGCCATGGCACAGCCATGCCTGCTAAGTCATACATAACTGTCTCCAGTCACATGGGCAGGGCAGCCAGACAACAACACTCTGCACTGTGTCACAATAGTAGATCATGGGGAATGCAAGTCCTGGAGCTGAACAAGTGCACATGTACACCCCCACACACCACATCATCTGTACCCTCATCTGTCCAGGTTATACCCATTGTACATATGGGAGACCTGTAACACTACCCTCTGCACCTGAGCACATCACAATCTGCTGTGTATGGGAAACAGCTGCCTGAACCTCATATTCGCATACCCCAGTCTGCACGGTCAGGTGATCAAACACCTATGTGTCACACATGTATCATCTCTTATGGTCACATCTCCGGTGGCATGCGGAGCCCCAACCGAGGAACACCCCAGCAGACCTGACAACGAAGCCACAGCACACTGACACAGAGGCAGACACCTAAGGAGACGAATCACTGAGCAAAACGTGTCAGCTGATACACGGCAGTGGGAGTACAGAGTGTATTGTATGGCCTGGAGTAGGCTTGACTGTCCTGTCCCACATGAATGAGGGATGAGCCCTGGACAGTAGGCAGCTGGCTAAGTATGTGTGACACACGTTATATACACACTCCTGGGGCCCAAACATTGTTCCCACCCGCAGCATGGGTGTGTGCCAGATACCCCAGGCACATGTGGTGGATCAGCTCAGCAATTGGGCCACATATCAAAATGACACGCAGAACACATGTCAGAACACAGACAATGTGTCAGCAATGGACCCACCCATGATGCCCACCACAGAGTCAGGGAAACAGATGCTGTCCCCCACCTTGAGTCAAGCAAACTGCAAGGACACAGTACCCAAGTGACACAATACCCTGACTGTAAGGGCCACACCTGGGTATCAGATGAGGAGTGGGCAGTGCACAATAGAGGGACATGGGTCCTGGACCACAAGACTGATGTACTGTGGAAGTTTAACCAGGCCAGAGGAGGGCACATAGCATGGCAGACAGTTCACAATGCAGACATGGACTCACCCCCTCCTTGCTGCTCTCTGGCCTTCAGCTTCCCATCCAGATCAGGGAAGACCACCGCCAGGATCCTCAGCATGTGGGGGTCAGGGTCCGGTGTCCGCCCCTCCTGCGAGGAGGCGACAGCTTCAGCTGGACCCGTGCGATCCTCCGGGTCCAGCCCCGAAGGTCCTGCCACCTCTTCTGGCAGTTGCGGATCCGGCGCTTGTAGACCCCCACGGATCTCACTGCCCGGACGATGGTCAGCCATATCTTCTGCTTCTGGTGGGCATCAACCTGTGAGGATAACAAAGTGAGAATGCCATTACTACACATGCAACATATCCGTGCATTACACAGTTGGATATACATGTCTCAATCACAGGGGCACATGATGTACACAGGCAGTGCAACGATGGCTATGGACAGTATGCCAGCAGTTACTACATGGTATCATTGCCTGGGAAGTAAAACCTAGTTTAAATGCACTGTCACTGCACTATACCTGTCCAGTGCATGTAACTACACACTATGGGGGTGACAACTACTCAGTGAGCCTGCTAGCCAGTGGCGTGCAGACTGTTAGCCTTGCTAGTCAGACAACATGCACATTTAGAAAGGCAGTGGACAGAACACTCACCTGCTCCCCTGCTTTCCCATACAGCTTGCTGTACTGTGGAAGGAGGCCATCCAGCAGGGCCTGGTTCTCCTCAGTGCTGAAGGCTGGGGCTCTCTCCACAGTACGTGCCATTGCAGGGTCCAGAGGTTGCAGATACAGCAGCAGTGTAGTGGCAGATGTCGTCCTGGAGCATGTAGTGCAGGCAAGTGAGCTCTCAGGGGAACAGCCAGCATTATATGTGTGCTGCAGAGGCAGATACTGTCCCATGTGTCCAAAGTGATAGGTCCAAGTCGTTTGCATCATCTGAATCTGGCCAATCCATGGAATTGCACCACTTACACACGCCCCCAGCATCCTTCAAATGTTCAACTTCGTGACACCCATGAAATTGCAACATTGTTGTGGGTGACCAACTGAATTTACAGCATCAGACTCGTTCAAATTTTGAAAACGCGTCCGTTGCCAGGCCAGGCCATAGCCAATGGGTGCGCACCGATCGGACCATTGCTGTTCAACGCGTACATGGGATACAACGCGTAACTGCACACATTGAATGCAATGGGCCGGCCGGGCACACCGATCGGACCATTGCTGTTCAACGCGTACATAGGATACAACGCGTACCACACACATTGAATGCAATGGGCCGGCCGGGCACACCGATCGGACCATTGCTGTTCAACGCGTACATAGGATACAACGCGTACCCGCACACATTGAATGCAATGGGCCGGCCGGGCACACCGATCGGACCATTGCTGTTCAACGCGTACATGGGATACAACGCGTACCCGCACACATTGAATGCAATGGGCCGGCCGGGCACACCGATCGGACCATTGCTGTTCAACGCGTACATAGGATACAACGCGTACCCGCACACATTGAATGCAATGGGCCGGCCGGGCACACCGATCGGACCATTGCTGTTCAACGCGTACATAGGATACAACGCGTACCCGCACACATTGAATGCAATGGGCCGGCCGGGCACACCGATCGGACCATTGCTGTTCAACGCGTACATGGGATACAACGCGTACCCACACACATTGAATGCAATGGGCCGGCCGGGCACACCGATCGGACCATTGCTGTTCAACGCATACATAGGATACAACGCGTACCCGCACACATTGAATGCAATGGGCCGGCCGGGCACACCGATCGGACCATTGCTGTTCAACGCTTACATAGGATACAACGCGTACCCGCACACATTGAATGCAATGGGCCGGCCGGGCACACCGATCGGACCATTGCTGTTCAACGCGTACATGGGATACAACGCGTACCCGCACACATTGAATGCAATGGGCCGGCCGGGCACACCGATTGGACCATTGCTGTTCAACGCGTACATAGGATACAACGCGTACCCGCACACATTGAATGCAATGGGCCGGCCGGGCACACCGATCGGACCATTGCTGTTCAACGCGTACATAGGATACAACGCGTACCCGCACACATTGAATGCAATGGGCCGGCCGGGCACACCGATCGGACCATTGCTGTTCAACGCGTACATAGGATACAACGCGTACCCGCACACATTGAATGCAATGGCCAATGTGTGCGCACTGATCGGTCCATTGCTGTCCAAGGCGTATTGCCAATACAACGCGTACCAGCGCCCATTGAATGCAATGGCCAATGTGTGCGCACTGATCGGTCCATTGCTGTTCAAGGCGTATTGCCAATACAACGCGTACCAGCGCACATTGAATGCAATGGCCAATGTGTGCGCACTGATCGGTCCATTGCTGTCCAAGGCGTATTGCCAATACAACGCGTACCAGCGCACATTGAATGCAATGGCCAATGTGTGCGCACTGATCGGTCCATTGCTGTCCAACGCATCCCTGTACAAGTCACTGGCATATGTCACCATGCCTGTCACAGGTGAACATATGCCAGCCACATATACTTCCCAGGCAGTGAGGGGCACACCTACAACACCACAGCCTGTCCAAACTGTATCCTAGGGCATGTAAGGCTGCATTACCTATTCCGTGTATGGGGTGAACATGTTGTTCTGTGGGTGTCACTTGGGGGCAGCCACCCCCAGGCTGTGCACGTGTTTATGGGGACAGAATCCTTGGTGTTTTGTGTACATGACCACTGTGATGTGCAACTGTTCATATCTGAGCATGTGGCATGGTCACAGTTCATGGTGGTGTATGTGTATGTCATGTCACATACCCCCCGAGTCCCATGTGGGACGTTATGTTCAACCCAGGGTGACCCATTGGCACAATGTTGATGGTCTTCCACAGTCTGTGTGCATGTTGTGATTACAATGTCTCTGATTTCATGTGCACAATGGGAGGCAGTCTCCACATCCACGTTGTTTGTGCATGGACTTTGATGTTGTGCGTGTGTTTGTCACAGACGTCCATGTCTGTCCTGCCGAGGCAACACGGACCACTACCTGTGGGGGTCATGGTTGTTTTGCTGTGGTGTATACATGATACACCATGTCATGCCAGTGTCCATGTGGCAATACAGGGTCCCTGGGAATCTACCTGTCGTTGAGCTGTGATGCCTGGGGCACATCAGTCCTCACATGTCACTGTGGCGTGTGTTTGTTATTTGGCAGCAGGAGATGGGTACTGGGACACGGCCTCATGGTATCCGATGGCATGACCTGGGACTTCTTGATGCCACTTGTTGGACTGTGATGTTAGATATTGGCCATGTATGTGCCATACATATCCGTACGGAACTGCACACATCATGTATTGTGCCTCATTATGATGTATCATGTGATGTTGAGTGTGTTCAATGCCACATTTGTGGGGTGACTGACAATCTTGCTTTCTTCACCTATGCACTGCAGGGCACCAGCTGTCCATAGACCATTCCCTGACCTGGCATCGATGGTGGAACGGGACAGCATCCGACGGGACCGCTTCACCAGGCAGCTGATTGAGGATTTGGCAGTGCGCTTGGCACCACATTTGCAACCTGGCCGTCCGTACCCTACAGCGCTGACCCCCAAGGTGAAGGTGATGGCAGCCCTACACTTCTTTGCCACTGGTCCCTTTCAACACACTCTGGCGACTGCTGGTGGGATGTCACAGACCATGTTCAGCCGTGTGCTCCGGGATGTTTTGGAGGCTATGTTGATATACCTGAACCAGTACATTTATTTCCCTAGACTCCAACGACTCACTGACGTGAAGAGTGACTTCTATGCCCTGGGGAGGATGCTGCATGTCATTGGCTCCATTGATGGGACACATGTGGCGTTGGTGCCACCACAGGCCCAAGAGCAGGCCTACCGTAACCGCAAGCACTACCACTCGGTCAATGCACTGGTGGTCTGTCTTGCAGATATGAGCATCACACACGTGTGTGCCCGTTTCCCTGGTTCTGCACACGATGCGTACGTGATGAGGAGTAGTCGCATCCCGAGGATGATGGCACAGATGCGGAACCAGCGTGCCTGGCTTGTAGGTGTGTACTGACTTTGTACCATTGTGTGTGTTCTGCTATGTAGAGTTCCACCCTCTTTTCCAACTCTGCTAATGTGCAATTGTCTGTATGTAGGTGACTCCGGATACCCCAACATGCCGTGGTTGCTGACGCCCCTCAGGAACCCTGTGACACCAGCCCAGATGCGCTACAATGAGGCACATGGTCGGACCAGGAGAGTGATTGAGCGGACATTTGGTCTCCTGAAGAGCCGCTTCCGCTGCCTCAACAAGACAGGAGGGTCCCTCCCATATGCCCCAGCAAAGGTGTGCAAGATCATCATCGTCTGCTGCATGCTCCACAACCTGGCAGTGCGGAAGGAGTTGCCTCTCATCCTGGATGACGATGACCAACGTCCGCCACCTGTGGAGGATCCTGGCCTGGACCACAATGCCAGTGATGATGATGATGATGTTGAGGGTGATGTCCGCACACAGCTCATCACCAACTTCTTCAGCTGAATGTGAGTATCCAGAGATGGCATGTCAATGATGTGAGTTTGCATGATAAATGTTGGTGGTGCTCTGGTGCTGTTTGAGTGTGTCCATGGGCTACATGTCTGTATGAGTGTAGCGATGTGTCCTTGCAGGTAGTCTGTACTCCCCAACAGTGTTGACATGCTAACTTGGTTCTGGGTGGGTATCTTGTAACATGTATTGTGCATGAGTATTGCAGTTCTGTCCTGTTCTTCAGTACTTTTGACTGTGTGTCATTTCTGTCCTTCACAGGGTACTTTCAGAGTCGTTTGGTCAACTGTGATCCCCAACACCGTGATTCGACTTCCCGGGTGGTAGCTGTTATGTCCCTACAGGTGATGTGCACCACACCCATGGACTTCCTTCCTTCTACACTTGTTGACTATGTGCCCGCTGCCAGGTGGGATTACCTTGCATCTGTGGTGGTTTCAACATGTTGCAAATGTGTAATAAACCTGTGCTTCACTATGTGATGTGCGTTGTCTGTGGTCACACATCTGACTGACATTTCCTTACTGCACCAGTGGGCTAGTTAACACAGACTGTGTATAGGTGTTGGGTCTGTGCAATGCAACGTATTTCCTGGCAACACCAGTGTAGGCGATGAGTCAGATGTCCATGGTGTGTATGTGTTGTGTAGCCCTGGTGGTGTGCCTCCCCCATATGTGTGAAGTCGCCATGACTCACATGCCGGTGTTGTACTTGCTGTAGCAGTTAGCATGCACAGTGTCATTTCCCGATCTTCATCGCAACTTCTGAGACAACATTGGAATCACAACAGAGGCAAGTATGGTGTATAAGTGAGTTTATTGACATACATGTGTGAGTATAGTGCACAGGTTGTTGGGTGCTGTACATTGTGATTGTGATCCAAAGTTCCTAGATAATTTGGAAGTCCTGGTAGCAGAAATGTCCAGAGTAAAGTCCACAGTAATCAGAGACATTGGTCCAACTTGAGCTCCCCATGTCATGTGGGAGAGTTGTGTTGCAGTCAACAGGGTGAACAGTTTGCGCACAAAGGTTATTCTCCAGAACAGGTTTTGGCTTCCTGGGGGTTGCACATGGCCATCGGCCTCTCACTTGCCCCTCCTCGGACGGCCCCTCTTCTTTGAGGGGGATCCTCAAGTGCAGGCTGCTGCGGTGCAGGGGACTCTCCGCCAGAGTCATCCTGCCTCCCTGTGGCAGTTGCAGTTGTTTCAGCAGCAGATGTTGTGGGCACACAGGGAGGTGTTGACTGGTTGCTGCTCATCTGGCGGAGGCATTGTAATATGTCCCTATGCACCGCCGTCATCTCTTGCAGTGTGTCCCACTTGGACTCCACGCGGGACATGTGTGAGTCCAAGCGGGCATGATGGGCAGCCTGCTGCTGTTTGATGTCCCTGAGGAGCCCCACTACCTGGCTGAACTCTCCAGTGCTGGACTGGTACGCATCGGCTATGCGTGCCAGTTGTGATCATCATGCAGTCCAGACCCCTCTGTGAGCAGCGACCTATGTCTCCCACCCCTCCCACCACCCCTGGCGACATGTGCAGTACCTGAGGTGGCAGGCACAGGTGACCCTGGACCACCTTGTGGGTTGTTGGTGGTGGTGGTGTCCATGGCCCCACGTTGGTCCAGGGTCCCTGTGCTGATGGTGGTGCTGCTCCTTGGTCTGTCCGTGTCGGCAGGGGTGGTATGTGTGTTGACAGTCATTGGAGGGGTGGGTGCAGGGGTGCAGCTGGTGGTCCTGCTGGTGCTGCATGATGACTTGCTCCGGAGGTGCCAGGTAAGTCTTCGTCATCCGAAGAGGGCAGAGGCTGTTCCACACCAGTGAGCTCCGTATCCTCTTGAGCCTGGGACGAGGACTCCTCAGCATCTGCTGCTGTGTCCCCATCATCACCTGTTTTTGGGAGACACACACAATGTATGTTATGTTTCTGCAGGCATCAATGGTTGACACACCTGACAGTTGTGACTGTGGCTCTGGATGCGGGCCTGTACAATGCATTGTCCTAAGTTGTCACAGTCAGGGGTTGATATTGGTGTAGCACATTGTCCTGCATTATTTGGGCATTTCTATGTGAATGTTGGGGTGTGTACATGGTCTGCATTGGTTGTATTTGGTTGTCATCCGCTCCTCCTTCCCACCCAGCCAGATATCCCACCATGGACCGTGCTTCCATTGCAGGGAGTGCAAGTTGTCTTTCAGGATGTCAGTCAGTGGTGTCCTGCTGTTGGTTGTTGCACAGTTGCCAGCAGGGCCTTGTGCTCCCACAGCAGTAGCCAGTGTCAGCCATCTTGTCAGTCATTTTCCACTCCCTGTGATGTGAGCATGGTTCAGGGTGGTGTTGATGGGACCGTTGTGGGGGTGACCAATATCTGTGCCTACCACTCCCATCATGCTATTGCCTCCACCCCACTTCCCAGCATGCCCATACTTCTGTTCCTTTTGACTCTGCTTCCCTGTGGGGTGGGCTGCCTGTGCTGACAGGATGGCTGGGAGTGTTGTCCGGGCAGTTGTTTGGCTAAATGTCCCAGGAGTGTCCCTGTGCTTCACACAGCATGACCCAGGGTGGTGGTTCTTTGTGGGACCTTGAGTTAGGATGTGAGGCATTGCATTCCGCCAGGTGGCTTCTGTGGAGTATGTGTTGAGGGGGTGTGTGAGGGGAGGTGCTTGTGACTATGGTCAGTGCTGTGAGTCCTCCTTCCCACCCAGCCAGATATCCCACCATGGACCGTGCTTCCATTGCAGGGAGTGCAGGTTGTCTTTCAGGATGTCAGTCAGTGGTGTCCTGCTGTTGGTTGTTGCACAGTTGCCAGCAGGGCCTTGTGCTCCCCACAGCAGTAGCCAGTGTCAGCCATCTTGTCAGTTGTTTTCCACTCCCTGTGATGTGCGCATGGTTCAGGGTGGTGTTGATGGGACAGTTGTGGGGGCGACCAATATCTGTGCCTACCACTCCCATCATGCTATTGCCTCCACCCCACTTCCCAGCATGCCCATACTTACTTGCTTTTGGGTGGACTTCAGTGTGTGTGAGTGTGAGAGCAATGGCAAGATGGCTGGCAGTGGTGTCCTGCTGTTGGTTGTTGCACAGTTGCCAGCAGGGCCTTGTGCTCCCACAACAGAGCACTAGTGTCAGACATCTTTGATGGGGCTTTCCACTCTCTGTGGGATGTGCATGCTTGAGGGTGAGCTTACTGGGCCATGTGGGTGGGGGATGTTGAGCTGTGCCTACCACTCCCATCATGCTATTGCCTCCACCCCACTTCCCAGCATGCCCATACTTACTTGCTTTTGGGTGGACTTCAGTGTGTGTGAGTGTGAGAGCAATGGCAAGATGGCTGGCAGTGGTGTCCTGCTGTTGGTTGTTGCACAGTTGCCAGCAGGGCCTTGTGCTCCCCACAACAGAGCACTAGTGTCAGACATCTTTGATGGGGCTTTCCACTCTCTGTGGGGTGTGCTTGCTTGAGGGTGAGCTTGCTGGGCCATGTGGGTGGGGGATGTTGAGCTGTGACTACCACTCCCATCATGCTATTGCCTCCACCCCCCTTCCCAGCATGCCCATGCTTCCTTCCCTTTGACTCTGCTTCCCTGTGGGGTTGTGTGCCTGTGCTGACAAGATGGCTGACAGTGTTATCCTGGGGTTAGTTTAGCTACAAGTCCCATGTGTGTCCCTGTGCTTCACTCAGCATGACCCAGGGTTGTGGTTCTTTGTGGGATATTTGATTGGAGTGTGAGGCAATGCATTCTCCCAGGTGAGTTTTGTGGAGTTTGTGTTAGGGGTGTGTGTGAGAAACGCTGCTGGTAACTATGGTCAGGGCTGTGAGTCCTCCTTCCCACCCAGCCAGATATCCCACCATGGAACGTGCTTCCATTGCAGGGAGTGCAAGTTGTCTTTCAAGATGTCAGTCAGTGGTGTCCTGCTGTTGGTTGGTGCACAGTTGCCAGCAGGGCCTTGTGCTCCCCACAGCAGTAGCCAGTGTCAGCCATCTTGTAAGTTGTTTTCCACTCCCTGTGATGTGCGCATAGTTCAGGGTGGTGTTGATGGGACAGTTGTGGGGGTGAGCAATATCTGTGCCTACAACTCCCATCATGCTATTGGCTACACTGACTTGCCCAGCATACACATATTTCCTTTCTTTCAGTGGGCTTCACTGTGTGCTGGTGTTGTAGTGGTGGCTACTTGTCTGTATGTGTTTGTCAGTTATATTTGTGCCACTGCCTAGCTGTAGTTGTAGTTGTGTTTGTACATGTGATGACACAGTTAAATGTCACTTTGTGATGGCATGTGTTGTGTTTCTCTGAGTGACATACACATTTTGGGATGATTCTGTTCTGGTTGCTGTGTATTTGCTAAGTGTGCATGGTTTGACTCTCCCCTTGACAGTGATGTGTGTGTGTAGTCGCAGAATACTGTGTACATTTGTTGTGTACTCACCAGGCTCTGGGATGTTTTCTAGTCCATAGATGCTCACTGGTGGTAGGATGGCCCGCACCTTCTCCTCCCAGGGCCTGAGGTATACTGGCTTGGCAGGAGGGCCACTGCCGGTGTATTGGCTCAAGATGTAGTCCTTCTTTAGCAGCTCCTTGACCCTCCTGCGCACGTCATACCACCTGTTCTGGATGTCTGTCTTTGTGCGCAAACATGGTGATTGTGTGTTCACCCTGTCGACGATCCTCTCCCACATCTTTGTTTTCTGTGACATGGGTGTCTGTTGGACCAGTGTACCAAAGAGCTGTGGCTCTACCCTGAGGATCTCATCTACCAGGACTTCCAATTCACTATCTAGGAACTTGTGATTCTTCTTTGGGGGCATGGTGATGGGTGGTGATGGTGAGTGATGTGTGTTGGTGTGCAGGTGAAGGTGTGTGAGTGTGTGTTTTGCTAGGTGTATGTGAGGTTTCTATTTGTTGTGGTGCTGATGGTGTGTGGCTTGTGTGATGGATGAGCTGTGGGTGTGTGGTTGCTGTCTGTTGAGTGCTGGCAGGTAATTTGAATTTGCAAAGGATCATGGTAGGGATTTGTGTGCTTTATATGGGTGGAGTTGTGGGTGTGTCTTTGTTCCCTGCCCCTCCCCCAGTATTTAATGGCTTTGTAATTGCTTGTTTGGCCTTTTTTGTGTATTTTCCCTTTGTACTTTTCGTGCATGTAGGAGACGTTCTTGTGACCGAGTTGGACCCTGCAGTTGTCTCGTACGGGCTCGTCCGTTTCGTTCACGCTGTGTTTGTGCTGTTTTCTATGCTGCGTACGCGTCGGTCACGGTGTTTTGGGTTGCTTCGGCTCGCAGTTTTGTATGCGTGTCGGTCGTACGGCTTGTCCTCCGTGCGACTCGGTCGTGTTTTACACGCCTTGCATCGTACTTGGCGGGTGGGAGTCCGCGGGTACGTCTCGTTCGGTATTGTTCCGGGTGCGAGTCGGTCGGTTCGAATCGCGTGTTTTTCCGGCCGGATTGCTGTTTTCCGCACGACTCGGTCCTTCGGCTTGTGTTCCGTACGAGTCGGTCGGGTTTTGCTCGCTTCTCATCGTACTTGGCGGGTCGGGCTGCACAGGTACGTGTCGGTCGGAATTAATTCCGGCTCCGAGTCGGTCGGTACGTTTTCCGGCCGGAATCGGAATCGGCCCCTTAGTTGGGGAGCCAGGGTTCTTCGTATGACGTTATGTAGCCATGTTGGGATCTTTGCGGGTAAAAGGCATAGTTCCAGGTGCATTCGCAGCCCTGTGACAGGAGGACATAGAGGAACCCATATGGATAAATTAGAATGGAGTCTACAATCGTAGAAGAAGGAGTAGGGCACTTGTAAAAGGCGGGGGTTTACAAGTAGAAGCGCTGTAAAAGGAGCCCTTAATCTCAGTTCCAGGTACGTTATTTAGAGACGCAAGATTAGGTTGAACAGTTGCAGCTGTATGAGGAGAGGACTGATCAGATGGCCCAGCAGAGTGTAGCTAGCGTAGATGTACAAAACCAATAGAAGGAGACAGCAAATAGGGACTTACAAATGAGGAAATGAATCTCCAACAAGTTCAACAGAGCAAGCAGTTATTTTAAATCAGTAGGCAGCATAAAGGTAATGCAATCAGCAAACAACAGCATTGAAGATTGTTGCTCCGTGAAAAAGGCCTCCAAGACAGACCTCAAGCAGGCTGAACCCACATAAATTCACAGATAAAGACGCAACAGAGGGGAGCCCTTATTGTAGGAAAATTGACCAACTGCAAAAAGGACTGTACCTAAGAGTTAAAAGGATTAAAGCTAATCCAAAAGCCACCCAGACGAACTTTAAAATATGACAGTCCTAACTCATTGAAAGTAGGGCTTCACAAAATATACAGAGATCTGTATTTAAAACAAGGTTTGCTAATGCAGCATCTATCCAGTCAGCAAGAGGAGTTAACATAATATATGACTGTCAGGCAGAAGAGACTGCAGCTATGAGCTTCCAAGAAATACAGCAAACCCATTTGGTAATGGAGATGTCAGCACAGACTAGATGCAGGCAGCTATGAAAGACAATATGAGCAAAATCCAAAGGCAAACATCTTGTGATGGTGCCTTTCAGCTGAGCTCACACATTTCATAGGGAGGAGTTCATTGGCTGCAAGCAGAGCAGCACAAAAGGCTTGAGGACGTACTTTTAAGCTGAGCGCACACATTTCATAGGGAGGTGTTGATTGCCTACAGGCAGAGCAGGGCAAGGAGAGCCACAGCTCTGTGGCATGTCACAGTCATGAAATGGCGGCCACTACCGCCAAGCATGAGAGGAGCAGTGCTGGGACCAAAAAAATGAAGAAAAAGGCTCAAATGAGACGCGAAAACAAAACTACCTTGTGCCCCCGCGCACGCTTCCATACGCATTGCACAGCATTCCCGACATGCGTCAGAAAGCATTCTTAAAGCGTGAAATGACTCCTTGGCTCCGAAGAGACTTAAACACCTGCGGCCATCTTGCGAGTGATCTGGCCACGCCCCCCGGTTTAACTTGTTTTTCACAGGTTCACATTCACAATATGAAATGGGTGGATTCAAACCCTAATGGGCAGCCTGGTTAGCCAATGCCAAATCCCAGCTGAACGACAGTATCCAGTGTCTGAAAGGGGCAGTCTAAAGCCCATTTCTGTATGTGTATGTGTGGTATGCGTTGTGTGCTGTGTGGGTTTTGCGTCTGACAACATGACTTCTAGCTATACAGCTAAAGCTGCCATGTACAATATGTAGGTTTGTCTACCAGGTGACCAGGATGGAGGAAAACATCACAATTGTATTCCCAATGGCGGACCGCCCACCATATTTAAAGATTCCCAACAATATGTAGGGGATTTTCTTTTCCGAAAGTGCTTCAACCTATACGGCATTGGCCATTTAATCAAAACTGAAATGTTACGCATCTACCAAGCATGACAAACAGTTAAGATTTTATTTAGTTTTGCGGCAAGAAAAACTCAATGGCTTATTTCTTAAAAAATAAAAGATCAATGGCCCTGACATGCTTCTCTCTGCACCTAGGGGCATTCCCGGGGGGTTCTCTTTGGAACCATGATGGCTGTGTTGGTGGTTCTGTGTAGGAAATATATATGTCAGAAAAACCATCATAAATAGGGTGGGCATTCTGACATACTTTGACAGAACCATGGCAGATGAACCATTGGTCAAAGGTTTATGTCGGTATAGCCAGTTGATATCCTGACATCAGAAATCTGGAGGAGCGTGAATCTGGCAGTAGAGGCATCAGATACTTTTGGTAGATCCCCAACATCTGTCAAACCCTACATATCCATTATGCGAATGAGAAAAAAAGTAAAATCTGGAAAAAGTAACTGGTGGACAAGCGAGATAGAAGCCATAAAGATCAAATAATACAATTTACATTTAAAGCGAAAAAGTATGACACTAAAAAGGTAGAATTTGTGTTATTTTTCACTGAAACAAAGATTTAGTTACAACTACAAAAAATGAGTTTGAATGTAGGCATACAAATCACTAAAGTTTAGGACATCAACACTGACTAAAAAATAAGAATCCATTACATATATGGAGAGGTAAACATGCTAGGATATTGCTGGATAGAAAATACAAATTAGAATAAGTATTAGTGCAGAGAAAGCACTGGAATTTCATACGTTATCAGGCATATTTTATAAGATGTTTTCTTCAACTTTGATTCCAATTTTGAAAAAAGGTGTAGTCAGAAGATCATAGATGTTAGCTTTCACAGAAGTATGATAAATGTATTTATTTATTTAGGAATTTTTTTAAAGAGCACGTTCTCCCAAAGGTATTATGGCTTTCAGCGAAAAAGAAAATTGTTGAGAATGAAATCCATTTCAATTATTAAGGCACAGAAAACAACCACGTTTTGAAAGACTTTCTAAATTTCAGTAAGGCAGATTCACTTCTAAGCATAAAGTGCAGATTCAACCGTAGAGAATGCTCGGCCCCCGCTGAGTTACACATTCAAAACATGGAACATTAAGTTTGAAGGCTCCTTCCGATCTTAAAGTGCCCCTTGGTTTGTAGAATGACTATCTGTCCTGGAGAGGGCTTATCTTCCTACCACAGATAGCTTTATGATTCAGGCATAGTGCCTGAATTTGCCTCTTTGGTCAACTGTAAGGCAAGGAAGTTGCATCAGGGCAGCAGATACAGATTCTATCTTCTTAATTTCAGAATCAATATAGCCACTGCATTCTGGGGAGTCACAAAATAAGGGGGATTGAATATGTGACAATGGTGTGCAGTGTGCTTCTTGGTGAAGAATCCATAAGTATGATATATATAAATATATTCACTGCAAAAAATATATATATATTCACTAGAAAAAAACAAAGGTTACAATGACTTTATAGTTAAGAATTAGCATTTCAAAAACCTTAGAAATTCACTTAAAAATCAAAGGTTACTGGGGAGTTATGGGTAGGCTGACATTTCACTCGTACAAAACAAGAGAAATTCAGCTGTTATAGTTAGCTGAGCTAACTATAAGTCGCGGCCCAGCAAGGCACTGCTCATCATGACCTCACATAATACATCACTTATGAAATGTTCAGTGACATCACTCATGACATCTCAAGTGACATCACTGATGAGGTCATTCACAGAATCTCTGACGCACCCACTCACACCCCAATATAACCATCAATACACCCACTCCAACTTCCACACTTCCATTGTCAAAACCATTGACACATCCATACCAGTACTTACACACTCAATGATTCATAGGTCTACACACACATCCACTCTGTCACCCATACAGCTACTCATACAACAACTCACTCACTAATATAGCTGCTGATGTATACACTCATACACCGATACAGCCACAACAATTTACAGCGAACTCCATGCAATTTAACCGCAATCACCGTGAAACCGTTGCGAAATATCTGCAACAAGAGATATCACTATATTGTTCAGCATAAATTTCCCAAAAACTAACGAACGGATTTGCACCAAAAAGCACAATCTGCGTAACAACATCTACCTTTCTGCCAAATTTAGTGTAATTCCGTCCAGCGGTTCGGGCTGTAGGTTCAACAACGCGTTCCTATGGAATTAACATTACAAATGCACCCTTATTTCAAGCCCCTATTTCTCGATCCCCACTGCACGTATCACCCCCAAACTTTCCATGACACACAGCACCTACTTTGACACTTTTTTGGGGACAATTTCATGCAGATTAGTCAAACTACGCCAAAGTCATAGACAAGTCAAAAAATGCTTTTTCCATGGAAACTAGGTCCTAACTATAACTGCCTACTGGTGACTGCCAGTAGATCATCTATACAGGTATATATTATATATTATATATCAGTCACTCATATACCCACTCACATATGCACTCAGACACTAGTGCACCCCCTCACAGACTCACTCAGAGACCCATGTGTGTACTCACATAAGCATTTAGAGGCTCATACACCCACTTACAGATGCACTCAGAGACTTATGTGCCTATTCCCATAAATAGTCAGAGACTTATGCACCCACTCACAGACACATTCAGAGACTCATGCACCCAGTCACAGACCCACTCAGACACTAACACACTGACTCACAGACCCACTCAGACATGTATGCTTCCAGCCACACACCCACTGATAGACAGACCCACTCAGACACTTATGCAGCCACTCATAGACTCATGTACCCATTCACATACCCACTCAGACACTCACACACCCAATTACATACCCAGTTAGAGACTTATACACCCACTCACAAACTCACAGAAAGAATCATGCGTCCATTAATATACCCACTCAAAGGCTTATGCACCCACTTATAGACCTACTGAAGGACTTATCCAGCCAGTCACAAACCCACTTGGGTACTGATGTACCCACTCACATAATCCAGTGAATCTTTAATATACACTGTTATAGAGATATTAAGGGGCACATGCATCAAGATAAGGAATTGCGATTCCTTAATAGCGATTTTTAAGGAATCGCTATTTAGGAGTCGCAATTCCTTGTGCATGTAGGTTTCACAAAAATAATAGCGATTCCTACACATTCCCTAATAGCGAATAGCAAATTGCGATTCGCTATTAGGGAATGCTTTCGCATTCATTTCTATGGGCCTACAGGCCCATAGGAATGAATGGGAAAGCATTCGCAATTTGCGATTACCAAATACGTAATCGCAAATTGCGAATGCAATTGCAAGGGTGCTAGGGGGCCTAAGGCCCCCCTTATGCACCCCCAAAAAGGTAACTGTGCACATGTGGCACACACACATGTGTATGCGCCACATGGCACTTAGAAAAATGCAATTTTGTGGATTATTCTAAGGATTTGCAAATTACCATCAACTTGAAGTTGATGGTAATTTGCGATTCCTTAATGCAAAGTCGCATTTTGAAAATGCTTCTTGCAAATTACAAATTGCGATTCCCTAAATGCATTTGCAAAATAGGTAATCACAAAAATTGCGATTACCTATTTTGCGAATGCATTTTGGGGTGATGCATCGGAATTGGCTTTTTATCGGTCGCAAACTAGCTAATTCTGCGAACCGGCCCGTTTGCGACCGGTAAAAAGCTTAATGCATGTGCCCCTAAGAGACTGATAAATGTTTTTATAGATTTATTTAGCTAGTGATTTATATGGTGTGATGGTTAGAATGAATTGTGTAGTTGTAATTTTTGAATGTGATGGTGGTTATTGAATTCCTTCTTTTGCTTTGCATTTCCGCAATGTATTCGTGGTGATCGCGGGAACCGACATCATCGCGAGTCCTCTTGTCACCGCAAAAACGGAAAATAGGTTTTATAGATGGTTTTTAGAGAAACTCACTTGAAAAACATGAGTTTGGACTGTAGAATAATAAACCCCTAGTGTCAAAAATACTATAATATGTGTGTATTAATAAGGACAAGCAATATCCAGTAGCACAATACTTTGAGGAGTTACATAAAAGCAATAGGAATTTACTCTGCTTTTATGTAATAGATCGCATCCCTCAAACAGTGAGAGGAGGGGGCAGGACACGGAAACTATGACAGTTGGAATGTAAATATATTCTTGAACTTGACACAAAGACACCACGGGGTTTGAATTCCGATGAGGAATTAGCCTGTTTTTTAGGGGAATAACCAATTTTGCCTTGATGTATGGTCAATACTAATAGATGGTACTTTTGTACATAACATAAGAGATAGTTCATGTGATTGCTTCTGACATTGTTTTTAATATTAACTTTATGTTTGTGTTGAGCACTACACATTTGGATTTTAATCATAGAATCTTATTTTCTCTATGCTTTGTTTGTTCTGCACAGGTTGGGCTGTGACATACTCTGCGTGATGAGAACATTTGGAATTTGTAACCAGTTTAATCCTCTCAGACTGAGACAGCATATTTGATGCAGCGGTTCTATAGAGTTATATCAGGCCTTTGAAATTAAAAGACATGCATATGCAAATTTATAGTGATTTGCACAATAAGTTAGGTACTTGTTCGGAAAATGTATTAACTGCCCACTAGGGCTGAATTATATATTTTGGTTTGCACTTTTGATTTTGCTAAATATTGTGTGATGCAATGGAATAATATTATCAGAACTATAAAGATACAGAAACCCACTTGGGTAGAAATACCATGTTGCACTATCATGTTTTGGATAATTACTGTAATCAGCCTGGGAAAGAATATTGGCTATGAAATTGATGAAGTGTTTACATATAATTTTGAGGTATAGGAGCACTTGTCACTTTACCGTCATTTGCATGTATTTACATATAAATTTAGAATTTTTGAGGAATGTTTGAAAAGACATATAATCTTGATATTGTGTAATGTATGGATTTTGAGGGAATGCATTTCTTTTTCTTTTTTTGTCAACTCTACTTGATATTCCTTTCTAACGGATCTGAAATTTATGGTTCATCTGATATGAAAATAATTTGCATTGTGAGATTATTACAAGTATGAATTGATATGTGGCACGTTATAAGATGGCTGCCATGCAGCCGAAGATAGTATGGGGAAGTCGACTTTTTATGTTCACACTAACAATTTGTATTTAACTTTTGGCATTAACTATATTTATCACCTGTGATCAAAGCGTGTAGACGCCAAAACGCGTTGGGTTTGTTTGGCTACAGAATAAACTCACTGTGGAACATTAATTAAAATCTTCATGCTTTATTCTGGATGGAGTGCGTGTTGTGCAGAGTTTATGCAATTTGAGGAAAAGGAAAATAATTGGGGTTCCCTCAGACTCTGACT
This sequence comes from Calotriton arnoldi, assembly GCA_963921515.1. NCBI lineage: Eukaryota > Metazoa > Chordata > Amphibia > Caudata > Salamandridae > Calotriton > Calotriton arnoldi. The sequence goes on from CAWUFW010013200.1 coordinate 473,917, forward strand.
CACACCTGACTGCCGTATACTGGCATTTCTGAGGTTTGTGGTTTAAAAATATGTGTGCATATATGTGTTTTTTAGTCTGTAAAAAAGGCGCAATCGTCATGGTTAATGATGTTGTCGCGACGCCCTTAATAACTGCAAAAATGGAAACTAGATTATAGAGATGGTTTTATAGAAACTCACTAGAAAAATATGACTTTAGATAATACAGTAATAAACCCCTAGAGTATAAAATACTGTAATATGTGTGTATATATGTGTTTTACACATAATGAAAAAGGAGCTATCATTGCGGTTAACGACATTGTCGCGACGCCCTGAATAACCGCAAAAACGGATAATGGGTTTTAAAGATTGTTTTAAGCAACCTTAGCACAAAAACATGAGTTTAAATATGTTTTTTAAAGAACCATGTCTATAGTAATATGTACAGGGCAATGTTTAGAATGGATTTTATTTTGTCAATATTTTTGTATGTGCTAGTGGCCGTTGAATGTCTGCTTTTATTTTGTGATTTCGCAACTTATTCGCAACTATTGTGACGCCATCTCGAAGATTGCCAAAAACAATAAAAAAGGATCTTTATAAAAAAAGTAACAATATTTTGTGTACTAGAGTGGCTCTGACAAGAGTATTTCTGTTGATTGTGTGTATATGACAGCTACACATAAGATCGGATGCAGAGTTTCAGGTTACTTAGAAACACCCTGTTGCCTTCATCTGTAAAGTGCACTCTATCATTTCTATAAATTCCATGCATGTCAAAACACAGGTCTTTGTTATAGATTGAGCCCATGTTATGGTCTCTGAGGAATGCAGAAACAGTTTTACCAACATGTTTTCTAGCTTTGTCAATCTGTGGACAGAATTTATATGACCACTTCCATTTCTGTCTTTGGCAAATATTAGAATACATCAAGGCAGTGTGAGGGAAAAGCGACATTAATTCTGCAAAGGTATCTTTTATTAGGATTTCCATCCTACCCCAGTCAATGTGCCTAGGTGATTGCCTCCACAGTGCACAATCATGAGGTGAGGAGCTTGGCAATCCACAATGGTTTTAACCAAAGCTGGCAACTGATGAAACTTTAACCCTCTCTGACCAAAACGAGTAATCTCCATATTTAGCAAACCCAAGTCCCTGTCAATACCTTATTTTTTTGCAGCCTCTTTAGCCCAATAGACATAGATGTGGCCAACAATCCACACTCTAACCATTTTGAAGTGAAGGAGCAATAGCAGTCAGTACAAGACTGGAGCTGAATGAGATAGTTTTTCAAATGAAAAGCAGTTAAAATAGAGGTGTTTTCTTTTTTTTTTAAAGATATATCTTATTGGATGCTGTCAGCATGTAAGTGAAGAAAATTAGGTAGTGTGATAAATGCATTAGCAAGAAGTCCTATTATTGGCTGTTGTTTAAAAAAAAGAAATTTAATGTAGACATTAAGGAAGCAAAACTGAAGGCAGTCCTTGCCATGGTGATCTCGCATATTGACTATGCTAACTCCTTATATTTTGGAATCCCGGCCTATCTCATTCATCGTCTCCAACTGATACAGAACCAGGCGGCCAGACTGATTCTACAGGAAAACAAACGTCAACACATCTCTCCCCTTCTGAAGAAACTACATTGGCTCCCTATAGCACAGAGATGCGCATTCAAGACGGGATGCATTATCTTTAAATCCTTGAATGGCAGAAACCCCAAATTTATTAATAGCCTGATTAACAGATACAATCCAACTCGTAATCTGAGATCCGCCCACATGCACCTCCTGGCAACCCCCTCCTTTAAACAGAAACGATTTGGTGGATCCAGGTTTTCTACACTGGGTCCAAGATACTGGAACTCTATGCCCCTAGAGATCAGATCCTGCACTGATTTCATAACTTTTCGTAAACTTCAAAAAACATGGCTCTTTAAACAGGCTTTCGCGTAATTCGTATATCATCTGAACAAACTTGCATCCATCACCTTCCTGAGGAGCGCCAAGAAACCAATCTGGTGTACGAGCGCTATATAAATTGGGTATAACATAACATAACATAACATAACATAACATAACAGACATGGATATGGTTTTGAATCTGTGGAGTAAACCTACTGACCTACTGGTTCCGCTGGGTTGCTAGATACACTGAGCTAAAAGTGTATTTGGGGGTAGGGTGTTAAAGAGACAAAAAAATTTGTTTTTAAAGTTGAGGAGTTATGACACAATTTAAGTAATGATAGGCTTTAATTTCCAAGTCAGGACTATGCAAAAAACTGCTGTGCAGTATTTAAATTAAAAAAAACTAAAGGTAAATATAGGTTTGGACTCCACGATTATTGCGAAAACATCACGAGAACGCATAGACAGGAATCTCTTTTGGAAAGAGAGGGAAAGGGTTAACAGATGCTAACCATTTGCAGGTGGAGATATAGTAGTCTAAAATGAAAGACACAATTTCATTTGCTGCCTTTCTCATAATCATAGAGTGGAAAGTTGAAGAGGTTGCCATTTAATAGTTGCTTTGTATGAGAGTGGTGTACCATTCTTGTGCTTAGTTTTTACAAATTCTAACTGTGTCAAAACTATCCAGAAAAAGCTAAAACAACAATATAATCTACAAACTCACTTCACTTGTATGTACATAACTTTATTATTATTTTAAAAATGTAAATTAGAAATGAAGATATATATGGGAGTTTGATAAAAAAAAAGAGTATCACAGTGATATTACAACATTTTTATCTAGCAGAGGGTATGTGTTTAAGATGTTAATACTGTTGAAAGTTTCAATGAGCAATGCCTTTAAAAATGACAATGTCTTAATGGCCAGATGTACGACCGTTTTTTGCGGTCGCAAAAGGGAAATCAACCCGTTTGCGACCACAAAAACCGGCGTTGGTATGTACAAACGCTATTTTGCGAATCACTGACTCGCAAAATAGCGTTTGAAACTCGCTATTAGGAAGGGGCGTGCCAAGCGCGCCCCTTCCTAATAGTGACTCTAACACCAATGTACTATTGTTTTGCGACTGCATTTGCGGTCACAAAACACTTGCAGTTTACCACCTACTTCAAGTAGGTGGTAAACCACTGGCAAACGGGAAGGGGTCCCCAGGGGACCCCTTCCCCTTTGTGAATGGGTGCAAAAATATTTTTTGAGAGCAGGCAGTGGTCCCAGGGACCACTGCCTGCCCTTAAAAAATGAAACTGAAAAGTTTAATTTTTCTTTTTTAAATGCATCCCGGGCTGCATTAAAAAAAAAGAAACTGCTTTATTGAAAAAGCAGTCACAGACATGGTGGTCTGCCGACCCCAGTAGGCCACCATCCCTGTGAGTGCTAGCCATTTCCAATGGGGTCGCAATTGCCCTTGCCTCATGAATATTGATGAGGCATGCAATTTGCGACCCCATTGGGAATCGCAAACAGAGTCTGAGACACTGTTGCACATTCAGTTTTGCGAGTCGCAAATTGCGAGTCACAATTCAGCGCAATTTGCGACTCGCTAAACTGAATGGTCGTACATGTGCCAAACAGACAGATCTATTTTATTTGCATTCTGGGAATTGTAGTACTTTTAGTCACATTATTAAACAGGAGTAGTGTAGTCATGAATAAAAGATAAGAAAATATGCTGCGCCTGTATATGAATTATAAAGTAGTAATACTTGTTAGGTATGTATTAGGAAGAGCTTGTCAATGTGGTTTTTAACTTATTTGATTTGTCTGCAAATGTTTAGATAGTGAGATATAGTTTATGCATGTAACGATGAGACTCTTGAGTTTTTTAAGATGTAGAGAACTATATATTTTTGGAAAGATGTCCTGAAGGTGTATATCTATTGTGAAATCACATATATGTTTACATGGTGATCTATGTTCTTTAAGGCAGTTGAAAATTTCCTGTATATGCTGAGGGTTGTGTATTTCTTTAAACATACTGTGTTTAAAATTGGGGAGAGTTAATAGTGCAGAATGTCTGTTGAGAGTTCTTGTGCTTGCTTCACTTGGTTTCTAACTTTGCTTTGAGAAATGCTGAAAATATGTTTTAAAGACACAATAAATATTTGAGAAATGTAGTTATACCATTAAGAAAATGTTTTGTGCTTTGAAAAAGTGAGAATTGTTGTTTTCAGTTTTAGAAAGTTACTGATGCATGTGCACGCTGAGTAACAGAGCAATGTAGGCTCCTAGACAGCCATGTATACAATAATATTTCAAGTGTGATACGTAGATTTCACTCACACATAGCTCAGTAGAAAAGGATAGCTACACTAAAATAGTTAGTTTGATACTGACAGAATGACAATGAGTCACAGATACAGTGACAAGTGTGATGTATCTAACAGCAAAGGAGCTACTTTCACAGTCAGCCAGGCACTACTCAGTGAGAGATTAGTGTGCAGATTTTTATATCCACTGTTTCTCAAAATTTAAATCTGGTGCATCTAAGTAGAAAAGTACTTAGATACTAAATCCACCAGTTACACAGTGGAAGAGGGGCACACAAATAGCTCTTATATTGTGTCTTCGGATTTACAGGATTGAGACACTGTATGTATTTCTACACTTTGGGTGATGTTCATTTTAAAATTTACTGCTGAAGGGATAATGTTAGAATTGGGGGTCTCTAGTTGGCAGGATGTTACCCTATCCAAGTAGGGACCCTTTTTCCTAGTCAGGATAAGGGGGGTACACTACTGAAATAACCCCTGTTCACCCCCTTGGTAGCTTGGCACGAGCAGTCAGGCTTACCTCAGAGGCAGTGTGTTAAGCATTTGCACATAACATATAGTAATACAGTGAATACACTACAAAAGGACACCACACCAGTTTAGAAAAATATCCAATATTTATCTGTGTAAAACAAGACCAAAACGATAAAAATCCAACATACAATAATCAAAATATGCACTTTGCAAGAATAACCTTAAAAATGAAGTTCCTTGAAGTCGGTAACTGTCCGGTGCTACAGCGGTGCTGAAAACAACCAAATCAAACAGTTTCAGTCGACCGCATCAGTGCTGACCGGCGTCGGTGTCAGAAGGCTTGTAAACAGTATTTTTTGTTCCGGATGACTGCAGCTGTGAGGGCCGACGGCGACAGTCATTGAGGCTGCAGTTTGAATCGGAGCAGTGCAGCTTGCAGTGCCCTCAGGTCACGTGCAGGCAGCAGCTCGGTGGTGGTCATCCAGCGGCGTCAGTGAGACCATGGCTGCGGTGCGAAGCGGGGGAGTGGTCATTGCGGTGCTGATGGTCATGGTGCAAGCTGCGGCGTCTGTCGAAGTTTGGCGGTTGATGGGGCTGGCATTGGTGGGCCGCGGCTGTGGTGTGGAATGGGTCGGTGCTTTGTGTAGCTTATGAGCGGTGCCCCCAGACCACGGTGCAGACCACAGCGGCGATGTCAGCTGGCATCGGCGGTGAAACCAAGGTGGCAGAGTGAAGCGAGGAGTTCATTGTCTGCAAGCAGAGCAGCACAAAAGACTTGAGGTCGTACTTTTAAGCTGAGCGCACACATTTCATAGGGAGGAGTTCATTGCCTACAGGCAGAGCAGAGCAAGGAGTGCCACAGCTCTGTGGCGCGTCACAGTCATGAAATGGCGGCCGCTACCGCCAAGCATGAGAGGAGCAGTGCTGGGACCAAAAAATGAAGAAAAAGGCTCAAATGAGACGCAAAAACAAAAATACCTTGTGCCCCCGCGCACGCTTCCATACGAATTGCACATGCGTCAGAAAGCATTCTTAAAGCGTGAAATGTCTCCTTGGCTCTGAGGAGACTTAAACACGTGCGGCCATCTTGCGAGTGGTTTGGCCACGCCCCCCGGTTTAACTTGTTTTTCAAAGGTTCACATTCACAATATGCAATAGGTGGATTCAAACCCTAATGGGCAGCCTGGTTAGCCAATGCCAAATCCTAGCTGAACGACAGTATCCAGTGTCTGAAAGGGGCAGTTTAAAGCCCATTTCTGTATGTGTGGTATGCGTTGTGTGCTGTGTGGGTTTTGTGTCTGACAACATGACTTCTAGCTATACAGCTAAAGCTGCCATGTACAATATGTAGTGTTGTCTACCTGGTGACCAGGATGGAGGAAAACATCAAATTGTATTCCCAATGGCGGACCGCCCACCATATTTAAAGATTCCCAACAATATGTAGGGGATTCTCTTTTCCGAAAGTGCTTCAGCCTATGCGGCAGTGGCCATTTAATCAAAACTGAAAAGTTACGCATCTACCAAGCATGACAAACAGTTAAGATTTTATTTTGTTTTGCGGCAAGAAAAACTCAATGGCTTATTTCTTAAAAAATAAAAGATCAATGGCCCTGACATGCTTCTCTCTGCACCTAGGGGCATTCCCTGCGGTTTCTCTTTGGAACCATGATGGCTGTGTTGGTGGTTCTGTGTAGGAAATATATATGTCAGAAAGACCATCATAAATAGGGTGGGCATTCTGACATACTTTGACAGAACCATGGCAGATGAACCATTGGTCAAAGGTTTATGTCGGTATAGCCAGTTGATATCCTGACATCAGAAATCTGGAGGAGCGTGAATCTGGCAGTAGGGGCATCAGATACTTTTGGTAGATCCCCAACATCTGTCAAACCCTACATATCCATTATGTGAATGAGAAAAAAAGTAAAACCTGGAAAAAGTAACTGGTGGACAAGCGAGATAAAAGCCATAGAGATCAAATAATACAATTTACATTTAAAGCGAATAAGTATGACACTAAAAAGGTAGAATTTGTGTTATTTTTCACTGAAACAAAGATTTAGTTATAAATACAAAAAATGTGGTTGAATGTAGGCATACAAATCACTAAAGTTTAGGACAGCAACACTGACTAAAAAATAAGAATCCATTACATATATGGAGAGGTAAACATGCTAGGATATTGCTGGATAGAAAATACAAATTAGAATAAGTATTAGTGCAGAGAAAGCACTGGAATTTCATATGTTATCAGGCATATTTTATAAGATGTTTTCTTCAACTTTGATTCCAATTTTGAAAAAAAGGTATAATCAGAAGATCATAGCTGTTAGCTTTCACAGAAGTATGATAAATGTATTTAGGAATTTTTTAAAGAGCACGTTCTCCCGTAGGTATTATGGCTTTCAGCGAAAAAGAAAATTGCTGAGAATGAAATCCATTTCAATTATTAAGGCACAGAAAACAACCACGTTTTGAAGGACTTTCTAAATTTCAGTAAGGCAGATTCACTTCTAAGCATAAAGTGCAGATTCATCCGTAGAGAATGCTCGGCCCCCGCTGAGTTACACATTCAAAACATGGAATATTACGTTTGAAGGCTCCTTCCGATCTTAAAGTGCCCCTTGGTTTGTAGAATGACTATCTGCCCTGGAGAGGGCTTATCTTCCTACCACAGATAGATTTATAATTCAGGCAAAATGCCTTGAATTTGCCTCTTTGGTCAACTGTAAGGCAAGGAAGTTGCATCAGGGCAGCAGATACAGATTCTGTCTGCTTAATTTCAGAATCAATATTGCCACTGCATTCTGGGGGAGTCACAAAATAAGGGGGATTGAATATGTGACAATGATGTGCAGTGTGCTTCTTGGTGAAGAATCCATAAGTATGATATATATAAATATATTCACTGCAAAAAAAAATATATATATTCACAAGAAAAAAACAAAGGTTACAATGATTTTATAGTTAAGAATTAGCATTTCAAAAACCTTAGAATTTCACTTAAAAAATCAAAGGTTACTGGGGAGTTATGGGTAGGCTGACATTTCACTTGTACAAAACAAGAGAAATTCAGCTGTTATAGTTAGCTGAGCTAACTATAAGTCGCGGCCCCGCAATGCACTGCTCATCATGACCTCACATAATACATCACTTATGACATGTTCAGTGACATCACTCATGACATCTCAAGTGACATCACTGATGATGTCATTCACAGAATCTCTGACGCACCCACTCACACCCCAATATAACCATCAATACACCCACTCCAACTTCCACACTTCCATTGTCAAAACCATTGACACACCCATACCAGTACTTACACACCCAATGATTCATAGGTCTACACACACATCCACTCAGTCACCCATACAGCTACTCATACAACAACTCACTCACTAATATAGCCGCTGATATATCCACTCATACACCGATACAGCCACAACAATTTACAGCGAACTCCATGCAATTAAACCGCGATCACCGTGAAACCGTTGCGAAATATCTGCAACAAGAGATATCACTATATTGTTCAGCCTAAATTTCCCAAAAACTAACGAAAGGATTTGCACCAAAAAGCACAATCTGCGTAACAACATCTACCTTTCTGCCAAATTTAGTGTGATTCCGTCCAGCGGTTCGGGCTGTAGGTTCAACAACGCATTCCTATGGAATTAACATTACAAATGCACCCTTATTTCACGCCCCTATTTCTCGATCCCCACTGCACGTATCACCCCCAAACTTTCCATGACACACAGCACCTACTTTGACACTTTTTTGGGGACAATTTCATGCAGATTGGTCAAACTACGCCAAAGTCATAGACAAGTCAAAAAATGCTTTTTCCATGGAAACTAGGTACTAACTATAACTGCCTACTGGTGACTGCCAGTAGGTAATCTATACAGGTATATATTATATATTATATATCAGTCACTCATATACCCACTCACATATGCACTCAGATACTAGTGCACCCCCTCACAGACTCACTCAGAGACCCATTTGTGTACTCACATAAGCATTTAGAGGCTCATACACCCACTTACAGATGCACTCAGAGACTCATGTGCCTATTCCCATAAATACGTATTTGCAAAAGACAGCGGTCAAGGTTGAGGCCAATTGGGTCCTCGGGTAGCCAGAGCTACTATTAATTCAAAAGTAGTCTTAGTCTGGGTTTTATTAGTGAACAGAAAGTGCCAACAAAATTTTTGAGAACAAATTATGCAGGGACACAAGGTTGTATGAATGATATCACATTTATTAACATCATAAAGGGAGTATCATTCACATGATAGGAGCTAGTCCTGGTGCTCACACAGAGGGTGAAAAGTGCGTGAAGTGATAAGTGCTGGTGACTTAAAATTTACATCGCATTGACAACACTGTACAAAACTCCATAGTTAATAAGGTATGTTTAAAGGAGTTTCGGTTGTGGAAGTCGACGGCGTTTCGATCTCCTTAGTTAGAGATCATCATCAGGACGAGAAAGCGTGTGAGCAGGTAGGATCTAGATAACAAGAGAAACCATTGGTCCCGGGACATAAGTCAAATTACTAAAAACAACTAATCACTGTGAGGACGATTAACTACACTGAAAATTAAGGACAGTGGAATACAATTACAAAAAATATTTAACTGGTAGTTAATCAGTTACGAGAAGTAAAGAAGAGGAAAAGAGCTGCTCTTAAAGGAAAGGAGCTATAACAGCAGAGTGTAAGTACAAGGTGAGGTTGAGCAAGTTGGACAACATACATGGTTGGTCAGAGAATTAACTAAATACATTGCCATGTACAACAATTGGGAAGAACCGTGTGAGTGGGCATGTGCAAAGGAAATGACGCACGTAATGCCAGCATGCCTTGGTGAGGTTGAGCAAGTTGGACAACATACACGGTTGGTCAGAGAATTTAATTCAATAAATTGCCATGTACAACAATTGGGAAGAACCGTGTGAGTGGGCATGTGCAAAAGGAGAGGAAGGCACATAACGCACGTAATGCCAGCATGCCTTGGCGTGGGGTAGCTGTTTACCGCATGAGGGAGACTGCAAGGTCAGAGAGTTAATTGGGCGGGGGGAAGGTTGAAAGTACCTTGTAGTGAAACGATGCGATTAAGGATCGTCAACGGGTCATGATGACCGTGGTGGTACAACCGGATATGCAAGGAAGGGGTAACCGGTTAGGGTGAGCGAGGTACTGGAGGGATGTGAAGGCAAAAGGACTCGTAGTAGCTTACGTAGTAATTGTAGGAGGTCTAACCGCTCAGCGAGGTACGTGCTGGTTGTAGGCAAGGGGGAATCAATCACGATGAATCCAAGGAGCCAACTGTGGAGGAAAGCGGGAAGTGACTGATCAAAGCAGTAACGCAGTAGTTAGACGCGCGAGAGCAGGACTCAGCACGTACCTCGCTGAGCGGTTAGACCTCCTACAATTACTACGTAAGCTACTACGAGTCCTTTTGCCTTCACATCCCTCCAGTACCTCGCTCACCCATGACCCGTTGATGATCCTTAATCGCATCGTTTCACTACCAGGTACTTTCAACCTTCCCCCCCCGCCCAATTAACTCTCTGACCTTGCAGTCTCCCTCATGCGGTAAACAGCTACCCCACGCCAAGGCATGCTGGCATTACGTGCGTTATGTGCCTTCCTCTCCTTTTGCACATGCCCACTCACACGGTTCTTCCCAATTGTTGTACATGGCAATTTATTGAATTAAATTCTCTGACCAACCGTGTATGTTGTCCAACTTGCTCAACCTCACCAAGGCATGCTGGCATTATGTGCGTCATTTCCTTTGCACATGCCCACTCACACGGTTCTTCCCAATTGTTGTACATGGCAATTTATTTAGTTAATTCTCTGACCAACCATGTATGTTGTCCAACTTGCTCAACCTCACCTTGTACTTACACTCTGCTGTTATAGCTCCTTTCCTTTAAGAGCAGCTCTTTTCCTCTTCTTTACTTCTCGTAACTGATTAACTACCAGTTAAATATTTTTTGTAATTGTATTCCACTGTCCTTAATTTTCAGTGTAGTTAATCGTCCTCACAGTGATTAGTTGTTTTTAGTAATTTGACTTATGTCCCCGGGACCAATGGTTTCTCTTGTTATCTAGATCCTACCTGCTCACACGCTTTCTCGTCCTGATGATGATCTCTAACTAAGGAGATCGAAACGCCGTCGACTTCCACAACCGAAACTCCTTTAAACATACCTTATTAACTATGGAGTTTTGTACAGTGTTGTCAATGCGATGTAAATTTTAAGTCACCAGCACTTATCACTTCACGCACTTTTCACCCTCTGTGTGAGCACCAGGACTAGCTCCTATCATGTGAATGATACTCCCTTTATGATGTTAATAAATGTGATATCATTCATACAACCTTGTGTCCCTGCATACTTTGTTCTCAAAAATGTTGTTGGCACTTTCTGTTCACTAATAAAACCCAGACTAAGACTACTTTTGAATTAATAGTAGCTCTGGCTACCCGAGGACCCAATTGGCCTCAACCTTGACCGCTGTCTTTTGCAAATACGTATATTATCCCTGGTCGCACTAGTGGGGTACCCTTGTTCTTTACATATATTCCCATAAATAGTCAGAGACTTATGCACCCACTCACAGACCCATTCAGAGACTCATGCACCCAGTCACAGACCCACTCAGACACTAACACACCGACTCAAAGACCCACTGAGACATTTATGCTTCCAGCCCCACACCCACTGATAGACAGACCCACTCAGACACTTATGCAGCCACTCATAGATCCAGTCACAGACTCATGTACCCATTCACATACCCACTCAGACACTCACATACCCAATTACATACCCAGTCAGAGACTTATACACCCACTCACAAACTGACAGAAAGAATCATGCGTCCATTCATATACCCACTCAAAGACTTATGCACCCACTTATAGACCTACTGAAGGACTCACGCAGCCGGTCACAAACCCACTTGGGTACTTATGCACCCACTCACATAATCCAGTGAATCTTTAATATACACTGTTATAGAGATATTAAGGGGCACATGCATCAAGATAAGGAATTGCGATTCCTTAATAGCGATTTTTAAGGAATTGCTATTTAGGAGTCGCAATTCCTTGTGCATGTAGGTTTCGCAAAAATAATAGCGATTCCTACACATTTCCTAATAGCGAATAGCAAATTGCGATTCAGCTATTTGGGAATGCTTTCCCATTCATTTCTATGGGCCTACAGGCCCATAGGAATGAATGGGAAAGCATTCGCAATTTGCGATTACCAAATAGGTAATCGCAAATTGCGAATGCAATTGCAAGGGTGCTAGGGGGCCTAAGGCCCCCCTGATGCACCCCCAAAAAAGGTAAGTGTGCACATGTGGCACACACACATGTGTATGCGCCACATGGCACTTAGAAAAATGCAATTTTGTGGATTTTTCTAAGGATTTGCAAATTACCATCAACTTGAAGTTGATGGTAATTTACGATTCCTTAATGCAAAGTCGCATTTTGAAAATGCTTCTTGCAAATTGCAAATTGCGATTCCCTAAATGCATTTGCAAAATAGGTAATCGCAAAAATTGCGATTACCTATTTTGCGAATGCATTTTGGGTTGATGCATCGGAATTGGCTTTTTATCGGTCGCAAACTAGCTAATTATGCGAATCGGCCCGTTTACGAACGGTAAAAAGCTTAATGCATGTGCCCCTAAGAGACTGATAAATGTTTTTATAGATTTATTTAGCTAGTGATTTATATGGTGTGATGGTTAGAATGAATTGTGTAGTTGTAATTTTTGAATGTGATGGTGGTTATTGAATTCCTTCTTTTGCTTTGCATTTCCGCGATGTATTTGTGGTGATCGCGGGCACCGACATCATCGCGAGTCCTCTTGTCACCGTAAAAACGGAAAATAGGTTTTATAGATGGTTTTTAGAGAAACTCACTTGAAAAACATGAGTTTGGACTGTAGAATAATAAACCCCTAGTGTCAAAAATACTATAATATGTGTGTATTAATAAGGACAAGCAATATCCAGTAGCACAATACTTTGAGGAGTTACATAAAAGCAATAGGAATTTACTCCGCTTTTATGTGATAGATCGCATCCCTCAAACAGTGAGAGGAGGGGGCAGGATACGGAAACTATGACAGTTGGAATGTAAATATATTCTTGGACTTGACACAAAGACAGCACGGGGTTTGAATTCCGATGAGGAATTAGCCTGTTTTTAGGGGAATAACCAATTTTGCTTTGATGTATGGTCAATACTAATAGATGGTACTTTTGTACATAACATAAGAGATAGTTCATGTGATTGCTTCTGACATTGTTTTTAATATTAACTTTATGTTTGTGTTGAGCATTACACATTTGGTTTTTAATCATAGAATCTTATTTTCTCTATGCTTTGTTCTGCACAGGTTGGGCTGTGACATACTCTGCATGATGAGAACATTTGGAATTTGTAACCAGTTTAATCCTCTCAGACTGAGACAGCATATTTGATGCGGCGGTTATATAGAGTTATACCAGGCCTTTGAAATTAAAAGACATGCATATGCAAATTTATAGTGATTTGCACAATAAGTTAGGTACTTGTTCGGAAAATGTATTAACTGCCCACTAGGGCTGAATTATATATTTTGGTTTGCACTTTTGATTGTGCTATATATTGTGTGGTGCAATGGAATAATATTATCAGAACTATAAAGATACAGAAACCCACTTGGGTGGAAATACCATGTTGCACTATCATGTTTTGGATAATTACTGAAATCAGCCTGGGAAAGAATATTGGCTATGAAATTGATGAAGTGTTTACATATAATTTTGAGGTATAGGAGCACTTGTCACTTAAACCGTCATTTGCACGTATTTACATATTAATTTAGAATTTTTGAGGAATGTTTGAAAAGACATATAATCGTGATATTGTGTAATGTATGAATTTTGAGGGAATGCATTTCTTTTTCTTTTTTTTGTCAACTCTACTTGATATTCCTTTCTAACGGATCTGAAATTTATGGTTCATCTGATATGAAAATAATTTGCATTGTGAGATTATTACAAGTATGAATTGATATGTGGCACGTTATAAGATGGCTGCCATGCAGCCGAAGATAGTATGGGGAAGTCGACTTTTTATGTTCACACTCACAATTTGTATTTAACTTTTGGCATTAACTATATTTATCACCCGTGATCAAAGCGTGTAGACACCAAAACGCGTTGGGTTTGTTTGGCTACAGAATAAACTCACTCTGGAACATTAATTAAAATCTTCATGCTTTATTCTGGATGGAGTGCGTGTTGTGCAGAGTTTATGCAATTTGGGGAAAAGGAAAATAATTGGGGTTCCCTCAGACTCTGACTCACACCTGACTGCCATATCCTGGAATTTCTGAGGTTTGTGGTTTAAAAATATGTGTGCATATATGTGTTTTTTAGTCTGTAAAAAAGGCGCGACGCCCTTAATAGCTGCAAAAATGGAAACAAGATTATAGAGATGGTTTTATAGAAACTCACTAGAAAAATATGACTTTAGATAATACAGTAATAACCCCTAGAGTATAAAATACTGTAATATGTGTGTATATATGTGTTTTACACATAATGAAAAAGGAGCTATCATTGCAGTTAACGACATTGTCGCGACGCCCTGAATAACCGCAAAAACGGAAAATGGGTTTTAAAGATTGTTTTAAGCAACCTTAGCACAAAAACATGAGTTTAAATATGTTTTTTAAAGAACCATGTCTATAGTAATATGTGTAGGGCAATGTTTAGAATGGATTTTATTTTGTCAATATTTTTGTATGTGCTAGTGGCTGTTGAATGTCTGCTTATATTTTGTGATTTCGCAACTTATTTGCGACTATTGCGACGCCATCTCGAAGATTGCCAAAAACTAAAAAAAAGGATCTTTATAAAAAAGTAACAATATTTTGTGTACTAGAGTGGCTCTGACAAGAGTCTTTCTGTTGATTGTGTGTATATGACAGCTACACATAAGATCGGATGCAGAGTTTCAGGTTACTTAGAAACACCCTGTTGCCTTCATCTGTAAAGTGCACTCTATCATTTCTATAAATTCCATGCATGTCAAAACACAGGTCGGTGTTATAGATTAAGCCCATGTTATGGTCTCTGAGGAATGCAGAAACAGTTTTACCAACATGTTTTCTGTCTTTGTCAATCTGTGGACAGAATTTATATGACCACTTCCATTTCTGTCTTTGGCATATATTAGAATACATCAAGACAGTGTGAGGGAAAAGCAACATTAATTCTGCAAAGGTATCTTTTATTAGGATTTCCATCCTACCCCAGTCAATGTGCCTAGGTGATTGCCTCCACAGTGCACAATCATGAGGTGAGGAGCTCGGCAATCCACAATGGTTTTAACCAAAGCTGGCAACTGATGAAACTTTAACCCTCTCTGACCAAAACAAGTAATCTCCATATTTAGCAAACCCAAGTCCCTGTCAATTCCTTATTTTTTTGCAGCCTCTTTAGCCCGATAGACATAGATGTGGCCAACAATCCACACTCTAACCATTTTGAAGTGAAGGAGCAATAGCAGTCAGGACAAAACTGGAGCTGAATGAGATAGTTTTTCAAATGAAAAGCAGTTAAAATAGAGGTGTTTTCTTTTTTTTTTTAAAGATATATTTTATTGGATGCTGTCAGCATGTAAGTGAAGAAAATTAGGTAGTGTGTTCAATGCATTAGCAAGAAGTCCTATTATTGGCTGTTGTTTAAAAAAGAAATTTAATGTAGACATGGATATGGTTTTGAATCTGTGGAGTAAACCTACTGACCTACTGGTTCCACTGGGTTGCTAGATACACTGAGCTAAAAGTGTATTTGGGGGTATGGTGTTAAAGAGACAACATTTTTTTTTTTTAAGTTGAGGAGTTATGACACAATTTAAGTAATGATAAGCTTTAATTTCCAAGTCAGGACTATGTAAAAAACTGTTGTGCAGTATTTAAATTAAAAAAA
The DNA here is from genome assembly GCA_963921515.1 of Calotriton arnoldi. Taxonomy (NCBI): domain Eukaryota; kingdom Metazoa; phylum Chordata; class Amphibia; order Caudata; family Salamandridae; genus Calotriton; species Calotriton arnoldi. The sequence continues at coordinate 489,645 of CAWUFW010013200.1, forward strand.
ACTAAAGGTAAATATAGGTTTGGACTCCTGTTTTTTTGACGATTACTCCACGCTTAGTGCGAAAACATCACGAGAACGCATAGACAGGAATCTCTTTTGGAAAGAGAGGGAAAGGGTTAACAGATGCTAACCATTTGCAGGTGGAGATATAGTAGTCTAAAATGAAAGACACAATTTCATTTGCTTCCTTTCTCATATCATAGAGTGGAAAGTTGAAGAGGTTGCCATTTTATAGTTGCTTTGTATGAGATTGGTGTATCATTCTTGTGCTTAGTTTTTACAAATTCTAACTGTGTCAAAACTATCCAGAAAAAGCTAAAATAACAATATAATCTACAAACTCACTTCACTTGTATGTACATAACTTTGGGGCCCATTACGATGTCGGGCGGAAGCACTACCGCCGTGCTGGCGGATGCAAAAACCACCAGTTACCGCCGGCACGCAGCAGTCCACACGCCCGCCCGATTACGATGCGAAAAGTCAGCCAAACACCGCCGGAAAGCCAGCGACACCGTCCGCCATCAAAGTGCGCCTGTACACGTAGCGGCGCAGCACAATTGACACACACCGTCCGATGAAACACGTACCGCCCGGCGTACAAATTACGATGCCGCACACAAACTGAACCCACGGCTAAGAGACACCGTGCGTCAAACCGAAGCGGTAACACGAACGCCGAGCACGGACACCGAAGAAGCGGCACCCCCGAGCATGAATCCAGCACTGCAGGCCCTCCCTATGCTCTATCTGATGCACCACCAAGGACGCAACGTACCGCGAAGACGCAGGTAGGCACACATACAACAAGTGCACGCAAACAGCGCACACAGTGCAAGGGCGGAAAAAGCGGACAACCCCCACTCCCGCGTGTACACGACACATCTACCATAGCATCCACATATGACACACAGGCCAAATTGTAACATCTCGTAACACATGTGTACACACCACCTGGGACTAGGAACCAACCACCCCGTCACGGCCCCAAAGCGGTGATGACGCTGCCACACATGCGCACAACGCAGAGGCCAACCGCAGCGCCATGCATGCGTCGCACACAGACACAGGGACACAACCAAGCAGCACACACACCAGCCCCACCCCGAACGCACATGACACGTGACAGGCCTGCCACAGACATGTCCCCAACGCCCAATTCACGGACAACACCCAACGTCACACAACCGACGCACACATGTCAGTGAAGTCACGCACCAGCAGGACACACCCCAGTTCAACAAACATGGCGAAGCACACAGCGGCAACACC